>VYXC01004523.1:85614-103007 GCA_013397175.1 Platysteira castanea
TGTCACCTTCAGCCGTGCCGGCCCGGGCAGGGACAGCCATCCCGGGAATCCGGGCGGCTTAAGGATGGGAGCGCGGGCTGCTGCGTAAGAGCCACTTGAGCCCTGCTGTCGCCTTGCGGAATATCGCGTCCCCTTATCATCCTGCGACATGCTGCTCACCCCCTCCCCCGGCGCGGCCACGCACCCCTTCGCTGCCGGCCATTGCCGAGCCGGGATGTGCCGCGGGGTGGGTGTCCACCCCTGTAGTGCAGGGTAGTGGGAAGGGGTGTCCTGACCCGCTTGCCCGGCTCCGGTTGCTGCCAGGTCCTTATCCAGCCTCTTCTGTGCTAGCACCCGCTGTGGAGCGGCATGGGAACTTGTCCCCCACCATCGGCCAGGCCAGCCCCATCACATCGGACGAGGAGTACCTGAGCCCCCTGGAAGAGTTCCCTGAGTCCGGCACCCCCCAGCACCGACCGGCCATGAAGCTGCAGCCAAGAGCCGAGCATGGGGCTGCCCACGGCTCTCCCGAGACCACCTTCAAGGCTGCACCCACCTTTGAGGTGAGACAACTCCCCCAGTTGCACCCTGGTAGAGGGGGTGCAGTGCCCTGTGACTGCAGTGCTATGGTCCTCGGTGCCAGAAGGTGCTGGGTCAGGTCTTCTTACCCCTTGATCTGATGCGGGGTGCTCCCAGCACCTGGGCGGGCTCCACCGCACCAGCTTCCCTGGTACTCCTGTTGTGATAGGGGACACACAGCCCTGGGTGCAGTGGTGCGGGTGCATGGCCCTGTGTGCAGATGGTGCTTGCTGCTCTCTGACCCGTGTTTCCCCAGGTATCCTTGTCGGACCAGTCCGTGCTGGAGGGGCAGGATGTTAGCATGAGCGTTCGTGTCCGTGGGGAGCCCAAGCCCATCATTTACTGGTGAGTCCTGCTTCTCTCTGGGGTCACAGCTGGGCAGAAATTGAGGGGACAGGAACAGTGACCTCTCCATTTGGGCATGGTTAGCATGGAGTTCTCATCCTGAGCAGGGAGTGTTGGAGAGGGGTTTTTTTGGGGACAGCCAGGCTGGGTGTGCAGGGCCAGGTATGACCGTGCTGCTCTGCCTCTATCTGGAGCAGGCTGAGAAACAGGCAGCCAGTGAAGTATGGCCGCCGGCACCATGTGGAGGAGGCGGAGGGAGTGCGGGGGCTCTTCACGCTGCACATCCTGGCAGCAGAGCACACTGACACCGGCTTCTACACCTGCAAGGCTGTCAACGAGTATGGCACCAAGCAGTGCGAGGCCAAGCTGGAGGTCAGAGGTAAAACTCCCTAAGTACATCATCCAAGAACCTGAGGAGCCAGCTGGCTCTAGTGCCCTGCATGAGCTGTGGGGAAGGGTCCATTGCAGACTCCCCCCTTGGTGGTGAGACCTAAGAAGGGGACAAGCCAGCCCACCCTGTGGTGGCACAGACGGGAACAGGAAAGTGGAGCTGCGTGCCTGGGGTNGAGTTGGGACTGATAGCCAGGCTCTGCCCCCCAAGGCCAGGGAAGGAGCCTACGGGGATGAGTGATGCTGCCTCCCTCCTCTTGCCCTTTGCTGTGTGTGCCCTGCTCCTCCCAGCCCTCCCTGCTGATGGCTGTCTGACCCTCCCCCGGGCTGTGCCGATCCCACCCCGGCCTTGGCTGCACTGCTTGTACTCTGCCGGGATTATGCTCCCAGCCTACAGCAAAGCGCGGCGGCACGGGGGTGGGAGCGGAAGCCGTCCCAGTGTCCCACGACTGGCAGGAGCTGGGCTGCAGGGGTGATGGCCCAACCCTAGCCCCTCTTGAGGGGCTCAGCAGATGGCTCCGTGCCTTGTTGCCCACTTGCACCCCTCGTGCCGGCGCTGGCATGTGTGTCCGTGCCGGTCCCGTCGCTGCTGCACTAACCCTTCTGCTTGCTGACTGCGGTTTTTGTCTGTACGCAGGGGGAGTACGATAAGGGGGTGCATCTCTCAGAGCCGCGGCTGCGGGGCTCNTGGAGGGGCAGGATGTTAGCATGAGCGTTCGTGTCCGTGGGGAGCCCAAGCCCATCATTTACTGGTGAGTCCTGCTTCTCTCTGGGGTCACAGCTGGGCAGAAATTGAGGGGACAGGAACAGTGACCTCTCCATTTGGGCATGGTTAGCATGGAGTTCTCATCCTGAGCAGGGAGTGTTGGAGAGGGGTTTTTTTGGGGACAGCCAGGCTGGGTGTGCAGGGCCAGGTATGACCGTGCTGCTCTGCCTCTATCTGGAGCAGGCTGAGAAACAGGCAGCCAGTGAAGTATGGCCGCCGGCACCATGTGGAGGAGGCGGAGGGAGTGCGGGGGCTCTTCACGCTGCACATCCTGGCAGCAGAGCACACTGACACCGGCTTCTACACCTGCAAGGCTGTCAACGAGTATGGCACCAAGCAGTGCGAGGCCAAGCTGGAGGTCAGAGGTAAAACTCCCTAAGTACATCATCCAAGAACCTGAGGAGCCAGCTGGCTCTAGTGCCCTGCATGAGCTGTGGGGAAGGGTCCATTGCAGACTCCCCCCTTGGTGGTGAGACCTAAGAAGGGGACAAGCCAGCCCACCCTGTGGTGGCACAGACGGGAACAGGAAAGTGGAGCTGCGTGCCTGGGGTGGTCCGCAGAGGCTGGCCCTGCAGCAGAAGACAGGCTGCCTTGCTGTCTTATCCAGATGTGCAGCCCTGGGTCCCACCTGTTGCCCTCTGTTCCAGAGCCCCACTGATCTGACCCAGACCCCACCGCTCCTCACAGCCCAGCTTTACCCCACATCCCCCCACATACCCACTTATGTGGCCACGTGCTGCCCCTGGCTGCCCCGGGAGGGCTTTTGGCCTTGGGGGCTCTGTAGGAAACATGTCCTCATGCCCTGCAGCTTGCTCCCTCCTTGCCCCAAGCTGCCTGCAAGCTGTGTGCCAGGCACAGGGCAACTTGCAGAGGTCCCTCCCTGCCCATTTCCAGCAATGTCCCATACACATGGGACTTGACTGCCCAGTCCCCTTCCCTTGCTATGGCTTCCCAGCCCTGCTGTGGTCCTCCTAGGACCNCTGTCTGACCCTCCCCCGGGCTGTGCCGATCCCACCCCGGCCTTGGCTGCACTGCTTGTACTCTGCCGGGATTATGCTCCCAGCCTACAGCAAAGCGCGGCGGCACGGGGGTGGGAGCGGAAGCCGTCCCAGTGTCCCACGACTGGCAGGAGCTGGGCTGCAGGGGTGATGGCCCAACCCTAGCCCCTCTTGAGGGGCTCAGCAGATGGCTCCGTGCCTTGTTGCCCACTTGCACCCCTCGTGCCGGCGCTGGCATGTGTGTCCGTGCCGGTCCCGTCGCTGCTGCACTAACCCTTCTGCTTGCTGACTGCGGTTTTTGTCTGTACGCAGGGGGAGTACGATAAGGGGGTGCATCTCTCAGAGCCGCGGCTGCGGGGCTCTTAGTTGGACACCTCTTAGGCAGTGGACCTCACCTTGTGTTATTACCTCCTTCTCCATCCGCCGCCTCGTCCTGGACACACCGCGGGGACGCGTGGGCCCTCGACTGCGGGCAGGGGCTCGCCAGATGGCCGGGCCAGGCGTAACTGAGGCGGGGCTGGGGAAGCAGCAGGGGAGCAGCAGGCGCCCCCTCAGCCGGGCCAGGGTGCCTATATGATGCTGTCTTGTCTCTTGCTCCATCCGTTTGTCCCTGTCTGCGTGTTCTGCTGCCTCTCTCTTGCTGCCCAGGGAAAGAGAGTGGGTAGCTGAGCTCACAGTTGCCGCCGTGCCGGCCAGGGCTGTAGGGAAGGGGCTGCAGTGTGATGGCAGCTCTGTGACAGTCACTTTGGAGCATGGGAGACAGGAGACCCCAGGGACCCCACAGGGGAACACCCTGCCTGAGCTGCAGGGGGGAGGGAGAGCACTGGCCCCTTTGACTTCACGGTGGCCACTCAGGTGCCAGCTTGGCCACCAAGAGACGTCCCTTGTAGCCCCAGGGCTTGGGTCCATCAGGAGCATCCCCTGGCTGTGGGTCTCTTCTCCCCAGGGAGGGGGCTTGACGGGGGGGCGGGCTGCGAGGCCGTGACCCTTTTTTTTGTAGCTCTAATAAAATCTGTTTGGTAAAGCGCTGTGTGGTGTGTTCCTGGCACGGACACGTCCCCTCACCCCCAGCCCCCTCCCTGGCTCAGCTCTGCTTTCCACATCTCGCCTCCCCTCCCACCCTTCCCTGCTGCACACCCTGCCCGCTGCACCAGGCCCCCACCCTGCATGAACCACTGCCCTGCATGTACTCCCACTCCATCCCCGCTACCTCTCATGGTTGCTTTTCAGTTGCTGAGATGCGTCTCTCTCTTTCTTTCTCTCTCTCCCCCCTCCCCGGGCAGCTCGCCCCGAGTGCCAGTCCCTGGCCATCGTGGTTCCCCTGCAGGACTTGGTGGTCGGGGCGGGGGAGCTAGCGGTCTTTGAGTGCATGGTGGCCGGCCCGCCAGACATGGACGTGGACTGGCTGTCCCGGGGCCGGCTGCTCCAGCCTGCCCTGCTCAAATGCAAGATGCATTTTGATGGGCACAAGTGCAAGCTGCTGCTCACCTCTGTGCATGAAGACGACAGTGGAATCTACACCTGCAAGCTCAGCACTGCCAAAGGTAAGCAGTGGACATACAGGTCCCCCAAGGGGGTTCTCACTCAGGGCTTGGCCCTAGTGGAGTGGATAGACCCCCCTGCCCTGTGCTCAGGGCTCTTGTCCCCAGGGATGTAGCTGTGAGTGCTGGAGGTGGGGGACAGGGAGATAGGGAGTGGTTGGTGTCCCAGGCACTGGGAAGATTTCTCAGGGAAACCTGGTGTGCATCAGTTCTTGGGCTCCAGCACCCTGAGCCCTGCAGCCCTGTCCCATCCCACTCCACTCAGCCCCTCTGCCAGCATGCATGTGGCTCCCTGAAACATAGGAAGATGCATTTGCACCATGGCTGCACCAGGTGGATGTAGGCTTAGGTTCCAGCTGTGCCTGTCCCCTGGCTCCAGAGCTTCTGGGCACCCAGCTCTAGTACTGACATGTCTCTGCTGGCTTGGGAGATGGTGGGGAAATGGGCAGGGAATCAGGGCTTCCCAGCCTCTCCCACCAAACCATCACTGGTGGCAGCTCAGCAAGAGAAGCACGGGCTTCTGTCCCATGGCTCTGACATGCCTGTGCCTGTGTATGCTGCCCACAGCTCCGTCCCACACAGAGTCCACGCTCCAGCCCACCTAGGCAGCAGGGTTGGCAGTGCTGCAGGAAGAAGCAGCATTTGCTTCACCCTACGGCTGGTGCCTGTGCACCCCTCCATGAAGGATGCTGTGTGCCTGTTGGGCTTTGAGGGTAGCAGCAGTATGGGGCTCAGGGAGGTGAGGGTGTGCCTGAGAATCCATCATTGCAAACTGGTCCCTGCTGGAAATCTCCCCACCTGGAGCATCCAGCCTGCACCTGTCCCCATGCTGCTCCTTGGATGCAGCATGTGGTGGCACTACCTGTTTAGTGATAAGCATCACTGCCTCGTCCCCAGAGGGATAGCCCAGCTGTGATTCCCCTGCCCTATGGGGACGACAGAGCATCCTCCCACCCCACCCTGCTGCTGGCACCTGTACTGCTGTGGAGAGAGGAAAGAGGTGCCTGCTGCCATCAGAGCCCTAGCCCTGGGCATGGGGACCTTTCCCACATTTGTACCCCCCTGCCCTCCATAGGGACAGAGCCTAGAACCCCACACACCTGGGCTCAGCCCCCACCATGTATGGGGTATGCTCACCCACAGCTACACTGGTTGCTGGGTTGCAGCCAGGGGGGTCACAGGCTGCCTCCTGCCCTGCACAGGCATGAGCTGTGGGGGCTCACCAGTGCCTGCTCTCCTCGCAGATGAACTGACCTGCAGTGCCCGGCTGACGGTGCAGCCCTCCGTGCAGCCGCTCTTCACCCGCAAGTTGGAGGATGTGGACGTGGTGGAAGGGCGGACAGCACGTTTCGTCTGCATGATCAGTGGGACTCCCCCTCCGACAGTTACCTGGACTCACTTTGGTAACCTTCAAGCCCAGAGAGCTTGCCAAGGGCCCTGCAGGGAGATCCCTCCTGATCTCCTTGGGGGCTGCACTCAAAGGCTGCACCTGACTGGGACTGGAGGGGGTGCTGCTACTGATGCTGGTATGTGTCTCTGCACAGGCCTGCCAGTGCAGGAGGGGGAGAATGTGCGGATTCAGCAGGATGGAGGACTGCACTCACTGGTCATCGTGCACGTGGGCAGTGAAGATGAGGGGCAATACAAGGCAACCGCCAGGAACATGCATGGCCACGTGGAGTGCTCTGCCGAGCTCTATGTGGAGGAGCCACGGCCATCTGCAGCCTCCCAGATGTAAGAGTTGGACGGTCACTGGAACCTTCTTCCCCCTGCTTGCTCCCCTCTGGGACTTGGTATACAACAGGCTTATGAAAAGCCTAGGGCTGGGGCTGAGCTGGGGGCACTGCACCATGTTCCCACCATGAGCATGTGTGGGCTCTTGCAGCTCTAAGCTGGAGAAGATGCCATCCATCCCGGAGGAGCCAGAGCAGGTGGAGACAGAGGCAGAGTGCTTCACCATGCCCGATTTCCTGAAGCCACTGCACAACCTGGATGTCGTGGAGTCGAAGGAGGCCGTGCTAGAGTGCCAGGTTGCCGGGATGCCCTACCCCTCCATCACCTGGTACCACAATGGCTCCCGAATTGACAGCACTGATGACCGCAAGATGATGCAATGTAGGACTCCTCACTGCCCTCCCCCCTCCCTGGGGTCCCTCTACATGGGGTGGGAGAAGGGGGAACACCATGGGAAGAGGTCACCCCCCAGACCTTTAAATCCCATGAGGCAGGAAGGGGAGCTCTGTGCTGCTTAGCTGGTGGGATCTTACCTGTGTCCCCCTGTTCTTCACCAGATAAAGACATCCATCGTCTGGTATTCGCGGCTGTCAGCCACGCACATGCTGGTGTCTACAAAAGTGTCATTGCCAACAAAGTGGGGAAGGCCACGTGCTATGCACACCTCTATGTCACTGGTAAGCAGCAGCGGACACCACTTGGGATGTGCGGCCACTCACAGCTACCTTGCCAGGCTGTGCCCCAGGACTGTCACAAGGTCCTAGGGGAATGGGATCACAGAGTAGTTCAGGTTGGAGGAGACTTCAGGAGGTCTCTAATCCAACCTAAAAGTGGGGCCAGCAGTGCAGTTCTCATCTTGTGGGGTCAGGATCCATCTCTGGACCACTAGGTCCTGCATGAAGCTTGCTGGCAGTGCCAGTCCCACAGGGGCTGGCAGGCTGAGCCCCCACCAGGAAACCAGAAAGAATTGCTGGCCTCATCCATCCCCTCAGCCAGTATCTCCCACAGCGTGAGGCAGATGCCCTGATGAGCTGGGGCAATGGCCATGCTTACATCCTTGCCCACCTCCCCATGCAGATGTGGTGCCAACCCCCCCAGACGGGCCCCCCACTGTGGCCTCAGTGACCGGCAGAGCCATCACACTGACCTGGAACAAGCCCAAGTGGCTGGACACTGCCATAGGTGAGGGGGCAGGGTATGGGCAGGAAGATGGCAGGGGGTGGGCAATGCCATGATGGGGCACATGGGGTAGCCCCATGCCAGGGGCTCTGCAATGACCCTTTCCTCTTGCAGACCCGAACTCAGTGACCTATGTGGTGCAAATGCAAGTGCTGGGCACAATGCAGTGGGTGGTGCTGGCAACCGGTGTGCAGGACACCACCTACACAGTGCACAGACTGACGAAGGGTGCCCAGTACCTCTTCCGTGTCATCACTGCCACTCCCAAGACCAACAGCAAACCCTCCCCACCTGTGGGGCCCGTGCAGCTCCTGGACCGGGGTGAGAAGGGCAGTGGGGAGGGACTGGGCAGCTGGGGCAGAGGTCTCTGTCACTTGTCAGGTGGTAAGCTGCCCAGGGCTGGGTGGCAGGGAATGGGGAGAGGTTGGTGACAATGCATTTGGCAGGTCCCTACCTGGAGGAGGCCCCAGTCATCCTGGACAAGCCAGATGTGGTGTATGTGGTAGAAGGCCAGCCAGCCTCCATCACCATCACCATCAATCATGTGGAGGCCATCGTCACCTGGAAGAGGTAGGACATGGCACTGTGCCTATTTCCTGCCCCGTGCCTAGCATCACCCCACAGGATGATGGACTTCCACAGAAGGACTTCCACATCACCTCTCCATGAAGCCCACTGTGTGTGTGTGTGTGGCTCCTTCCCTGGGACTGGTCTGTGGGTGCACACAAGGGTGACATCCAGGGCTCTGAGGAGTTGGGGAGGGGCAGGTCTGTAGGGTGCTGTCTGTGGGGTATTAAGGGGCAAGAGCCATTGAGGAGGCAGAGCTAGCAACGGGGTGTGAACACTCTGCAAGGACTGCAGGATGGGAACTGGGGCTGACTGTGGGTAAGGAGGTGGTCCTGGGGCTGTGGGGTGGGATCTATCAATGGGGCAGTGGGTCTGCCTGTGGGAGCTGTGATGTGACAGCTGGTGTGCCTGCAGGGGTAAGCAGGTGCTGGGGGAACTGGAGGGCACGTGTGAGATGATGATGCCAGACGACGACCAGCACTGCCTGCGGCTGCTGCGTGTGGGCCGGGGGGCTGCAGGGCTGCTGGCCTGTGAGGTGAGCAACCGCCACGGCACTGCCCACTGCACCCTCCGCCTCCACCTCGCAGGTAGGTGCCCCTGCACTGGGGGCCGTGTCCCTCTGCTGGGGGGTGGCATCACCCTATGGTACTCCAAGCCCATATGGTGGGGGGGCATTGCCCTGGAGGGTGGCATTGCTCCATGGTGTCACATGCCCCTGTGCCATGAGGGCACTGTCCCATAGCATGACACTGCTCCTCAGTGCTTCACACTCATATGTTGTGGGGATGCCGCTCTATAGGGTGGCGATCATGGGGATGAAAAACCATGAACCATGCATTGGCACTGCTGCCCAGTGTCCCATCCCTATGTCTGACCTGGGCAGAGGTGTCCCATGTGTCCCATGACTGTGCACATGGGGAGGCAGTGCCTCATGGTGTCCCTCAGCAATATGCCATGGGTGGCGCTACTGCAGGGTGTCCCATCCCTGAGTATAATTGGGAGGCACTGCTCCCAGTGCCCTATAGCCAAGAACCATAGGGGACACCTCCACAATGCCCCACAGTACCCCACGTCCCTATTTAACATGCGATGCATTACCACAGTGCTCCATCCTGTGCGCTGTGAGTGGCACTGCCCCACAGTGCCCCACTCGAATGGAGAACTGCCAAATGCTGCTGCAGACACATGCCATTGGTGCTCTGCCCTGTAGAGGTGTCCCACTTCCATGTGCATTGGAGTGGCACTGCCCCATGTCACTCCATGCCCCTACCCCTACTTGCAGTGCCTCGCAGCTGTATACCCCATGCCAGTGGCAGGGAGGTGACACTGCCCCATGGTGCCCCATGCCCTGTCTCCTGGCAGAGGCACCGCGTTTTGAGTCCATCATGGAGGACATTGATGTCCAGGAAGGGGAGAC
This sequence comes from Platysteira castanea, assembly GCA_013397175.1. Lineage (NCBI taxonomy): Eukaryota > Metazoa > Chordata > Aves > Passeriformes > Platysteira > Platysteira castanea. The sequence goes on from VYXC01004523.1 coordinate 95,110, forward strand.
ACCGCGATTCGCTGTGGTGGTGGAGGGGAAACCGCTGCCGGACATCATGTGGTACAAGGTGGGCTAAGACCCCCCAACCCCTTCCTCAACCATATTCCCACCAGACCTGCATACTTCACAGCCTCACCTGGGTTGCTGCACTGGTGATCAAGGATGTGTCCCATGCCCTATCCATGGGGAAAGGGTGGTGGGAGCTGGTCAGGGATGAGACAGGACGTCCCCAACATCCCTGCCACCCTCAGGATGGGGTGCTGCTGGAGGAGAGCAGCCACTTGAGCTTCGTATATGAGGACAATGAGTGCTCGCTGGTGGTGCTGGGTGCTGCCGAGCCTGACAGTGGCGTCTACACCTGCACGGCCAAGAACCTGGCTGGGGAGGTCTCCTGCAAAGCAGAGCTGGTGGTGCGGGCAGGTATGGCTGACTGGCTCCCCAGCCCCTGAGGGTAGAGCCTGGGTGTCTGGCTTGCCCCCTGCCAGCCCCTTTCCTTCTCCCAGCCCAGCCCACTGCTGATGCCACCATGGAGGAGGATGCACTGCACAAGGCACGACGCCTGACGGACTACTATGATGTGCACGAGGAGATCGGGAGGTAGGTGACATGATGGGGCATCCTGGGCACTACAGGGAGTGGGGTGCTGGAGCCAGGCTGCGCCCTGGGCCTCCAATATGGGGGACTGAGCTCCATTATATGCCAGATCCTGGTGTGCTGTGGCTCCTCTCACCTGTCAATGGATGCCCCTGTGCCAGCTTAGGGTGGGGACCTGGGGTGGTCAGAGAAAAGCCAGGTTTGGGGTCTCTCAGGGGATGGTCGCAGAGAGCTGTTGAAGCTGCAGGCAGCTCCCTGCAGAGTGGGTGCCTGTGCCAGCTGCTCAAGGAAGGGGGGGGTTTCCTGCTCACCCACCTTCTTATCCTCCCTTACCCTCACTGCTGAATTGCAGGGGGGCTTTCTCCTATCTGCGGAGGGTGACAGAGAAGAGTTCCCGGCTGGACTTTGCTGCCAAATTCATCCCTGGGAGGACCAAGGCCAAGCAGTCAGCGCGGCGGGAGCTGCACATTCTCTCTCAGCTGGACCATGAGCGCATCGTCTTCTTCCATGATGCCTTTGAGAAGAAGAATGCCATTATTATGGTCATGGAGCTGTATCCTCTGGGCACTGCTCCATGGGTGCACAGCACAGAGGAGGAGGGGAGGCTTTTGGGAGGAATGGGTGGGCAGAGTGGGTGCAGAGGGGCTGGGTGTGGGGCACAATGGAGCATGGAATTTCTATGCTCCTTGACTGGGGCCCAGCTGCTCTGAAGAAGAGCTGCTGGACAGGATGGTGAGGAAGCCCTCAGTGTGCGAGTCAGAGGTGAGTGAACGCTGTGGAAGCAAAGTGATGTGGAAGGTAGCGATCCTGGGGACAGTGGGGTCTGTCCCAGCCTAGAGATTTGCAGTGCTTGTTGTATCAGGCTACTAAGGGGGCCACAGCCCACATCCTCCTCTGCCCAGGGCCAGTGTGCAGCTGACCCATGCTTGGAGTGCCCATTCTCCTCAATCCATCTCTTGCAGGTCCGGTCATACATGCGGCAGGTCCTGGAAGGGATCTGCTACCTGCACCAGCACAGTGTCCTGCACCTGGACATCAAAGTGAGTGTGGGTCTTTACAGACTGCTCCTGCCTGGTGCCTCCTGTGAAGGGCTCCTGGAGCACTGGGTGGGGAGTGGTCCTGATGACAGGAACATTCGTTCCTTGGGGAAAGCCCCTGCCTCCTGCCAAGCTCCCCTCTGCTCTGCACTGTCCTGTAGCCAGAAAACCTCCTGATGGCAGATTTGAGCAGCGAGCAGATCCGGATCTGTGACTTTGGCAACGCGCAGGAGCTGAAGTCTGAGGAGCCACAGTACTGCAAGTATGGCACCCCTGAGTTCGTGGGCCCTGAGATTGTCAACCAGACCCCTGTCTCCAGCGTCACTGACATCTGGTAAGGGTGGCCCTTGGGTGGTTGATGAGCTCCCTGCTGTGCCAGGAGAGACTGGGCACTCTGGAGGGCTTGTGATGTGCAGTAACTGTGCTCTCCTCTCTGCAGGCCTGTGGGGGTTATCGCATACCTCTGGTAAGTGCCCCGGTGTGTCTTTGCAGGAGGGACACTCTTTCCAATCCCTCACTGGTTCTAGAGCTGAGGCTGTGACCATGCACATGACTTCTTACAGACTCAGCCTCCTTTCCAGCTGCTCCTACCTCTGCCCTCGCCATGGTGCCAGGGCTGAGGTCTGAGGTCCTGTCCTCAGTCTCCTGTACATGCCATGCTGTTTCCCATGTCCCCATGACCCCAAAGATGGGGTCTGGGGCCCTGTCCTCAGTTCTCTGTACTTGCCATGCTGTTTCCCATGTCCCCATGGCCCAGTGACAGTGTCTCCTCCTTGGCAGCCTGACAGGGATCTCCCCCTTCGTGGGGGAGAATGACAAGACAACGCTGATGAACATCCGCAACTACAATGTGGCCTTTGAGGAGAGGATGTTCCAGGGCCTCACCCGGGAAGCCAAGGGCTTTGTCATCAAAGTGCTGGTCAATGACAAACTGTGAGTGCTACAGGGTCCCCTTCCCCATCCCCTGCCCCTTCAGCATGAGCTTTGTGCTCAAGGGAGGGTGGACACCCCTGTGCGCTGGGGTGCCCAAGGGCAGGCTGGCTGCATGGGTGCACCATGGGCAGCCAGACTCTCCTGCTCTTCTTCCCCCGGCCAAAGCCCCTGAGCCTGGGTGGTTCTCACCCAATGGTGTTGGTTCACAGGAGACCCAATGCAGAACAGACCCTGGAGCATCCTTGGTTCAAGGTGAGCCTGGGCACGGACTCAATGCCAAGAGGCCACGGGGTTCCTCGAGCCTGCTGCAGGCTCCAAGGGACACCATTGTCCCCTCACCCCACAGACACTGGCCAAAGGGAAGGTCATCAGCACTGACCACCTCAAGCTCTTCATCTCCCGTCGGAAATGGCAGGTGAAGGCAGGGCCTGGGGAGGGAGGGGGCAAGGGGGATTGTGTCTTGGGCAGAATGGGGGGATGTGTAATGGCAGGATGATGCCATGCCATGCACCTGGGCCTGATCCAGCCCTCTCTGCCGGCTGCAGCGCTCGCAGATCAGCTACAAGTGCAACATGGTGCTGCGGCCGATTCCAGAGCTGCTGGAGGACACGTCCAACCACCTTTCCATTGCCGTGCCCCGGCACCTCAAGGAGTCACCAGCACTGTCATCCTCCTCGGACTCAGACGACCTGGATGAGCTGCCCTTCATTCCCATGCCTCACCAGGTGGAGTTCTCTGGCTCCCGCATGTCACTCAATGAGATCCCAACAGACGATGAGACCATTGGGACACCCGAGGGGCTGCAGCCAGAGGGGGATGTCTCCGCCATGGAGTGGCAGAGCCAGGGCACAGGGAAGCCCGGGGTGGCCCTGGGGAAGCGGCCAAGGGGTGCTGGGCCACGGCGACCATGTGCAGAAGTGGAGGCACCTGGCTCCTCTGATGAGGAAGCCCCTGAAGCCCAGAAGCGGCCAGAGTATCCTCGCAAAGCCATGAGGAAGGGTTCCAGCCTGGAGTCCCCAGGGAGTGCCCGTCGGGGAGAGCTGAAGAGGGGTGGCTCTGCTGACAGCGCCCTGCTGGTCCAACAGCTCCCGGGGACTGAGGAGGGGGCTGAGGCAGTCTGGGACCCCCGCCGGGCCCTGGCCAAGGCAGCCTCCATGGAGCTGCCAAGGCGGAAGGTGGTCTGGGGGGAGGACGATCATGCCCAGCGCCTGGAGCTGATGCGCCAGCGGCTGCTGCGAGGCAGCTCTGGGGACAGCAAGGTCAGTGGCCTGCGGGGTCCCCTCCTGGAAACCCTGGGGGTCAGCCCCAACAAGAAAGTCTCACGATCGGCTCGGCTGGAGGCACCAGCAGTGCCGCGGCTGGTGCGGGCAGCCTCCAGTGAAGCCACCTCACCGCGCCTCCTCCCCACTGAGTGCCGGCTGCAGAAAAGCAGCTCCTTCAGCCATGGGGATGCTGAGCCTGTCGTCCGGCATCGACGCTCTGGTGCACCCCTGGAGATCCCCGTGGCCTGCCTGGAGGCCCAACGGCTCAAGGAGTCCCCCTCTCTCTCTGCCCTCTCTGATGCTCGGCCCACGGTGCCACCAGACACCCTAAGCATACCAACACCCCCTCCAGCAGAGATCACTGTTCCCCAGGCCCCCCCTGCAAAGGCTGCCTCAGGGAGGAGGCATATCTCTGAGGAACATGGCCTGCCTGGGGCCAGCAAGGCTGTCACCACCACAGGGAAGAAGCCCATGGACAGGGGACAGGAAGAGAAGACACCCTCCAAGGCTGCTGGAGCCACTGGGGAAGGGGTTTCCAGGACAGGAGCTCCCACCCCACCACAGCCAACAGCCCCTGGCCCCCAAACCCACATAAAGTCTTCCTATGCCAAGATGATGCAAGCCATGGGAGCCATGCCAGGTGGGCAACCAACCACTGAGGAGCCCCCACTAACTACCAATGAACCGCCACCAAACGTCAAGGAGACCCCACCAGCCAGCCCTGCAAAGCCCCCTACGCCAGCACCAGCATCAAGGAGGGAGGTGAAGCCCAGTGGCTCCTCTAGCTCCCTGGTCATCCAGGACATCGACTCGGAGGAGGTCTTTGAGGCCAAGTTCAAGCGGGGCCGCGAATCATCCCTCACCCGGGGGCTGAAGCTCCTCACCCGCTCCCGCTCCGAGGACCGGCACCTGGCTGGCCCCCCAGTCTCTGACGAGGGCATCTACCGTCCTACACCAGCCGGCGTGCCCCTGGAGCTGCGCAGGGACCGTCCCACCGGGCTGGCAGCCAAGTCCAAGTCAGTGCAGGACCTGCATGAGGTGGAGAAGGATGGGGGCTTCTTCCGGAGAATGTCCATACTCCTCAAGCGGACCCCACCTGCTGAGAGGAAGAAGAGCATGGGAGAGGACGGAGGCAGTGAGACCCCATCTGGTGGGCGCCGCTTCTCCTGGAGCATGGCTCTGGCCAGCTCTAGGGAGCGGAGGGACTCAGAGAGCCTCAAGTCAGAGCCGGGGGGTGGTGGGGAGAGCGAGTCACCGGCGGTGGCCGTGCGGAGGAAGATCAGTGCCACAATGGAGCGGGTCTCGGCGCGGCTACGCAGCGTGTCGGATGAGCGGCCGGAGGGCGAGGGACCCCGGGAACTCCGTCGCACCAGCTCCGAGGGTGAGAGCTTGCGACCAGGGCCTGCCCCCGCCCCCGCCCCCTCCTCTGAATCCCTGCGCTCCGAGGTCAGCACAGGCTCCTCTGCCTCCGCCAAAGGTGAGCGGTGAGGGAGGAACCTGGAGGGGCCTCCTGCTGGCAACACATGGCCCAGTCGCTGTGGGCACGGCAGGCGTGGCCGCCATGGCCTGGCCCCGCTCTCAGCTGCCCTGGGTGCCCACAGGTGGGGGTGACAGCCAGAAGAGGTCCCGCTGGGAGCGCTGGGGGCTCTCCCGGGGCAAGAAGGAGAAGATGGCCTCACAGCCCAGCATCCCCTCCAGCCTTCTGCGGGAGGAGGGACTCGCCGCCGGCCGGTCACACACCCCCAGTGAATCGGGTAGGTGCAGCCCCAGGACGGGATGGTGGGTGCGTATCCCCACCCCAGCCTAACCCCCCGCCTCTGCTTTCCAGATTTCCCCCCTATTTTCCACATCAAGCTGAAGGACCAGGTGCTGCTAGAGGGCGAGGCGCTGACCCTCTGCTGCCTTCCTGCTGGCAGCCCAACCCCACGGATCCTCTGGATGAAAGGTGGGGGCTGCCTGCACTGCCTCAGTGGGTGGGCTCTGGCAGGGTACTGTATCGTCCCTCTCCTCTGCTCGCCCTACAGACAAGAGGTCCCTCCAGCCGGACAGTGGGCTGAACGTCGTCTCCTGCAAGGATGGACGTCAGATGCTCACCATCGCCAAGGTCTCCAGGAAGGATGCAGGGCTGTATGAGTGTGCAGCCGCCAACATCCTGGGCACAGCCATCAGCTCCTGCACGCTGGCAGTGGCACGTAAGGAGGCTGGGGGGACCTCAGGAGACAGAAAGAGCACAAGTCGGGCACATGGCTGGGGACAAATTGGTGCAGGTCACTGGAATACTGCTCTCCATGTCTGCAAGAGACTGGGGTTTTTCAAAGAGGACAGGCTGGTTTTGCATGAGCATTTCCAGCATCTCTGAACCTGTGTGTTGTTATGCCCTCTCACTGCAGCAGCTTTGCCCTGCTCCTGGCTGGACACCCAGCCCACACTGTCTGTACCCTTGCAGGGCTCCCTGGGCGGCCAGGCACCCCAGAGATCCCCCAGAAGTACAAGAACACAGTGCTGGTGCTGTGGAAGCCTGCTGAGAGCAAAGCCCCCTGCACCTACACACTGGAGCGCAGACTGGATGGTATGTGGTGCTGCCTCCCATCCCCTGGGAGCCACAGCCAGGAATATGGGCTCACAGAGGGACACCTAGCCAGGACAAAAGTGCCCAATGTCCTGGCTGTCCCCTATGGCTTGGCAGAATCAAGGATGGACAGTGGGCTGCTCCCTTCCCTGGTATGGCCTCGCCTTACCCTACTTCTGCTCTGGCAGGGGAGCATGAGTGGAAGATTGTCAGCACTGGCATCGCTGACTGCTACTTCAATGTGACTGAGCTGCCTCTCGGGAGCACTGCCAAGTTTCGTGTGGCCTGTGTCAACAAGGCTGGCCAGGGACCCTACAGCAACCCCTCAGTAAAGGTGCATCTTGAGGCAGCAGGTGAGCAAGCCCTGTCCAGTGGGCATAGGGCAGCCATGGGGCCACCTGTGGCCTCTGGGGTGCTTTGGGGATCCTTGAGTCGCAGGGCATCCTCCCCCCAGGGTTTTGGGAAATGAGGTGCCACTTACGCTCCACTCCTAGCTTACCCCCACCTGGCTCACACCTCCCTTTGCTCCCTGCAGATGCCCGAGCTGCCCCAGCCAAGGATGTTCCTGTCCCCATTCCTGAGAAGGTGGCTTCCAGCCGGTCAACCCAGACAGCTGAGGAGCAGCTGGAGCCAGTGGCCACAGGGGCCCCTCCCACCTCCCCACCACGCAAGCACAAGGGAGTGGTACAGAAGGCAGTCAGAACAGAACAGGAGGGTGCCTCCCCAGGAGTCCTTCCACCCNCCCACCACTTCCCCAGTGTCAACCACGCCCAGCTCAGCCCCCACACAGTCTCCCACCCCCAACACTACACCTGCACGGAAGATGCCTCCCTACATGGTCACCTCCTTCATCTCCATGCCCCCCACATCACCCCCTGCGCTGCAGCCCACCACCACTCCCCCATCCTCCAAAGAGCCCCCAGCTGCCAGTGGGGTCCCAGGGGCAAAAGACAGCACAGCACTGCGGCAGGGTGTCCCCCAGAAGCCATATACCTTCTTGGATGAGAAAGCAAGGTGAGTAGCGGTGGGACAAGATACTCTGCCGGGGGTGTTTTTGCAGCACCTCACACCAGGGATGCTGAATCCTGCCCTATGCCGCAGAGGCCGTTTCGGGGTGATCCGGCTGTGCAAGGAGAATGCCACAGGGAAGCACTTCATGGCCAAGATTGTGCCCTACGAGGCAGAACGGAAGCAGAGTGTGCTGCAGGAGTACGAGATCCTCAAGGCGCTGCACCATGAGCGCATCATGGCCCTGCATGAGGCATACATCACCCCCCGCTACCTGGTGCTCATCTGTGAGANACCACGCAAGCACAAGGGAGTGGTACAGAAAGCAGTCGGAACAGAACAGGAGGGTGCCTCCCCAGGAGTCCTTCCACCCCCTGCACCCCATGAAGAGGGCGTGCCACCAGATACTGAGCTTCCACCCAACGTCACTGTTTACATGCCGCCTGAGCTGATGTTCACCCCCCCTCGGACTGTTGCCTCTCCTCACACAGACACCCCCACTCA
>VYXC01004523.1:104299-200921 GCA_013397175.1 Platysteira castanea
AAAAGACAGCACAGCACTGCGGCAGGGTGTCCCCCAGAAGCCATATACCTTCTTGGATGAGAAAGCAAGGTGAGTAGCGGTGGGACAAGATACTCTGCCGGGGGTGTTTTTGCAGCACCTCACACCAGGGATGCTGAATCCTGCCCTATGCCGCAGAGGCCGTTTCGGGGTGATCCGGCTGTGCAAGGAGAATGCCACAGGGAAGCACTTCATGGCCAAGATTGTGCCCTACGAGGCAGAACGGAAGCAGAGTGTGCTGCAGGAGTACGAGATCCTCAAGGCGCTGCACCATGAGCGCATCATGGCCCTGCATGAGGCATACATCACCCCCCGCTACCTGGTGCTCATCTGTGAGAACTGTCCTGGCAAGGAGATCCTCTACAGTATTGTGGACAGGTACAGGCGGGCACAGGGCCACCAGGGACAATTGCTGGTATGGGGCTGCCTGCTGATGCCACTTGCCCCCAGGTTTCGCTACTCGGAGGATGATGTGGTGAGCTACGTACTGCAGCTCCTGCAGGGCCTTGAGTACCTGCATGGCCGCCGCATTGTGCACCTTGACATCAAGCCAGACAACATCATCATCTCAGGCACAAATGCCCTCAAGATCATCGATTTTGGCAGTGCCCAGACCTACAACCCCCTTGTGCTGCGGCAGCTGGGACGGCGTGCTGGCACCCTGGAGTACATGTGTGAGTGGTGCACCAGGCACCATGCACTGCAGTGGCATGGGGAAAGGGACAGGGACAGAACTGGGGCGTGCTTATTCCCAAAGGTGTGCATGTATGCCTGTGCTCTGGGGGTCTTGGAAATGGAGAGGAACTGTGTCCTTGTGGAAGGTGGGAGACCTTTGGGGTGCTAGGGGTGTCTGCTGAGAATTTCTATAGCATCGCTGGGGTCAGTGGGAGAGTTTGGGTGTTGTGGGGCAGTTGGGTTGTCCTTGGATGTGCTGGGCTCTGTCAGGGTGCTGCAGTGTCAGGGAGGGGTGCTGGAGGGTGCAGTAGGGGAGTGCTGTGGCTGCTGTGGTTGCTTGGCTGCTGTGGGTGTTGGGGATACTGTGGGTGCTGGGGATGCTGGGGATCTGGGACTTCTGTAGGTGCTGGGGATACTGTGGATGCTGTGGGTGCTGGGGGTGCTACTGCAGATGCTGGGGTTGGTGTCTCTGTGTATATGATAGACCTGCTCCCTTGCCCACAGCGCCAGAAGTGGTGAAGGGGGACCCAGTGGGTTCTGCAGCAGATGTCTGGGGCGTTGGCGTCCTCACCTACATCATGTAAGAGAAGGGGTCGGGGGATGAGAACCTTGAAGTGTTATCAGCCTCACTCGGGGCTCGGTGCCATGGAGGACACCAAACTGATGGTGGGCTGAGGGATGCTGTAGCCCAGCAGACCCTTCCCAGCTGGACATGAGGATGAAGACACCCTGAGCAGCTGTGGCTGTTCAAACCAGGGATGGGGGGAAGAGGGACAGCAGTGCCCTCCCACTGCTGTCCCCTCAGCCCATCCACCCCTTCCACCACCACAGGCTTAGTGGGCGGTCACCATTCTTCGAACTGGACCCCATCGAGACGGAGAACCGCATCCTGGCAGGGCGTTTTGATGCCTTCAAGCTGTACCCCAATGTCTCGCAGACTGCTGCCCTCTTCATCCGCAAGGTCCTCACTGTCCACCCCTGGTGAGTGCCCAACCCAGCCAGGGAGGACATGTGGCCCCAGACTGTGCCTGTAACTGAGCCAGTTCCCCGCCACATGGGACCCCTCCAGATATCATCAGTGGGAACCTGGAGTCCACCCCTGCTTCTGGGGAGGTCTGGCATCTCCTGAGTCTGGGCTCTAGAGTCCACCACTGCTCTTGGAGAGGGCTCCGGTTACCCCCCTGGGGTCTTGCAGGGCAGGGGAGGTGGCTGAGTTTGGGGGGTGGGGCAGCAGTGGGCACCCCCGGGGCAGTCCCTGATGTAGAGCTGGCTCTGCCCCAGGAGCCGCCCCACGGTGAAGGACTGCTTCGCCAATGCCTGGCTCCAGGATGCCTACCTGATGAAGCTGCGCCGCCAGACCCTGACTTTCACCACCAACCGCCTCAAGGAATTTCTGGTGGATCACCAGCGGCGCCGTAGTGAGGCTGTCACGAAGCACAAGGTCTTACTCCGCTCCTACCAGGGCGGCCAGCCACCAGGGCCACAGTAACTGGTGCCTTGGCCACGGCCATGAGGGGCCGGGGAGCCAGAGGAACATTCCATGGGCCACAGTACGGGGCGGCTGAGGAGGAGCCGGGACGCGCCAAAATGAGTCCATGGACCTCATGTGCTGCTGTCAGGGATGATGGTGGCCAGCAGCGTCATTTTAGCAGTGCCGATGGAGAGGAGGTGCTGCCGCAGCCAGACCAGCAATGGGATCCGGCAGTGGGAAGGTGGTGGGAAGCCTTGCTGCAAGAAACAGAGAATGTGGCAGAGAGTCAGGGGGAGAATGGGATGCAGACAGGGGGGCAAGGGAAGCCCCGGGTGGGAGGGGGAGAGATGGCAGTTTTCTGGCAAGCCCTGGCCACGCAGGTCCCATCAGCCGTGTGCCTTACACTGCAGCCTGCAGCTGCCCCTGGCCACGGTGTGGCAGTCCCTGTGCTCCCCCTGGTTTGCACACCAGCACCAGAAGACTGAGGTTGCTCCAGTGGTTGCTGCAGAGAGGGGCCTGCTCACAATCCCCTGCCAGCTGGCACAGCCCCAGTCCTTACAGCTGGGAGCGGGGGCTGCCAGCCCCCACCTTCCGCTCCTCCCAGCCCTGGTCCTGTCAAGTGGGTTTGTGGCTCCAGGACCGATGCCGGTGCCTTTCCTGGGGCTGTCGGCTGCGCCCCATGCCAGGGTGGGGGACTGGCAGGCACCTTGTTTTCGCAGGGGGGCACCCAGGTGCCACGCACACCTCCTGTGTCTGCTCAGGCCCATGCTGCTCGTGCTCTGCCCACCCAGCTCCGGACCTTGCCCTGTACCCCACCACCAGCCCCCCTGCCTGTCCCCAGACCCCTCACACCTCCCACCTCACCCCGAGGTGCCTTGCTCTGCCCTGTGCCCCCTCCTCAGCCCTCCCTGGCTGGTGGCACGATGTGGAGTGCCCTGAGCAGGGGAACAGGAACAGCGGTTGGGCACTCACCTTCCTCTTGCTGCTGTAGTGATAGGGCTTTATTTATTGACTTTGGGGAGAAGGCGACTGCTCATTCCCGTCCCCATCCCTGTCCCCTCCTCTCTGCCGGGCTCCGGAGTTGCCAATGTCCCCATGGTTTGGAGCAAGCAACATGCCAGAGCAGCAATAAAGACCCTGAGCAGCCCCTCCAGTTTCAGTGCCTTGCTGGGAGGGGATTGCGCAAGTGTGAAGTGCAGCCCCTGGTGTCTCGGGAGCGTCCTTGCCCCAAAACCTAGGGACCAGAGTCAGAAAGGTTTCCATGTGAGGCTGGGCTTCTATGTTGGAAACCTGGTGAAAAAGGCAGAGAAGCTGTGAAGCACTGGGGCGAGCGCAGCGGGGCTGATTCCCGTGGCCCTCACGTCATGGAGTGAATATATGGAGTGCCAGACCGCCCGATGGTGGCTGGGACAGCGGGACAGCAGGGAAGGGCTCCTGCTGCGGGCATGGCAGGTGCCGGTGAGGGACCTGATGCCTGGCTATAAATATCTGCTACCCATATGAGGCCGGGCCGTGCCGTGCCGGCAGGGACTGCTCCGGTTACAGCCCGCCGGCCCCCCCCGGCTGCCCTGGCTGCACCCACCAGCCCCTCGGTGTTGTGCCTGCCGCTGTGGGCACGGGCACACGCGTACAGCCTGGTGCCTGCGGGCAGTCACACGCTTCCCGACAAACACACACGTGCTTACAAACCTGTGCCTGTCGCAGGCCCGTGTGTCCAAGGGCGTGTCAGAGCCCATGGTGTCCCCGCACTGCGCACCGAAGCGCTGGGGCGCACAGCAGCCACAGCACCTCCCCTAAACGCTCACGCTGCCCTGCGCAGACCTACACGGCCACAGCCGCCCCACACACACACCCGTATGGACCACCGCACACGCATATGGCCACAGTCGCCCCCCGCACTGACCACCTCACACCCGCGCTGACCACCTCACACCCGCGCTGACCACCTCACACCCGCGCTGACCACCTCACACCCGCGCTGACCATCGCCGCCCGCACGGCCACAATCGCCCCCCTCACGGTCCAGGGGCCTCACAGCGCCCGCAGCGCCCCCTGGTGGTGGGCGGTGGGGCAGCAGGCCCGGCGCGGCGCTGACGTGTCACAGCCACGTGCGCGGAAGTGGCGGCGGGGCCGGGCCGGGCCGGGGTGCGGGGCCGGGGCTCGGTGCGGAACCGCCGGAGCGGAGTAGAGCCGCGATGCTGCTCAAGGCCGTCATCCTCATCGGGGGCCCGCAGAAGGGTAAGTGCGCTGGGTCCGCGGGGTGTCCCGGCGGCGCAGTGCTCCGCCGACCCCGCTCTGCTCCACAGGGACCCGGTTCCGGCCGCTGTCCTTCGAGGTGCCTAAGCCACTCTTCCCCGTGGCCGGGGTGCCCATGGTGCAGCATCACATCGAGGCCTGCGCCAAGGTACGGGAGGCCGGGGGGCTGGAGCTGGGGCCGTGGAGCCAAGAGCGAAGTGCCATCCTTTTGCTTTCTGCTCCGTTCCTCCGTCCCCCCAGGTGCCCGGCCTGAAGGAGATCCTGCTGATGGGTTTCTACCAGCCCAACGAGGCCCTCAGCCGCTTTCTCGTATCGGCGCAGCAGGAGTTCAAGATTCCCATCAGGTGGGCAGGAGCTCTCACCCCTGAGGCACACACAGTGGCACAGCCTGACTCAGCCCTTCATCTGCCTTCCCCAGGCTGGCAGCCCCCAGTCAGTGCTCTGGCTCTGGGCAGCTGGGCTCTGTCCCACCGTGGATGGGCACAGCCAGGCTCTCCCATTAGTTTCGCCACCTTTCCTTTGCCTTGGGCCCTGCCCTGGATGGTTCCTGCTCCAGAGATGCCTCTCTAGCACAGCTCTAAACTGCCACAGCCTCCTTCTGTTCAATGCCCGCACAAACTCCATCCCTGCGTGGCAGGATTATGTCTCTCCAGTCCATCCCAATCCTGCTGCCAGATGGTGCCACTAGGCACCTGCTTCCCTAAGCCCTCCCTTTTCCCTGCTTGGCTTGTAGGTATCTTCAGGAGTATGCAGCCCTGGGCACGGGTGGTGGCATCTATCACTTCCGAGACCAGATCCTGTCAGGTGGTGCTGAGGCCTTCTTTGTTCTCAACGCAGACGTGTGCTCAGAGTTCCCCTTACAGGAGATGCTGGAGTTTCAGCAGCAGCACGGGGACGTGCACAGCTTTGTCATTCTGGGTACCACAGTGAGTGGCAGTGCTGGGGAGCAGAAGAGCTGCAGTGCTCTGCCATGGGCTTAGAAGCCAGCAGCTCCTGTGGTGGGTGGGTCCCAGAGTGTGAGGTCCGGGTTTCATCTGCTCCTCCTCCTTGTGCCTACTGCTCCACCATTGCTAATATTGTCCTTGTTTCTTAGGCCAACAGGACACAGGCACTGAATTATGGCTGTATCGTGGCAAATGCGGACACGCAGGAGGTACTGGCGGGTCCTGGGGAGTCGAGCAGAGCGTGGGCAGCAGGTGCTGTGTTGCCTGCATGAGTGTTTGTTCCCAGCATGCCACAGAGAGTGTGATGCTGGGTGGAGGGACTGCACCCTGGGATTTGTGTCTCTTCCCTCGCCTCCAGGTTCAGCACTACGTGGAGAAGCCCAGCACATTTGTCAGTGAGATCATTAACTGTGGCATCTACCTCTTCACACCTGCCATCTTCCAGCACATAGGCGAGGTCTTCCAGAGGAACCAGCAGGAGCTAGCACTGTGAGTGGCTCACTCTGCTCAGTGTCCCTCCCACCCCCCTTGCTTCCTGGGGCTGCAGCAGCACGCTCATCCTCCATTCTTTCTCTATCTTTTCTCCTCCTCTGCCATCACTCACTTGTTTCCTGGTCCTGCACCAGCTGTCCTTACCTTGGGTAAGTCTCCCTCTGTGTCTGCAATGGCTGCTCTCTGGGCTGGATTGGTCCTAGTGGTAATGCATGCTTTCCCTCCCTTCTCCAGGCTGCTGTTTCCTCTGCTCTGCTCCTGGTCAGCTTGAGACTTTCCCTCTCCCTTCCTCTCTTCCCACCCCATTCTCATTCAGCTCTGGACAAGAGGCTGAGCAAGCCTTTCACCTGGGAATGTTCTGCTCCCCTCTCCAGCTCTTTGCACCAGCCAGCCTCTCACCTCACATCTCTGCCACCACCCAAGTTAAAATCCAGCTTTGCAGGCTCTGGATTGGGGACAGGATCATACACCCACCTGGACTAGGTGGGGCTCTTGCACCATCAACTTCAGGCTCAGATCTTATTTTGGCTGGCACAGCCCTGTTCCTCTGCTGCTCTGGGGCTCAGTGGGGCTGTCCCAACCTAGCCTGACAGTTGGCGCTGTCCCCACTTCCGGGGAGAAGTGCATGGCTAGATAGGAATCTGGAATTATCAGAGCCCCTGCATTTGGGGAGGGTAGGTCTGCTGGGGTCCTCCGCTGAGGCCATGACTGGGGTGGGTGTCTGACAGGACTCTTGCTTGCAGAGAGGAAAGCTCCAATGGCTGGCAGCGTGCAGAAGTGATCCGGCTAGAGCAGGATGTTTTCACGGCCCTGGCTGGGAGTGGCAAACTCTATGTCTACAAAACTGATGGCTTCTGGAGCCAGATCAAGTCAGCTGGGTAAGGGCTGGAGCTAGTTGGTGCAACACGAGCACCAAGTTATCTGCACCAGGGATGGGAGTGGAGACTGCTCAGGCAGAGCCCTGGGGGTGGGTGGGCGGTGCTGATTTTGGATCCTCCTCTGCCCTGGTAGTGCCAGAGTGACAGTAACAGTCTTCTGGCTTTTCCTCCTCCAGCTCTGCTATCTATGCCAGCCGCCTTTACCTGAACCAGTACAGTAAAAGCCACCCAGAGAGACTGGCCCAGAACAAACCTGGAGGCCCTGTCATCCGAGGTACCCTTCTGACACCCTAATGCTTTTGGGGCTGCCTAGGGAGGCAGTAGGACCTCCCCTTATCGGAGACACAGGTGCTCCTGTGAGCTGTCTCCCCTGAATGCACTGCCTTTTGTTGCAGGGAATGTGTACATCCACCCGACAGCCTCAGTCGACAGCACTGCAGTGGTGAGTGCAGGCTGGGGTGGCCCTGGGGCAGGGACACGCTCAGGGGTGCTGAGGGCATCGCTGTCCTCCTTGTCCTCATCACCTCCCTCTGTCCTCACAGTTGGGTCCCAACGTCTCCATTGGGGAGGGTGTGACAGTGGGCGCTGGTGTGCGTGTGCGAGAGTCCATCGTCCTGCACGGCGCCTCGCTCCATGTAAGTAGGCTCTGAGGGAGTAGGTGTCAACCCCCACCCCTTGCAGGGAGGCAGCAGCACCCTGCATTCCCTTCTCCTTCACCTCAGGACCACACATGTGTCCTCAATACCATTGTGGGCTGGGATAGCACGATTGGGCGCTGGGCCCGGGTTGAAGGAACTCCCAGCGACCCCAACCCCAACGATCCCTATGCCAAGATTGACAGCGAGACCCTTTTCCGGGATGGGCGCCTCACACCATCCATCACAATCCTGGGTATGTCTCTGCTGCATGGAATGGCCCTGGCCCTGCTTAGCGAGGCAGCTTCTCGCCTCCAGCTAAACCCTTTGCATTCTCCCCGCAGGCTGCAGCGTCACCATTCCTGCTGAGGTCGTTATTCTCAACTCCATTGTCCTTCCTCACAAGGAGCTGAGCCGAAGCTACAAAAACCAGATTATCCTGTGAGTCACGGGCAGCACCAGCCACCCTCTCCCTGCTGTGCTCCACAACGAGAGCCTGCACTGAGGCCTCACGTCCTGGGAGGTTCCCAGCACCCCCAGAGGGGTAGGTGCAGGCCAGGAGCCCTGCAAGTGCCTGACTACTGCTCCAGACAGACATTAAAGCTGATGAGCATCAGCCTTGCATGCTGCTTCTCTTGCAGCCCAGGGACCAGTCCTGGGCCAGGGTGACGGCTTTGGGGACAGTACATGGCCCTGGCACCAGCCTGCGTGCGTACGCAGGGAGCACTTGCTGCCTGCAGTGTCTTAGGTCCCACTTGTGTGTTTCTCCACCAAAGGGCACTACCAGCACCACCTTGCCCCTCCTCACCAGGCTCTCTTCACACCATTTGCTGTCTGCAACTCCCTGGAAGGTCTTGGCCCATCTCCAAGACCTGGGAGCTTTGAATGTGCCTGTCATGTGTAGGCAGCTCACCCCACAGGAGTAATCTGAGGCTCCTGATTTCAGCATGATTGCAACAGCCTGAGCTGGGCTCCTGCCTACTGCTGGGAAAACAGCAGTGCCAGGCTGTCCTAAGGGCACTGGCATACACAGGGCTGGGTTGGACTAGCGGCCTGTTGGCCCTGGAGGGAGCTGCAAGAATACTCCTTCCCCCAGTACCACCTCTGCCCCATGGGCTTGGTGCAAGCCAGGAGAGCTGCCAGCCCTACCAAGCCTGCTCCTGTCAGGTTGAGACCTGTGCCTGCTGCCTAGGCAGGCCTCAGAGTGAGGGCAGCAAGCCTCTGCTACCCTGGTGGGCCAACAGCCTCCTTCATACCAGCATGGCTGGAGCTTAGGGGGGCTCACTGCATGTCTCCCTGTCACCAGCCACATCCACTGGGCACCAGAGCAATCAACTTATGTGTGTGCAGGTGGCAGAGATCTAGCACCTCACTTTGCCTCAAAAACCTGATTTTATGGAAGGCAGTTTCCTCCTGAGCCTGGCACAGATTGTCTACAGTAACCAACCCTGCCCTTTATCCTTTTACTTCCCTGGTTTTGAACTCTGTGCTAAAGCCCTGCACTCCACCCAGGGCCCCATCATACCTCTCACCTTCACAGCAAGGCACTGCATTAGGTATTCTCCATCCATCCAGTAACCATCCCAGTTCGATGGATTTGGAGTAAATCCTTGCTCCCAGCCCTGTGCCAGTTCTCCTGTGGTCCTGGGTGGGGATTAGCTGTTCCCTAGCTTTAAGCACATTAAACTCCTTCAGTTTTGCCTCTGCCTTGGATGTGTTAATTTCCTTGCCCTCTGGTGTACACTCCTGCACTGGGGAAAACTGAGCCAAAGTACTTACTTTCAGGATTGCACATGAATTTTCTCTCATGTGCCCTATCTGGTCTGGCTTTTAGTAGGGACAAAGGTTTATTGGCTGCTTGATGTGGCCCAGGGGCAGTTCTCTTCCCTGTTGTGTAATGCCTCTTTTCCCTAAGGTCCCTCTGCACTGGTTGCCCCTTCTGCAGAGTTATCTGGGGGACAAGCCCTTCCTAGGACCTTGCTCCATTACAGCATGATCCTGCTTCCCCCTCTTGGAGGGAAAGAGCTGTACATCTCAGCCTTGCCTGGGCTTTGTGCACCTCCAGCACTGCCCGGGCTGGAGGGGAGGAAGGAGTTAAAGAGGCCTCCACTGAGGTGCCAGGAAGTCTGGAAACACTTTAAGGTTGTCCTGCCCTGAGCAGCAACAGCTCCAATTACTTGAGGCCAACATCTGGGCTCAAAGAGGGGCCTCCCACATCGGGGCTCCAGAGCAGAAGAAGAGAGCTTCAGCTTGGGTGGGAGGGGTCTCTGCCTGCCCTCCCAAAGCAGAGGCTCTGTGGAGCATTACTCAGCTCTTGTCTGCTGCCCAGCCAGGGTCCGGTGAGCCCCAACCCCTGGCAGCAGCAGGGCGGGACAGACAGCAGCCACAGCCAGGTGTGTTTTGCTGCAAACATTTAATACAAACCTGATTCAAAGTACAGCACTAGGGCAGTATCCCTGCCACCACAGCTGGACAGAGCCAGCTCTGCTCCCCAGTCCCCAGGGAAGCACCCCAGGGAAGCAGAGCAGAGCTTGGCACTGTCACCCCACAGGCAGCCACCTGGTCCCGCAGTTTTCGCACCTCCTCCAGTGCCGGCTCCGTGTCCCAAGGGAGCCACTGCTGCAGGCTACACAGGAGAAGGGAAGAACCGGCCCACCTTCCTTGGGGCCGGCCCCTGCCTGCGTGGGGAGAGATGAGTCAGGGGTACAAAGCGAGCTCCCCCGGGCCCTCACCCACGCCCGACAGCACTCACGGGGGCCGGGTGGCTGTGCCCACGCAGCTCCGCAGGGTGCTGGGGAGGCAGGAGGTGCCAGCTGGGCTCAGTTGGCCTGGCTTGGGCTCCGGGGAGGCAATGGGCTGGAAGAATAGTTCTGCAGGACAGAGCGGGGACAGCTGTCTCACCCCAGCCGTGGACAACCAGGACCAGGAAGCCAAAGGCCAGGGTGGGTGGGGGCTAGGGTTCCTGTGCTCACCACACTCACGCCTCGGGGCTGGTACTGGCACTGGCACCAGGTTCTCCTGCTCTGTCCCCACAAAGCCTCTCCAAAAGCTGGGTGGCAGCGAAAGGAGACGAGCCACCACCTGGGCAGAGAGACATGTAGGATGGGGACGCTGGCAGTGCCCAGGGTACACCCCACACCTCAGAGACCCCTCACCTTGCACTGCCGTGGCGTGTCCTCCATGATGGCAAGCGGTGTGGGGTTGGCTGAGCTGTGTCCCACCAGCGTAGGGCCAAACACGCGGGACAGGTTGAGCACATCCATCTTGCAGTTGGGGCTCTGCGACACCCTGCAAGGGAGGACAGAGGGCATGAGCATGCTGCCCAGCCTAGGGGCTCCTCATCCGCAGCTTCCCCGCTCCAGGGCACAAAGCCTGGGTGAGGGGCAGAGAGCCAGGAGATGGGGACAGACCCGTGCCAGGATGGGCCACTCACCTGAGCAGGTGCAGCATGAGGAAAGCCAGGGTATCCCTGTTGGCTGGGGGCAGCTTGCTCACCACATGGCACAGGGCTGTGTCACTGGCAGCATCATCGGGGATGTCTGTGGCAGCACCAGGCAGCAGTGTTAGGGGAGAAGCAGTGCCTTCCCCCTCCCTCACCTTGGGACCCCTGCTCACCAGCAGCCCTCAGGAAGGCAGGGTGGAGGCTGAAGGTGACCAGTGGTTCCTTGAGCCCCCGCAGAAAGTCCTTGAGCACCCCACACACCACATGGATGTCAGTCACACTGCTGAGCGCAGGCAGCGCACCTCCAGCCCGCAGCAGCTTCCGCTTCCACTCCCGCACCAGCTGCTCCGCGCCTGGCACCCGGTACAGGCCTGTCTGGGGCACAGGCAAAGGGGGTCAGCCCCGTGGGAACCACAGCATGGCCGCCTTCACCATCCTGGCCCCTACCTCTGTCAAGCCTCGTGTCTCCACCTCGGTCACACACTGCACCACCAGCGTGGGCACCAGGGGTGGCGTGGAGGGTGCGAAGTCAGCCAGCACACCCTGGGGAGACCAATGCCAACCTGAGCTGTGCCCTCCACCCAGCCCGGCAGTCAGGGTGGGTAGAGGCCCAGAATCCTAGGGCCAGTAGCTCCGAAGCCTCATGGGGACATGGAGAGACCCCAAGCACTGCTGTGCCCCACTCACCTCACGGGGCCAGGCATGGTGGTGAGGCCTGGGTATACAGAGGCTGGGGCACTGCTCCCGGCACTTGGTGTGCAGCAGCAGCTGGCACTGGCAGCACTTGATGGCAGTCTTCCCAAAGCGGATGCGGGAACCACAGACACCACATGGCTCAGGGCGGATCACCTGGAGAGGGTGAACAGGATCAGGGGCTCCACTTCTTGCAGATGCCCAATACCACTCGTTCATCTTCTCCCAGCCAGCTCCCACTGTCTCCATCCATTCCCCCTGCAGGCAGAGCTAAGGGGCTGGGGGATGAAGGACAGCCTTGGCCTCCCATCCCATAACTCTCTTCCTGCCCACCTCCCCAGAGGAGAGAGAGGCTGGGTCACGCACCGTTTTGGAGGTGAACTTGTGCTGGACTGGTGGGAGGCTCTGTGGAGGTGAGGGGATGGGGGCTGGTGCTGGCTGTCCCACTGAGCTGCCCTCAGTGTGGCTCTCCTGCCCTGCAGCATGGCAGCCCAGATCTTCACCGGTGTCCCACACCGTGGTCAGCTCTGCAGAGGAAGGAGGCAGTGGAGGGAGACCTGAAAGGCAAGCCACCCCATCTACCAGCTAGGACATGGGGAGGCTTCCCACCTCCCAGGGAGTCTCTGCATGAGACAGTGGCATTTGGCACATCCAGAGGGCCCCAGCACCACCATGGTGGGGACAAGCATTCCCCAACAGACCCCCTCCCTTCCCTGTGAGAGCAGCACCTTGAGGCTGGTCCCATACCACACATCAACCCCCTTCTCAGCCCTTCCTGTGACCTGCACGCGTGGAGACATGCTGTCCCTGGTGAGAGCGGCGTTGTGGCACCAGAACAGGAGGCAGGAAGCTGTCAGCAGGGCCCGGGACCTCAGCAGGAGGGGCCATAGAGGGGACACTCACCTGTCAAAATGGGAGACCAATAAGATATGTGTCTGCAGCCCTGCATATCTCCAATATCTCCCACATGATCTCTGCTCCACCTGACCCCCATCCCTGTGGTCCTGCACAGCCAGGGATGCTGCCACCATGGGTACAATGGGGATACAGGCTTCAGGGCAGTGGTCCAGCATAGCTAGGGATGCTGTCCCCACTGAGACCAAGGTGATACAGGCTGAAGGACACAGGCACCAGAGGAGAGAGCTGAGCACTGTCCCCACTGCACCCACAGGACTGAGGGCTGCAGCACTGCCTTCTGGCACTGGGAAAGCCCATGCACCCCATCCCTGCCCAGGGCATGCTGGGGTCTCTACTCACAGCGTTATGGGGTACCACAGAAGAACGGTGCCGCTTCGCCATCACCACAGGGCCAACCTGAGGGGCCAGGGACACACGCTGGAAACAGAAGATAGTGTGAGGAGCAGGCAGAGACCTCCCTCCCTGACTTTTCCCCACACCCCAGAGTACCCAAGCCAAGTGGCCTCAGCCCAACAAGAAGTCCCAGTTTCAACCTGCACCCCAGCATTGCCTACCCCACACCAGGCATCATGGGGACCCAGGCTTCCCCACTGGGTCAGAGCCAGCCCTGGGGCTGGGGGAAGCCAGGTCAGGCCTGCAATGCAGAGGTGCGAGCAGAGCGGGGTGCGGGATGCCCACACATGGGGATGAATTATTGAGGAGCCCAGCTGGGCCACAGTGGAGCGTAATGGAGTTTCTATTGATCGTGGGAGGTTTGCCGAGAGACGATGCTCCCAGCCCAGCATCAATAAATTAAATTCCCTGCCAGGCTCCTTGCAGCCTCCTGTGCTGGGACGGAGAAGTATGTGGCTGTCCTCACCTTGCATGGCACAGGGCTAGCACCCCAGCCTGGGCTGCACACTGGGACCTGGGTGGGCAGAGGGACCCAAAGGGCACACTGCAGGAGTGTGATCAGAGCTGGGGGACCCTCATCCACACAGGAGCACAAACTCCACTTCAACACCAGCCTCCAAAACTGCTACATCCCAGCATGTCCTCATACCTGCCTCTCCGTAACTTTGCGCTTCAGGGTCCGCACCACCGTCATATCAACATCCTGAAAGGCAGCAGAGATTCTGGGGCTGCATCAGGCCAGGGCCATCCCCAACATTCATCTCCAGCTCTGATAGCAGCTCCCCCAACCATGGATATACAAAGGGACTGTGCCGCTGCAGAAGTGGGGCAAAACCACCCCCTCGCTGCTGGGGTGAACCCTGAGACTCACAGCAGAACACTTCTTACCACGTCATCCTCAGTGCGGTCATAGCTGATATCTGAGTGGGACAGGAGGGACTGGCACGACTCGTCCATTGCAGACGACCTGCAGAGTGAGCTCAGCTGGAGCAATTCCCCCCTCAGCCAGCACCTACTCGTGCAGCTGCTCCTGGGAGCCCACAGCTGATGTCTCTGCAGAGCCCAAGCACCTCCTTGCCCAGCCAGCCCCTCAAGACCAGCAGTACTGAGGGGGAGAGGGGCACAGCCGACCCCAGGGCTGCCCGAGGGGCTGGGGTGAGGACCACCACCCCTGCTCACCTCCTGACGGGTGCCAAGGCTGCCCCAAGGCGCCGGCCAGCCAGGGCACTGAGAACGGAGCACTGCTCCCTGCTCAGTGCCTCGTTGCCCCAGGGCTCCCGCATCAGCAACTCAAGGACCAGCTGGAGTTTGCGCTCCTGCAAGTGAAAGAGTGGTGGTGAGCGGGCTGAGGTCCCCGCAGCCAGCCCCGCAGGGTACCCCTGCGGCCAGCCCCCTGACCTGCTTCTCCAGCTCAGCCTCTGCCCGGTGCCGCTTCTTCATCTCCACCTCCACTTGGTTTCGGGCGTGCTTGAGCTTCACCTCCAGTGCTGCCCGCTCGGCCTCCACACGGGCCAGCTGCTCGCGGGCACGACGCCCATCCTGCTCCAGCCGGCAGCATCTCTGGCGCGTCGCCTCAAAGCACCGAGCGATCCGGATGTAGTCTGCGGACAACAGCAGTGGGTGGTCAGCCGGGACGGGGGGCCAGCCCCCAGCTTCCCCAGACCACGCCGGCGGCAGAGACGAGGGTGCCGGTGTGCCCCGGGCCGAGGGGCTGCACACACCCACCTTCCTCCACGCTGCCGCCTAGTTCCAGGAGCTGCAGCCCCTGCTCCAGCCGGGCCAGGAGCCGCCTGCAACGCTGCCGCAGCATCCCGCCGCCCGAGACGGGACGGGGCCGGTAGCCAGGCACCCCTCTTCCACGTATCCACCCGCAGCTCCTGCCCCACGCTCTCCTCCGACGGCCGAGATCCTCCGTGGGCCCCCGGGACGGCGCAGGCTCGGGGGCGAGGGGCCCTCCCGGCCGGCCTATGTGGGCCGGGGGTCGGGGTGGAGCCCATCCCGGCCCCGCCTCCGCCTCCCGCCGCCACCGGGGTCCGGCCCGCCGCCCCGGCGGCTGCCAGCGCAGTGGAGCATTGCCGGGATCTTAGGGCGTGGGATGCCCCGGGGTGCGGATAGCAGCACTGGCTGCAGGGTTGCGGAGCAGGGTGAGGGTCGCCTTTGGGGGCGGAGGATGCCCAGGCGCTGGGTATACCTGATGAGAGCACTTAAAGGGTGCAGGGGCAGTGGGTGCGGGGTGCTCGGGGGATGCAGGGGCATCGGGGGGACAACCGGGCGCGGGAGGCGCTGGGAGTGCAGGAGTGCTGGAGGGGGCGCCACTTCCTCATGTCCGCATCCCGGGAACGGCGCGGGTAGGGCCGGAGGAGCCGATGTCCTTGTCCGCTGTCCCGCAGCGCTGTGCCCCGCATACAGAGTGGCGGGCGGGGGCGGCGGGNGCCTCGTCGCTGCCCGCGTTGCCCGTGCTCTGCCCCCGGGTCCCCTGCCCGGGGGGTCCCCCGGGCTGCCCCCGGCCCCGCGCCCCCTCCCTGCTGCAGCCCCCGTGCCCTGGCGGCCCTGCTTTCTCGCGGGAGGGTTCGGGCAGGGTGCGGGGGGCGCCGGTGAAAGGCAGCTCCCCCTCCCCGGTGCCTGTCCCGACCTGCTACGAATACCGGGAATAGCAGCGGGGTTTGCGGCAGGGCTGGGCGTGCAAGTCCCTGCACACACAGACACACGCACACNGCGCGGGTAGGGCCGGAGGAGCCGATGTCCTTGTCCGCTGTCCCGCAGCGCTGTGCCCCGCATACAGAGCGGCGGGCGGGGGCGGCGGGGATCCCCCGCACCGAGTCTCCCGGCCTGGTCCGTGTCCTGCAGATGGAGCCACCTCTCCGCCGCAAAGCCTCGTCGCTGCCCGCGTTGCCCGTGCTCTGCCCCCGGGTCCCCTGCCCGGGGGATCCCCCGGGCTGCCCCCGGCCCCGCGCCCCCTCCCTGCCGCAGCCCCCGTGCCCTGGCGGCCCTGCTTTCTCGCGGGAGGGTTCGGGCAGGGTGCGGGGGGCGCCGGTGAAAGGCAGCTCCCCCTCCCCGGTGCCTGTCCCGACCTGCTACGAATACCGGGAATAGCAGCGGGGTTTGCGGCAGGGCTGGGCGTGCAAGTCCCTGCACACACAGACACACGCACACATACAAACACACACAAATACCTCTCAGACCCCTCGCGGGCCTTCACACCTCCTCGGGTGACTCTGACCTGGAGAAGAGGTTTTGCAGCCTGTGGACACACAGCACCAGGTGCACCTCAACACCTCGGTGTCTCTTGGGAGTGGCTGTGGGCTCAACAGGCTCCTCTCCCTGTGCCAGTCCGTCAACCAGAGTCTAGACAATGACAAGAAAGGGGTATGGGAGAGTACTACTACGTCAGGGACGTAGTAGTTTCAGGCACTTGGTGAGAAAATAGCCAGGATCCATAAAATAGCTATAGGGTCCGTGTCACTCCAGGGCTGAACCTAATCAGCATTTGCAACTGAGGTTGTGAGGTACCAGGGACACTGGCCAGGATACTGCCTGATGGGTGCTGCTGCCTGGGCCCCAGACAGTCCCAAGGCACAGTCCCTGTTTGGGACAGAGACCTTATGGGGGCTGGGACGGGCTGGAAGCACCCTGGCAAGGCTTTGCTCTGTGATGTGCCAGACCATGGGGAAGAGAGGGTGTTTCTCAGAGAAGCTCCTTCCTCCCAAGGTTGAATATGAGTCAGGTTTTGGAACGACTTTAATTACTACTGGATCGATAGGCTCAGAACGGCCAAGCAAAATCCAATCGCAGCCCCGGGGACTTGCCTGCTCAGCCCTCCCTGCCCACTCAGCCCTCCCTGCCTGCCTCTGGGGAGGCACATGCTCCCTCTCGGTGGATGCTCCACAATCCCACTGGTCCAGCACACAACCACGGGAGGTGGGACCCCATCCTGCATATGGAGCCAGCACCCCACTTGCTCAGCCCCAGCAGGGGACACACATTCCTGGAGTAGAGCAGCAAATGGAGATGCCCCAGCCTTGCCAGTGCTGCCCATAGGAACACATACATCCCTGAGCCCCTATCCACACCCAATGCATGGAGCAGGTTTGTGGTCCCGGACCCACCTTGCACCCTGGGCACAAGCCTGGCAACCCCCAGGATGGCAGAGTGGCCTTGGCAACATGGAGGCAGCCCCTCTTATGCACAGAGATGGGTGGGGGACACTTGCCACCCATCCTGTGTCCCCACCACTGCTTGCTTACCTCTCCCAAGCCACCCTGGCTTGGCCAGGTACTGCATAAATAGCTGTTTGTGTCTCCACTCGGCCCCTGCGTGGGAAATAATATCGGCTGATGGAACATAATGCCCTGCTTCACATGTTCAATTTTATCATTTTCCGAGGCAGGCAATCTTCGTTTAAAGCTGAATGGGCTGGGGAATGTTAATGAAGCGCCGGCGCTGCTCTGCACCGTGCTTTATCTCTTCGAGAATAATTTGGGTGAGCTCGGAAATAGAGTTCCCAGTCCCAATTCAAGTGGCAGCAGCACCGCATGCCGATAAAAGTGTAATTCCTGGCCAGCGCGTGGCCCTGAATACATGACAGTTTAACTCTTGGGGCCCTGCTGGGATATGCTGCTTGCTGCCTGCTTTGGGCCCCTCTGCCCTGCGTGCCCAGCGCCAGCATGGGTGCTCAGCCCAGGCAGGATGGGGTCTGTTGCTCCCACTCACCCCAGCCACAGTGCAAAGTGTGCAGACCAGGAGGAGAGGTAAGAGGGCTGGAGCTGAGCTGGAAGAAATCTGTCTCCCTGGGCAGACAGGACCCCACAGGCAGATCTCGGGGTGCTCTGGGACTGGGGCTCTGCTGGGAGATGGATGCCCCACATCCAGGGATGCCCAGGCACTGAGAGAGAGGGATGATGAGAGGCAAGGGGGGAGGGGCTGGGCTGCGCTGGGCTGGGCTGGGCTGGGGAACAGGCAGGAGGGAGAGAACAGGGGAAATAGGTCCAAGGGAGCATCACATCCAGACAGACTGGCAGAGCCCGGTGGGTGCTCATGGGCAGAGGGCATATGGCTGAGTGAGGGACTCCCCCAGGAGTCCCCCTAGGCCCTGGTGATGACTGAGGGGAGCAAGGGTAACTTGCAGAAGGTGTTTGCTGGAAGGAGAAATTCAGGTTAGCAGGAGCAAGCAGCTTTGGCCCCAAAGAGAAAACCTTGGGTGGCCTGCCTGGTCTTGCTCTGAGCTCAGCTGTTGTCTGTCTCCAGCTCTCTCCAGCTGTGCTCTGGCAGCAGGTCTTTGCATGAGGTGATCCTGGGGTCCTGCCTGAACTTCACTGTCCTGGTCCCTCCTCCTATGGGCTTCAGATGCAGGAGGTGGGTGTTCCCAGGGCAGCACAGCACTCTCAGAGCAATGGTCCCTCATATCCTCAACCACCCACCTGAAGACACTGGGAAGGTGGCATCTTGGCCCGTCAAGAGTCAGCAAGGCCTCTTGGGCACCACTCTGGGCCCCCTCTGGTGGGGCAGTAACAGACCCTTCCCCGAGGAACGAGCAGGGTGGGAAGGTTTCCAGCACCGTTAATCAGGGCTGCAAGAGCCGGGATTAATGTGCACTCCAAGGCTCTCCAGTCCCAGCTGTGATCCAGCCCTCTGCTCTCAGCCAGAGCCGCCTCCACAAGCTGAATTATCAGCCTGAGTAATTAAGTGGAGAGCTTTGTTTTAATGCAGACATCTGATGCCTTCGCACCGAGGAGCACAACAACTGTCGCGGGTGTTTATGCTCCGTGCAACACATCTGGCTCACAGGGAGAAAATCCATCTCCACCGCTGTGCGAGATTAAAGGGAACGCTGCCCGGGTGTGGAGAAAGGGAAGGACGGCTCTGCAGCCAGCGTGGTGGGCAGGACCCATCCCCCTGCATCGCTCCACCGGGTCCTTGCACCCCGCCGGCAGGAGGCTCTAGTTCAGGGCTACCCGGCAAAGCACGCGTCGCCTCCGCGCCTCGGCACGCAAGGCAGCCCAATGTGCTGCGAGATGAGGGATAATTACGGGCTTGGAGAGAAATGGAAATAGGGCAAAACAAAACATGGGTTTATCAGAAGTAGATGGTGCCTGGCTCACCTGATACCTGCTGCTGATAAGAGAACTGTCTGTTGGAGGAGGAGGGATGCAGATCTAAAAGCAGCCGCTGTGCCATGCAGAAAATTATTGCTTTGCACAGATTAGGGGATTAGCACCAGTGCAAGGAGCTGGAAAAAGGCTGGTGTGGGAAGAAGCCAGGCTGCAGGGAGAGAGGAGATAGCATGCAGGGAAGAGGATCCTGCTAGGACCACTGTGAATGCGCCTCATTTAATAGCTTCCTCTGTTGCCCCAAAAGTGGGGCCTATGGGGAATGTGGGGTCTGTGCTGATGCTGCACAAGCACAGATCTCTTCTCTCTGTTTGGCCCCAGAATCACTGTGCTTTGTTCATTGCACCCATTTGGGATGTCTGGGTAATCTCATGGATTTAGTGCTTTTTTTATGGGGCAGCTTGGCTGGCCTGACACCAGGGTGAGCTGTGCCATCGTGAGCCCCTTCTCCACGAGCTTCCTCCAGCACCTCATGATCCCCAACACTTTGTGAGTGCTACCAGCAGAAGGATTCCCTCACTCGCTGCCCCGTGGCAGGGCTGTTTCCATCAGAGAGCTTGCCATCACCTCCAGCCCCTCCAGCCCCTGGCTTCTTGGCACTGCTGGGACAGGGGTAGGGGCTGTAGGGGACAGAAAAAGGGACTCCTCAGTGAGGGGAAAGGAGACTCCTGCTGAGAGTGTAACTGCTGCATGCAGTGTTCCCAGTGTGAGCATCAAAGGAACCCCATTGAGAAAAACTGTTTCAAAGAAGAAAAGCTCCAGGTGGTTTCCAGCAAAAACCATGCTCTGGGCTGCTCCCCCACCGAGAAAAACATGTCAAAATTTGGCAGGGGACCTCTGACCCTATGCTAATCTAGTCGAGGAGCAAATGCCGTTGTGGTTGAGTGAAGCTGCCTTGCTGAGGCTCATCTGACTCGCCGTGGTGTTGAGCAGTCAGGGCTGGTGCAGCTCTGCTCCCCAGAAGGGCTGCCAGTGAGGACCATGTGGAATATGCTGTGCCTGGACATGGAGACACTCGAGGGGCTTTGGCAAAATCTGGCAATAAAAATAGAGCAGGGGGTGTTTGAAGGAGCGGCACAAAATCATCCAACTCTCTGGCAGCTTGGGGTAATTTGAGGCTGGGAAATGTGAGCTGAAGCAGCAGGGGCTACATAGCCACCTCTGGGCAAGCAGGCTGATTTATTGCCTGCATGAGCCGAAATTGCAGCCCATGCTGGGGGGAGAGGCAGGACCAGATCCCCCGCCTAGAGATGCTCATGGCAGAACAACAGAAATGCCATGCATAGTAGATGCATGGGAACAGCTTGAGACATCCCATCCAGTCATGCCTGGCTGGGCATGACTGCTACCCATGCTCAATGCCTCTTCCCAGCCAGAGCTCTGCAAGCAGAGTCCATGGCAGGGGCAGAAGTGCCCTGAAGCAGCCTCAGGCTTGTGGATATGGTGGCCCCAAACAAGTGCAGTGGGGGCACTGGGCTGGCTATGGGCACTGTCCCATAGGGATGCATCCAGGTTATCCAGATGCAACACTGGTGCTCCTGTCACAGCCAGCCCAGGAGCCAGATCATGGAGTGGAAGCTGCAGCACATCCACCTGAGTGGGAGAAGAGGGGCTGCCCTGTTGGCACTGCAATCACGGGTGTCACAGGATGCCACCGTGCTTCCCTTGTGCTCAGGGCTGCCCCATCTCCCTCACCTCCTCAGCTGCAGCCAACCCAAGTGGGGGATGGCTGTTCCCACCAACTGGAATTAGTTCCCTGAGATGCTATATCAAATGCTTTAATAAAAGCCTGGTATTTCATACCTCTTGTCTCTTCACCATCAATTTATTTAGCAATTTTACCCAAAAAATGGCTATGAAGTTGGACTGGGTAGATTTATTCTGTGTGAGCTCCAAGCATATCTTTATTGCTCCCCGTTCCCTTGTCCTCGAGGTCCTCAGAAGCATTTTTCTCTCAGTATTTGCTCTATTATGTTACTAGGGATGAAGCTCTGTTGATGGGCAGTAATTGCCTGAACTGCCCTGCCTTCCTGTGATGAAGATTGGTACCTTACCAGCAGCTGCCTCTCTGCTTTCCTGTCCTTCGTCACAACATTATTGACTAGGAAAGTTCATTAATGAGACTCCTAATGACTGCAGCTGTGCCAGCCCAGCCCACAATGCTGACCTCTCCCATGTTTTCCTTTGGTGGCTGCTTGTAGGAGGAGGCATTGCAGGATATTTGCTGCATCTTTGGAGCCATGTGGGTGACTGAGCCATTTCTAAAACCCTGCTGACCCTTTTTGTCAGAGGATGCTGTTCCTGCCTGGGCATTCATCCTCCTTGCTTTTGGGGACCAACCCCTCCAGGCAGGCTGTGTTGGCCAGACAGTGCAGGGGAGGTCTAGGTCAGCAGTGGTTGAGAGGTTTTTGGGGTCCTGGGAGCATCCCTGAGACTCCTCTGTCCTGGTGTTTGCTTTGCTGCCCACTGTCCCAGAATCAGCAGCCAAGAGCCAGGCTGGCATCGAGCCAAGCGTGATGCCGGGATTAGGCACTACCTCCTACAAATGAGCTGTTAATTATCATAATCTGGTAATTGAGAAAAATCTAATTATGCAAAGCTAATGGATTTAAAGCTGTGCTGGGGAGCACAGGCCAGGGGAGCACAACTGGGCAGGGCCAGTGTTGCCAGCTCATGGCTACAGACACCGCCAGGGTCTTGCAGTGCCTTTTGCTCCACTCTGAGGCCCTGTGGGTGCCCAGCCAGGTCTGAACACCTGCAGGAGAGAGCCCACTCCTCTTGCTCCCCTCCAGCCTCACTGGGCCTGGGAAACACCTCTTCCCTGTGCCTGAGCATCCTTACCTCTGATTTCCCCATCTTCTCTCCTGGGAGGCTGGAGAACACAGCCCGCTATCCTCGCTTGGGTGCCCTGCCTGGCCTCACAGACATAGCTCTGCTTTGTGTCTCTGCTTTGCTTCCACTGTCAGGAAACCAGTGCTGTAGGATCTGCTCAGACAGGGCCATGTGTGGCAAATCCAGTAGGGAAAAGCATCATCTTTTACTAGACCAACTGAGATGGTTCAGAAAGGGACACAAGCTTTTGGGTACACAAGGGCTTCTTACCATTCACAAGCAACTGTTTCTTTCAACTTCAACGCTGGCCTTATAAAAGATTTTGCATCTTCCTGTGCACTGTGAAGGTGAGGGATGCTGAGCGGTGCTGGCCCCTCCATCATGTCAGATGTCCTGGCCTCGAGGGAGCACCATGCCAGAAAGCCTGGCATCATCCCTGTGGTGGCATGCAGGTGGTGCCAGCACCTGGTACTCCCCTGAGGTCTGTGTCACTGCCCCCATGTGCTCTGCCACCCCTCACTCTTCCCTGTGCTCATGGCAGTCTGCCCCCTTGCAGCTTTTGGGGAGCCCAGAGGAGGTGCTTGAGTCCAAGGGTGCAGGAGCTGTGGCAAGAGTGACACTCGACACCTTGAGTCCTTGGCCAGCCTGATGATCTGTGCTCCAGAGCTGTGCTTCTGCAACGCTGTGCCGAGCTTGGGGTTCCCCCACATCCCCATGGCCAAAGACAGGTTACCCCCCAGCACATGCCTGGCCAGGCACCTCTCCTGAGCCCGGGGCCATGCAGCCCTGCCCAGGCAGCATCTACATGTCCTGGCTGGGGAAAATGAGGAATTTGCCCGTCTCCCCCTCCCTGGGGAACCCACACTAAGTGCATGGAGAGGGTGGAAGTAAGCAGGACTCCAAGTAACTGCTCACAACCCTGGGGAAGAGGCAGTGAGAGTGCCCTGAGCTTTCCAGGATGTTTCAGCCTCTGGCTCCGGTTCCTGCAGGATGTGGTGATCGCTAAGTGCATCTGTGATCTCGGCACTCAGCGAGCTTCCCGCTCGGGGCAGGGTGCGGGCGGCACCACCCCGCACCAGTCCCGCCCCGGCACTGCTGCACATCACACGCCGCACAGCCCGGCCCGCCCGGTGCCGTGACCATCATCCACCCATCATCCACCCCTCAAACTCGTCTGGCACCTTGGGCTCAGCGGGGAGAGGCAGAGCCGGCAGGCAGCATGTGGCTGGAGGAAGCCCAGAGGCCTCCCCCACGCACCTGGAGTTCCCCCTGGCCCTCTGCAGCCCTTCCTGCGGGGGACTGCCCTGATAGGCACCCAGCACACGGTGTCCCAGCCCCACGGCAGCCCCCGTGCAGCCTGGAAGAGTTTGCCAGCCGTTCCACCCTCCACGGCATCCATCACATCTTCCGGCACCGGCGCTACACCGTCCGCAACTTACTGTGGCTGCTGGCCTTCCTGGGCTCGCTGGCCCTCCTTATTCATGCCTATGCCAAGTGTGTGGGCTTGTACTTCCAGTACCCCCACAGCACCCAGCTGGAGGAGGAGACAGAGCACAACAAGATCTTCCCTGCCATTACGATCTGCAACCTCAACCCTGCCCGCTTCTCACAGCTCTCCAGCCATGATCTTTACTGGGCAGGGGAGATGCTGGGGCTCCTGGATGGTGCTGGCCAGCCCCTGGTGCCGGAAAGCCCCGAGAGGAGAAGGTTGGAGGCTCTGCTGGGGGCACTGGCCATGAACGAGGAGGAGAAGAGCCATCCCTTCCACCTGGAGGAGTTTTATGAGCGTGTGGGCCACCAACTGGACCTGGGCGAGATGCTTGTCCGCTGCACATTTGCCAGTGAGGACTGCAAGAGCAGCGACTTCCAGACAGTGAGTGTCCAGTGGTGGGACATTCCAGGGGGCAGGGAGGGTTAGGCATGGCCCCTGGGCTGACACCCACAGCCTAGTGCACTGCTGTGGTGCTGATAAGGAGATCCTAGGCCCCATTGATCAGGGACTAGGGAAGGGGAAAGATGTCAGGCACAGGGAAGGGGAAAGATGTCAGACACCTGTTTCGGTGGGCTGTAAGGCCTTGGGTTTGTTGGGGCTGGGCAGACCCCCATGCGGAGCTGGGCTGCACCGGGCTGGGCTGGGGGGGCTCTGGCAGCGCTTGTGCTGGGAAGCCAGTCTGAGAGGCACAGAGAAAGGGTAGGCTGGGGGCTCAGCCTTGGGATTTGCCCAGACTGGATCAGCCCCAGCAGAGGCAGGCTGTGACCTGCAGCCTTGCACCAACCTGCCTGGGAAGCCTGGCTCCTTACCTCTGCCATGGGCTCTGGGGGAGAGCCAGGCTCCTGAGGGCTTGCAGAGGGAGAGAAGGTTAAATCTGGGCCTGGAGGGTTTGAAAAGGGAGCAAAGCATATCCCCTCCTAGCAGAGCAGGCACCAGGGAATGGGTTGAACCCAGGCGCTAGCATAAGTGGGCAGACGAAGGCACAATCCTGCCCTCCTAGTCAGCATGGGGACATGCCTGGGACATGGGCAAAGGGAGGTGGCTGAGCCCCTGGTGTTACCAGAGCCAGAAGAAGTAAAAACCTCATGAAAATCCCATTGATGGACACCACACAAGTGCTCTGGGCACAAATGCTTGGCACAGCATTACAGGGTCTCAGCTGGGCCAAGGGTGAGGGAGAGCTGCAGCCCTGGCCTAGGGCTCCAAGCCCTCCTGTCCTGGTGAGAGCTGGCACACAGAGGGAGTGGCAGGCGGGGCTGTGCAAGGCCAGTGCCCCACACCAAGAGTGGCACCCGGCCCTGCCATCCTACTGCCTGTTGGGCAGTCTTGGGGGCTACAGCCTTCCCGAGCAGTGGGTGGGTGCCCACTGCTGCTGGCTCTCCCAGCCGGCAGCTGCTCCAGCTTGGCATATGCAGAGCTGTGAGTTGGGAGGGTCTCTAATCTAGCATGACGCCTCTGCTCATCACCCTAATGAGAAAAACGTGGGGCTGTCACACTGGGCCCTTCCACCAGGTGTCAGGCAGCTGCGGGGGGCACAGCCACATGCCAGGAGGGCAATGCTGGCGAGGGGGGACCTGCAGCCGCCTGCGTGAGTCAGCTCTTGCAGGGCCATGGCTGCTCTCACAGATGGGCTCCTGCCACTGTGCCACCCTCCGTAGCCTTCCCACTGGCTGCAGAGCCTCCAGCGCCCTGCCAGGTGTGGCAGGGTCACCCCAATGCACCAGGCAGGCTTGAGTGGGATGCTGGCAGGGCAGAGGCAATGCCCAAGTGGGATCCATCTCCTCCCTTCTTTCCTTTTTGCTCCTGAGTCAACAGCGGAGGATTACTGGGCTGTAAACAAGGGGATCAATGGTGCTGATGGGAACATTTCCTGGTAATAGCTCCGGCCTGTAAAACACAGTGCAGGGGGAGGAAGGGGAGGCTCTGCTCTCGCAGCAGTTAACCCTTTCCACCCATGCACTGGCTTCTTGGTGCCTTGGCTTGGGCTCACAGTGGCTGGGCTGGATGATGCTGTGCCTGGGCTTGGGCAGGCACTCTGAGCCTCTGGGCACACAGCAAGGTAAACGCCTGTCAGAGGTGGGATGCCAAGCTGGCAGTACTGGAGGAGGCATCCTGACCTCTATGGCTGTAGGTTGGCTGGCCCCTGCTGCTTGGAGATGGCTGTAAAGAGGCAAGTGTCATCCCAAGGAAATGCTTCCAGCACTGCTGGGAAATGTTAAAGCCATTGTTAGAAGGATGCCCAGCTCTGGTCTGTGCATGGGAGACAGGGCTGCTATAGGCAAGCAGAAAGGTGTTAACAGCTGCTGTAGCATTCCCCTGCTCCTTAGCAGAGCAGAGAGAGCCATCAGCTCTTCTTGGCAGCCCAGACTGCAGGGCTTTGGACAGGTGAAGAGGTTTCTTTTTGCTGGTTGCAGGGAAGGATGCCCAGGTAAAAGATTTCTTTCGACCTCGAGCATGTCCCTGAGCACCTCTACTGTGGATCTCAGCCCTACCTGCTCTTCTCACTACCTCCCCTCTAGGAGCAATAGTACCCCAACAGGCTCCCGGCTCAGGCACCAGTCCAATCTGACCTCACTGCCCTTCCCATGCCACAGCTTCCCACCTCCCTGCCAGCCACCCTGCTGCCTACCTCTGTGCACAGGCAGCCCTGAACACGCCAAACCCCTTTCACACACACCTGCTGTGCCATTGCCCCAGCGTCCATGCTTGCGTGTGCCCAGAAGGCAACCCTGCCTTGGCAGGACTGCCCATCACTGGTGCTGCAGCTGTCACACAGCCACACTGCTGCATGCCTCACACTGTCTCTGCATCCTGAGCAGGACAGTGGGTGATGAGTGCCTGGCACTCGAGCAGATGCCTGTGTCCCTCTGTGCACACAGGCTGGTCATGGTGCCCTCCGCCCGCCCTGCTTGGGGCTGGCAGGTAAATGTCAGCCTATTTTTATCTGCTCCCCCATAGGGCGGCTGTTCCTTCCATTCGGATGAGCAGATGTGCCTCCATTTTCCATCCCACTGGGGACCAGAGTTAATCTCCCTGATTTCACTTCCTTGCCTCCTAGAGCTGCCCTCCCTGGGTCTGGGCAGTGGGGGATCAGGGACTAATCCTCCCAGAATGGGTCAGGCTGCGGTGGGCTCTCAGCATCACAGTACAGAGGCCCCCAAGGGCATCATCTGCTGGTAGTGAAGGCCAGCTCCCTGCTCCAGGATGGCAGGGGCTGCCTCCTTCCCCTGGCTCAGCCAGGCTGTGTGGGTCAACCTGGTTGCGAAAGGTGAAGAAGGCACTGGGGTGGGGAAGGGATGTGCCATGGGGTTTGCACAGTGCTGGCTTGTTGTGAGGCTGGGGACACAAGACCTAGAGGAAAACCCAGGCAGCACTGAACTGTGTCCGGGGAGACACAATAAAGACGCTCTTACTCCTGCCAGGTTCAGCAGAAAGGAGGAAAATGGAATGGATTTATTTACATTATCTCATTTTTATACACATCCCAACTCCACAAGGGATTGGAGAGCATGTCGCTTCCTTCTCAATCCCACTGGAGAAGAAAGGTGCTCATCAAAGTTGTCTTATCACAAAAGGAATGAAAAACAGAAAATACCGTTAAGTAAACACTGGCTATTATTTACATGAATCTGTGTGAAAAGAATCTGACTCCAAGGTTAAAAACAAAAGGCTTACAAAAACCAGGGCAACACTGAACAGCATCAGAGCAATGTGTAGCCAGCAGCACAGGTAGTGGAGCTGCAGCTGAAACAGTCCTGGTGGGCACTGTCTGTCTAATTATAGCTGTTTCCAGTGGTTCTCCTGGCCAGCACGGTGCAAGGCATCACTGAGGGGCTGGCGTGGCGGCCACAGCCACGCACTGAGTGATGGTGTGTGTAATAGCAGGGCTGGCAGGTAATAGCAGCCTTGGAGTCCATCAATAACTCCACTCCCTGATGGATGCCGCCCTCCCCACTCCTGGCACGGCCGACAATTAGTTACAGCAACGCTTGCCACTCTCCCCACTGCACTGGCAAGGTAGTGTTGGGGATTTTGGCTGGACCAGGAGGTTGCTGTGCAGGTCATCCAGGTACCCTAAACTTCACTCCTGCCTCCACGCCTCACACAGGAGCAGATTTTTTAATATTCTATTAATAGTTTTACCCCCTTAAATTATTGATCAAAATTTACAGCCAGAGCTGCCAGCTTCAGGAATCAATCTGGCATCCTGCAGAGTGGATTGGGGGCAGAGGGGACAGCCAGGCAGGCAGGGGGCATGGCATGGGGGCAGCCCAGTGTGGGGCTCCCTGGGAACCCAGCTCACCTCCTGACTCTGCTAAACTGTGTCAGGATGATGTTTGCAGTGCTTCTCCTCCGGGAACAGCCCAAGCCTTTCCTTCCCAGCTGGCAGGTGCCAGCAGGCCCTGGGTACCCGGCGGGGACAGCACCGCTATCTCTGCCACCCAGCCACTGCCTGTCCGCTCGCACCAGCTGCCTGTGGGAGCATCTGTGCCCCAGCTCACCTCTGTGAATTATTTAAAGCTTCTCTGAGTGCTGCAGGAAGATGATAACATCAGAACTAGGGATGAATGGGAAGCTGGGGACATGGGACAGCCAAAGGGGAGCTGCTCCTGCCCATGCCTAGGGTCTGTGGCACCCCTGGATGGGTCCCTCTGCAGCCAGGCTGGCTTTGGGGACAGGACTGACCCCTGAAGATCAGCTGGCTTGGGACTGCGACCCTGGAACTGGAGAGGAGATATGACCAACACAGGAGTGTGTTACCCCTCCCACAGCACCCAGGATTGTCCCCAAGGGTGCAGACAGGGATCCAAGGCAGGCAGAGGTATCAGGGCCAGTCAAAGTGCCCCAATGTGGGGGCGGTAAGGGTGGAGGGGCGCAGGTGGGTGGCCCCCGGCCCTCTCAAGACTGATTGCGGATCTGCCTGGCAGNGCGGATACCGCCGCCCGTCCCGCCGGGCCGGCCGGGGCGCTGCTCGCCTCCATCTTGGTGCCGCTGCTGCCGCGGCTCTAGCATCCCCTCCCTTCCCGCACCCCTCCCTGCCTGCTTCCCATCACTGCCTCCCTCCATCACTGCCCCCATCCCCATCCCCTTGGCATCAGCCCCCCAGCTGGCCCTGGGACTGCTTGGTGCACGCGGCTGTCCGTGTGCCCTTGGCACTGCCCATGGCCATCACACACCGTCCCCTGGGAACCGTTCCTTTGTCGCCACCTGCCATCCCTGTACGCTCAGCACTAATCCTTGGCACGATGCCCCATCCCCTCTGCACTGTTCCCTTATCACTGACTGCCATCCTTGTCCCCTTGGCTCCTCCAGCACCTCCCTGCCCCCTTGGCCCTTCTCCTTTCCAAGGGGTGCTCCTAACTGCCAACGCAGCCAGACTCCCCCTGCCTGTTCTGCTTTGAGCCCCAGCCAGGAAAAACCCTGCTTTTCTCCCAGGAGATGGGCCCTGGCATCCCAGCCAGCCTGGACCTGGGGTGCTCCTTGCCGCACCAGCTGCTGCAGCACAGAAGAGTGCCTGGCCCCGGGGGTCCCCAGGTCTGGAAGAGTTAACAGGCAGGGGCTGGGAGGTGAGGGAGCAGCAGGAGCAACCAGGAGTGATCAATACGGTGTGTTGGAGCCGCGCACAAATCGCAGCTTGGAGCTATAAATCTCCCTCCCGTCACATGCGATGAGGATGAGCAGGGAGCTTATCTCCCGGCTGCGGTGCTGCCACCCGCTCCTCCTACTCGCGCCCCACCGTGCACTGCCATGGGACCATGCCAATCTGGATGGGAGCTGCGGCCTCCCGCTCCTCCGGGCACCCCACAGTCCTCACAGGGTGAGTGGGGGTCAGTGGTGGGGAGGCTGGCAACGCCCAGGCGTGGGTATAGCCGGGCTGCATCCATGAGCACCACTTTTGTGGGAGCAGGCATGCGGATTCAGACAAGGGCTGAAGGCCGGGGTGATAGACTGGCTCTGGGCAAGACATCCTGAAACAGCTGAAGCCACCCTGTCTCTCTGGCTGCTCCTGCCAGCCACCTGGGATGAATCACCCAGGATGAGTGAGTCACCTGCTGGCCTGGCTGGCCTTGGCCACGCTGGCAGCAGAGCTTGGCAGCAGCATCCACTACACTTCCTCACCCTCCCCTTGGCACAGCAGCAGGGCTGTTGCTGCTCCACTTTCTGCAAGGAAAGAGCTGCGAGGAGATGTCCGAGGGCTTGTGGAAGAACAGGCAGCACAAGATACATGGCACGGTTGCCAAGAGTGAGTCCAGCGCTCTGTGTGTCCCTTCCCAAGCCAGATGCCAGGTGACCCCCATTCCAGCAGCAAACGTTCCAGGCAGGCTTGGACTATAGGCACGTGGCAAGCAGCCTGCTACTGGCGTCTGGCCGGGATCAATTTAATCTGTCCAATCCAAGGAAATCCAGCTCATCCAGATCTGGAAAGCACCAGTGCCTGGAGCAGCAGGCAGGCAGGCAGGCANGGCCCTGGGTACCCGGCGGGGACAGCACCGCTATCTCTGCCACCCAGCCACTGCCTGTCCGCTCGCACCAGCTGCCTGTGGGAGCATCTGTGCCCCAGCTCACCTCTGTGAATTATTTAAAGCTTCTCTGAGTGCTGCAGGAAGATGATAACATCAGAACTAGGGATGAATGGGAAGCTGGGGACATGGGACAGCCAAAGGGGAGCTGCTCCTGCCCATGCCTAGGGTCTGTGGCACCCCTGGATGGGTCCCTCTGCAGCCAGGCTGGCTTTGGGGACAGGACTGACCCCTGAAGATCAGCTGGCTTGGGACTGCGACCCTGGAACTGGAGAGGAGATATGACCAACACAGGAGTGTGTTACCCCTCCCACAGCACCCAGGATTGTCCCCAAGGGTGCAGACAGGGATCCAAGGCAGGCAGAGGTATCAGGGCCAGTCAAAGTGCCCCAATGTGGGGGCGGTAAGGGTGGAGGGGCGCAGGTGGGTGGCCCCCGGCCCTCTCAAGACTGATTGCGGATCTGCCTGGCAGGGGATGCGGAACCTGCCGAAATAGCGGATTTAATTATCTCCGTGGAGCAGCGGGAAACCAGTGAGCAGGGAGGGGGTGGCGGGTACACGGTGCTGGGGCGTCGCAGCAGGGGGGCAGTGGGGGCTTGATCTAGCAAGGCTGTGCCCCACACAGCCTCCAGCCCCACAGCAGCTACTCAGCACTCCCATGCCAAAAGCCCCCTTCCTGCTTCCCCTGTAGGAAGGACACAGCCCTGCGCTGCAGAGCAGCCCCCTCAGTCAGGGTCCCCACACAAGGCTGGGGACCCCCTCAGCCATGCGCCCCCTGCAGCCCCCTCCCCAGCCCCAGCCCTGCTCAGTATGCTGCACGCTCCCNGCTCCTCCAGCACCTCCCTGCCCCCTTGGCCCTTCTCCTTTCCAAGGGGTGCTCCTAACTGCCAACGCAGCCAGACTCCCCCTGCCTGTTCTGCTTTGAGCCCCAGCCAGGAAAAACCCTGCTTTTCTCCCAGGAGATGGGCCTTGGCATCCCAGCCAGCCTGGACCTGGGGTGCTCCTTGCCGCACCAGCTGCTGCAGCACAGAAGAGTGCCTGGCCCCGGGGGTCCCCAGGTCTGGAAGAGTTAACAGGCAGGGGCTGGGAGGTGAGGGAGCAGCAGGAGCAACCAGGAGTGATCAATACGGTGTGTTGGAGCCGCGCACAAATCGCAGCTTGGAGCTATAAATCTCCCTCCCGTCACATGCGATGAGGATGAGCAGGGAGCTTATCTCCCGGCTGCGGTGCTGCCACCCGCTCCTCCTACTCGCGCCCCACCGTGCACTGCCATGGGACCATGCCAATCTGGATGGGAGCTGCGGCCTCCCGCTCCTCCGGGCACCCCACAGTCCTCACAGGGTGAGTGGGGGTCAGTGGTGGGGAGGCTGGCAACGCCCAGGCGTGGGTATAGCCGGGCTGCATCCATGAGCGCCACTTTTGTGGGAGCAGGCATGCGGATTCAGACAAGGGCTGAAGGCCGGGGTGATAGACTGGCTCTGGGCAAGACATCCTGAAACAGCTGAAGCCACCCTGTCTCTCTGGCTGCTCCTGCCAGCCACCTGGGATGAATCACCCAGGATGAGTGAGTCACCTGCTGGCCTGGCTGGCCTTGGCCACGCTGGCAGCAGAGCTTGGCAGCAGCATCCACTACACTTCCTCACCCTCCCCTTGGCACAGCAGCAGGGCTGTTGCTGCTCCACT
This sequence comes from Platysteira castanea, assembly GCA_013397175.1. NCBI lineage: Eukaryota > Metazoa > Chordata > Aves > Passeriformes > Platysteira > Platysteira castanea. The sequence goes on from VYXC01004523.1 coordinate 135,750, forward strand.
TTCTGCAAGGAAAGAGCTGCGAGGAGATGTCCGAGGGCTTGTGGAAGAACAGGCAGCACAAGATACATGGCACGGTTGCCAAGAGTGAGTCCAGCGCTCTGTGTGTCCCTTCCCAAGCCAGATGCCAGGTGACCCCCATTCCAGCAGCAAACGTTCCAGGCAGGCTTGGACTATAGGCACGTGGCAAGCAGCCTGCTACTGGCGTCTGGCCGGGATCAATTTAATCTGTCCAATCCAAGGAAATCCAGCTCATCCAGATCTGGAAAGCACCAGTGCCTGGAGCAGCAGGCAGGCAGGCAGGCAGGCAGGCAGGCTGCACTCACAACCCCATTCCATGACCCTGGCCAGGCTCCAGCTGCCCCAATACGGCGTGGTCTGTTGTTTATGGGAACTGGGGTGAGGCTGGGGCTGCTCTGTGCCAGCAGGCTACTGGCCAGAGCATCCCTCAGCTGAGCCAGCTGATGACCCTATGCCCAGAGGAGGACACATATGCTGTCACTTGCACCAGTGCATGTGAGCCCAGAAGCTCCTGCAGCCTCCTGCTGCAGGCAGCTCTGGGCAGTGGTGCCCTGGCCAGGGGAGGGCCAAGATGTGTCACTAGGTGCTGCCCAGACCCCAGCAGGAGATAGTCCTGGCTGCCAAGGCCTGGAAGCCATCACCATCCTGCCTGAGATTGGTGCAGGTGGTGCATCATTAGCCCAGGGTTGCATCAGCCATGAGATGAGGCCCCGAAACAGGCAGGGGTGGATGCCAGGACCCTGTTCCTCTACAGGATCTCCCAACCAAGCTTACTGTGCAGTCAGCAGCTGAGCTGGCATTGATTTATCGATCCAGCATCCATAGGGGTGGGAGCTGGGAGGGGCTTAGGCTTTGATCAGCCTCCTGCAGAGGAGGCAGGCATCAAAGGCTGATGCGTGGGCAGCAGTGGCCTCTCTCTGGGACAGCAGGGAAATCCGGCTGTTGTCTTGGTGGGCACGGCCTGGCCTGGGGGTCTGGATGCTCAGGTAGCCCGAACTGGCACCCACACCCTTTCTGATGGTGCTGGGGAGGGGAAAGAGCTGGCAGGAGCCAGAGAACCCCTGGATGATGCTGACCCCCAGCCAAGCAGGGGTGCCACAACAATGGGCAGACAGTTTCTCTCCTGTGCTGCTGGCAGTAGTGTATCTGCCATTCCCAGGAGAAGAAGCAGACCAGGCTGCAACTGCATTCCAGAGTGCAACAGGGAGTGGTGTAGGGCACTATGGGCCCCACGGCTGTGCCTGGCTCTGCCCCGAAGGTGCGTGGGCAGGAGAGGTGAAGGGAGCAGGGCAGATGTTAGTGCAGCTGCTGTGCAGGGGTGACAGGTGGGATGAATGATCCTGGGTTCTCCAGGGGCCAGTAAATTAGAATCAATAGGAAGCAGGAATAATTTATTTGTTTGACATCGCTTGTTAATTAACTGGGCTGATGAGTGTGATGGGGAGTGGCAGGAACCCTTCCACCTGCTCAGCTGGTACCTTGCCACGAGGACTGGGAATAGCGTGGGGGAGTCCCATCCTCAGCAGCTCAGCATCCGTCCCTGCCCTCAGCAGTGGGGCAGGACAGGGACAGGAGGGCACAGCATGCAAGAGCTGTTGGTGATGGCTTGACCGCCTGTGCCAGGGCACAATGTGGGGAAAGGCTGAACATGGGGATGCTGCATGGCCAGTGGGCCATGGTCCCCTTGCTCAGCATTTCCTCTGTGCCCAGGCACTGCTAGACCTTGGCTCCTGCACCTCCCTGGCTGCTGCAGCTCTGGTGTGGCCCATGTGCTTGCTCCACCAGCTGAGCGTGCCTCCAACCAGGGCCACCTCTGCAGGCTGCCTCTACTTCCTCGGACTCCTGCCCTGTCCCCAGCACTGCTGGTGGCTGCACTGGCAGGGTCTCTGGCTGGGCTGTGTCTTGTCCGCACTCCCAGCACACATCTTTGGCTCTGCCTTGTCCGTGTCCTGCTGGGCCCACGTGCATCCTTGGCAGCTCTGTCAGGAGTGGCTGCGAGCACAACTGGCTGAGATATGTGCCCAGGCAGGGGCACCCCCAGCAGGATGCAGGCACAGAGCTCTCCCCAGGTCCCTGCTGGCAGGGTGCTAGGCTGTCCCTGCTCCACAGGTCCTCCTCAGCCCCAAGCAGCACCGTCACCTCCCTCTGTTTTTTTTAAAAGAATAACATTTCTGCTAAATACTTTAATCAGATTAGTAGCAGTGTGTCTGCAGTGCTGTTAAATCAATGCTCCCCAACACATCTCGGCGGCTAGAAATCAATTACTGTTTAAGCCGTGCCTTGGTCCCTGGCCTGCGATCAATATGGGAGATGTATTACTCTCCCAGAGTCTTTCCCACTAAAAACCTTTCATTTGTATAACAGGAGCTCAGGCAAAGTGCCGGTGCCCTCCCTTCCCACCTGCTCCTCGGGGACCAGGCAGCCCCATCCCAGCCTCACTCTGGGATGATGCTGGGGCCAGCTGGCTTGGAGACTGACACAGGATTAGGACAATCCCTGCTCCAAGAGGAGATGTGCAGTACTGGGCTACCACAAAATGTGCAAGACCAGGTCCTGCACATGATGGGGTGGCAGGTCAGAGACCCACGGGCAGGGTTGCCTGGTGTCCCTCAGGCCTCCTGGGCCCTGTTCCAGTGTGACTGAATCCTCTGCCAGCTCCAGTGCCCACTGCCTTGGCTTCTGCCCATCACTGCGTCCCAGCCAGGGCACTGCCAGACCCAGGCGTCCCACGAGGAGGGTACGACCGATGCCCCTCATGCCCCCCGCCCCAGAGCTTTGCCCCTCTGTAGACCCCTCTCTCCACAGGGCTTTCTTCCCCCTCCTCTATCTTTGTCCCATAATTTGGAGAGTGATTTCCATTATTCATGATAAGGATCTTTAATTAGCTGTGAATATTAATGACTTACTCTGTAATTAATCATGCTTTGCATGCTAGGGAGGGGCTAGTTCCTAGCACCACCTTGGCTAAGTATGGGTGGCTCCAAGCAGTGGTGGCAGCCCCAGAGTGTCACCCCATCCCAGGTCAGAACCCGCACTCACCCCATGGGACTATAGGGAGAAAATGGCCCTCCATAAACACACCAGCAGCTTACCATTTGGGGATTCAGCCTCTCATCCCCAGGCCAGCCCTAAGGGGTGCTGTGAGGCACAATGAGGGGCTGCTCTCACCCTTCTCCCTGACCAGATCTTGCTTCAAGAGCTGGGGCAACCTGGGCTGTACTGGGCTCGTATCTGCTTGCTCAGGTCTGCGAGTGCCTGTGAGGGATGAAAAGTGGCTTTTGGTGCATCAGCTGCTCCTCTGCCCCATGCAGTGTGCTCTGGCAGGCTCCAGGCTGAGTCCTGCTGGGGGCTGCTGGGCCAAAGCCCTCCGGGGCAGGTCTGCATTGGCCAGATCCATCTCACCCCTACACAGCTCCAGGTGCCCTGCCTGAAGCAGACAGGCATCATCCTTCCTGCAGCTCCCTGCCCTCTCTGCCTGTCTGTCTGCACGTTACCTCTCGGCCTCTGCTGTCAGGGAATTTGTGTAGTCCCAAATCTTGCCTGGTCACCCCAAATTTGGTTCTGCCTGCACTGAGGAGAAACTGAGGCACCAGGGCTGGTAGTGCAGGGATCACTGCCCGTCCCCATCCTGACACGGCAGGGATGTCCCGGGTGGGAGTGCCAGGGTTGGGTGTCCCAGATGCCTGGGTGACGGACAGCAAGCAGAGGCACCCGCTGGCCGCCGGAGGCCTCTGCCTGCCTGCGCCAAGCGCTCCCACGAGGGCAGAGTTTGCTTAAACAGAGACAGATTTAACTATTTCCATTACAGCTAAATGATGAGCCCCATAAACTTTATGGCTCCATGCGCACGAGAGCGGCTCTAATGGCCTTCACCATCTGGAGGAGATGGCTCCGTGGGGGACCTGCCGCCCTCTGCCCGCCCACAGCCAGGACCTGCGTGCAGAACCAAAACCTTCCCGGCACCAGTGCCGGCGTGGGGCTGCCAGCACCTGCAGGTGGCATGATGCCACAGGCTCTCAGTGTGGGACTGCCTGTGTTTGACCGCGATGTGATCCTGCTGTGGAGTAGATGAGCTGTACCTGGAGGTGGCCCAGTTAGCACCAGTGCTTGTGGGGGTCTGCAACCCTGCTTGCCCCCACTCTGCAGTGGGATGAGGGGAGAGCACTCCTGGATGCCTTCTCCTCCCATCCTCTGCCCCACAATTCTGCAGGGGCAGGCTGGGAGCAGGTACTCACTTTGGTCCTGCCTACACCTCCAAATGCCTCCAGCACACTCCCTGCCACTTCTCTGCTGGTACCGTGCTGCAGGATTTGTCACTGGCTGGCGTAGGAGGACTGCCTGGCAAGGCCGTGCTCTGCGCACCCAGCCGCCCCTCAGCAGTGCCTGTCCGATGCCTGCTGGTGGCTGACTGTGGCGGGTTTGTAGGGGGCTGTGGGGCACCTGTATCAATCATTCCCTGCAGAGGACTGTTGGTATGACTCCGACCCATGCAGGGATGCTGCTGGGCTGGCAGTCCAGGCAGGGTACTGTGGGTAAACCCCTGAGCGATGGAGGAATGGGCAGGTGCAGGTGAGGACACAAAAGCCATCGCCTCTATGCTCCTAACCCTGGATTTTTGTGGCTCCCATGGCAGCAACCCCATGGTGCAGAGCATTCCCCCATGATTGTGGGCTGGTGGGAGTGTGGCTGCACAGCCACGGCCAGCCAGGGCAGGAGGGCTGTGGGGCTGCCAGCTGCCAGCCTGGAGCTGAGAGGGAGGGCTGGGGCTGCTGGCACGGTGCTGCAGCAGAGGATTAGGTTTGGTGCAGGAGAGCCAGAGAAATGCTTTGAAGTCTCATGAATATGAATCAGTGGCTTGGGGCAGGAGCGGAGGGTCTACGGCTAATCTCTCCCTTGCCATGGTGACAAGTGTGACAAACAGTGTGTAGGCCAGGAGGCAAGGCAGGGAGCAGGCAGAGGCCAGGGGATGGCAGGAAGGGCAGCCCTGGTGAAGCGGGGCGTGTGGCTGGCACATGTTGGGGTGCTGCAGCAGGTGCTCTGCAGTGCACCCCAGACAGCCTCCCCCGTTCTGGTGCCCACCTTGGCTCCTGGAACCCCATTCTGAGCAGGGTGCTGTCCCCACTGATGCTGGCATGCCTCTGGGCTATGGGGCCCAGGCAGAGGTGACAGTGTGGCTCCTGGCAGTGCCCATCTGGCATGGCACTGCAGGTGCCCCAGCTTGCCACCAGTGGCCAGGCAGGGAGTGCAGCTAGTGCAGGCAGGATGCAGCCCCTCAGGGCCGGCAGTGTGGGCAGGAACAGCTGCCTCAGCTGCCCTGCTGGCTGTTTGGCCAGAGGCAGGGGCACAGCTGGGGCCAGGGTACCACCGCTAGGAGAGAGACCCAGCCCTTTCCCCGGCTCATCCCACCACCAGCCCAGCCTTGTATGAGCTGGGACCCCAGCTGGGTCCCATCGATCCACATCGTGGTGCCATCTGCTCAGTGGTGCTGTGGCCCTGCCTGCCATAGCCTGGGTGCCATGGAGATGTCATGTTTGGGTCTGCTCCTCCTGTGACAGCCTGAAGGCCTCGGTGCTCTCCTAGGAGACAGTAACTAGAGCAGACGCTTGCTCCTAGCAGGACAAGACTGGGGCTTGCAGGAGAGTCTCTGAGATCGATTTGGAGGTTGTTTTGGTGCTCTCCTGTTGTGGCGTGGCGATGGCAGCTGCCTGCTCAGCCCAGGGGAATGTGCATGGACAAGCACTGGCTAGCAATGCTTGGTGGGGCTCAGAGAAACTGTTTGGGCTGGTGCAAGCCACAGAGAAGGCTGTTGGTTTTGCAGCCCCTCAAAGACTGCAGATGCTGGCAGTGAAGTTGCTGTTTGCTCCGAGGGTGCCCAGAGCTGCTGTCTCTCTTCCAGCACCCATGGCCCAGGATGCTGTGACTCAGGGCCAGGTCAGAGCACTGAGCAGGGAATGCTGTCCAGGCTGCTTGCTGGAGGACAGGGAGGGGAGAATGAGGGCTGGAACGACATCGTGGCAGGAAGACAGACAAATGCAGAGCAGATGTTTAATTATCAGCACAGCGTTCTTGGATCCCTGAAAATCTCTGCATCCAAATGTAGATATTTTATGGGAGCATACGCTTCTGCTGAGAGCTGGAGCTGTAACCCAGTGCCCACCTACCCGCAGACTGTGCATCACCAGGGCTGGCATTGTTTGCCTCTGCTGTGGATGGGGCACATGTCGGGCTGGAGCTGGGCCGGAGAGGGCCATCAGGAACTGTGTGCCACTGTGGGGAGGAAGCTCACAGCCCCAGAGGCACAGTCCTCCATCCATCCTGCTTCATACCACTGTGCAGGGACATGCTGGGATGCAGCAGCTGCCCCCCGTGCCCAGCTTGGAGCCCGGCCAAGCACAGGGCCAGGCAGTGGCTGGAAACTGCCTTCTCCTTACATCCATCACCTCTTAAAGCTGGTCCCTACTGGCCCAGGCAACTTGTAGAGATTTCTTAAAGTCCTCTGAGACCTTTGTGGCCTCTGTTTTATTCTGTAAGACTTGCAAGGTGTAGGTGTGCATGCCATCCCTGCATACAGGCTGTCTCTCCTCTACCTCACATCTCTCCCCTGGCCCTTGGCTGTTCTCTGGCACATCTAGGGCAGTTGGAGGGCTCTGCCACAGTTAGGGTGGGAGTTGGGGGAGGCACAGGCAGAAGAGGAAATGGAGCTGCCCAGGGATCTGGGCTGGCCTGAGCTTTGTGCGCCAGTTGCCTCTGCTGCTGGAGGAGCTGGAAGGGCTGCCTGTCTTCCTATGGGCTGTGGACCACTGTTTGTCCCTCAGTATAGGGATATGCTGTAGGTCCCTTGAGATATTCCGGTTTGAGGCTGCAGCAGACATGGGGCTGGTCTCCAGCAGAGCCCGGTGCTGCATGTCTGTAATAGCACCCTGCAGGAAAGGGCTGGTGGAGGGCAGCCCTGGTGTCCCTGCCTGAGCATGCGGGCATGGCCTCCCGACTGTGCCAAGAAAAGTAATCAACAAGAAGAAACAGCTACAGACTGGTCCTCACCCACAGGCAGGTGTGAGGGGCGCTGGGGCAGAAAGCACTAAAGACCCCTCTCTAACATCACTGTGAGAAACCTCTGCAATCCAGGGGAGCCCCCATGCTGGGGCTTTGCCACAGGAGTGGGTTCAGCTCAGGGACACTGGGCTTCCCTCAGTTTCCCCTACCCAATCTACGGAGCTGCTGGGGGGATGCCTATGCTGAGGGAGGGATTTCCAGTGGCACATTAGGGATGGCAACAGTTTGTCCCCAGCATGGAAATCTCATCCCAGGCAGCCCAGCCTGCCTTCACTGCTCTGCAGTCCCTTGAGGCTGTAAACATTTTGGATTCCCTACCTCTCCTGCTCAGGCACCTTGCAGATTCAGGGCATGTTGCTGTCTTAAAACCTATCAGGTTTCCTGTCACCTCCCAGGGCCCATGAATCTGTGGGCCTGATGGAGCTGGGACTGAAATGGTCCTGCAGGCGAATGGCTCTGCACACCCTGCACACCACCACCTGCTCTTCTCTCCACAAGTCTGTAATTACCCCCAACCCACGGGAAACTGCTCCAGCATCATCCCCAGCAGGCTGGAACTAGCTGCTCTTCTCTAGCTCAGCTGGAGTTCCCAGGGACATCCTGGGCATCAGGTGCCACACCCAGCTATAGCCAGGACTGTGCCCTGGCTGCCAACTCTGTCAGGGGGCTTAGAGCTGGGGCAGGCAAAGGGTCTGTCACTCTTGCCAGCCTAATAAGCCAGGACTTAGAGTCTGGGACATTTTTCTTACCACTCTTATGCTCTTTCACTGTCTGCATCCCTGCTCTTGGGAAGGGGGGAGTTAGTGATGCTGTGAGTGCCAGAACCCCATCAGGCAGTGGCGAATAAGGGCCACACGTGCAGCCGACAGCCCCAAACCCTCATAAATCTCTTTTGCATGGCCCATGGCTCACCTAAGTAGATTTGATTTGTCAAATATTAAAATTAATTTAGAATTGAGTGGTGGCCTGTATGCGCACCCTGCTCTCCTGCCTTCCCCCCGCTGCCACCTCTGCTCTTGCCCAATGCATCATCCCCGGCCCCGCGCTCTCGCCCCAGCCGGGGCGCCGGGAACCAGGATAAATCATCCTGCCGCCGCGCTCAAAGATGAGACGATTGCTTGCTCGGCGGCAGGGGATCACAGGGGAAATCACACCGCGTGCCACCCGCTCCGTGCCGGGGGCGGGGGAGACGCCACGCTTAGGCAGAGATTTATTTATTTGATTTTACTGGGCTGGGATTTTTTTTCATCTCTCAAACACCCACGAGGGAATTGCAGCCCCTGGAATATTAATGCCACACAGGACGCCAGCTCGTTAAAATGTCACCTGGCTGTAATTTCTCCTGTGCTTATTATTCCCCAGGGAGCACGAGCTCCCATTCCTCCCTGCTCACAGTGGTCCCAGCACATGGGGCAGCCCTGCCCGTCCCCTTTACTGCAGCACGAGCGCTGCTCTATCACATCACCCAAAATGTTTCTGGCCCTCTTCCACCACCGCAGAGGTGGGCTGCACCGTCTCCAGCATTTCCTGCTGAGCTGAGCCCCAGGAACCGATGCTGCGAAAGACAGCACCAGCGTGGTGCAAACCCAGCCTGGCTGCACAAGGGATGAGGGGTGCCACCGTGGGCGGAGGTGGAAGGGCATGGGGTCGGCCAGAGGGCGGTGTTGGCATGGGCTGGGGACAGGGTGGCACAGGGAACAGCTGCCTTAAGGAAACTTTGGCTCAGTTCCTGCAAATTAATGTTTTTTTCCCAAACAGTTTCCTGGCGCTAAGCGCGACGCGGGGAGCAATTATCTTTAGTGTCGATGTTATTACCATAAAAATTGCATTGAGGACTTTTCTCCTCCGATTAGAAAGTTAACGATCATCACTGCCTTCATTGTTCCCCGCACCGTGCTCGCTCTAATAAAGAGTCTGTGCACTTTACTTTTCACTTAGCATGAAAATTACCCAGCTGCTGCTGTGCACGGCTGTGCAGCCCCCGCGCTCACCTCCCGGTGACGGGCCCTTGGCAGGTACTGGGAAGGAGCAGCCGCCAGCTCGGCTGGGACGGACAGGCTGGCTGGCGGCTTCCCCGTGTGGTGGGGGCCAGGGCTTGGCTCGGGGCGGGGGATGCCGGTGTCACAGCTGCCCATCCTCTGTCTGAGCCTCAGGGAGCACCTGAGGAAGCTTTTCCATGTGCTCTTCTTCAGGGATGTGCCATCAGTAGTCCCCGCTCATGACCGTCTGCTGGGCATCCTTGGACCACAAAAGCCAAACTCATAGGGGATCACCCCTGCTTCTCTTGCCAAGGGCTTGGAGTGGAGGGAATGGGTCCAGCCTTGCCATGGTGGCTGCACTTCCACTTGAGACTCCATCATGGCTCTCCATCCACAGCCAAGCTGGGGCTTGCTCCTGGCCGCACTCCCATTACCTCTCATGGGCAGTGGCACAGGTGAGCCCTGCTGCTGTCGGCTGCTTGCCTGCCCTGCCCTGCAGGCAGCACAGCATCGCTGCTTATGGCAAACCAGTGCTGTGCCTGCCTGTGGACATCCAGGCTCTGGCACTTGCCGTCAATCCCACCACCTCTGTCTGTCACAGGGAATATTTGCATCATTTTGCTCAATACCAGCATAGCTCTTTAAATGCTCGAAGTGCTGTAAAAATCTTAGCTAATCTTCAGAGAGCTTTTTTTTTTCAAAAGCTCTTCATTACTCCCTAATTGTTCAAACTTCTCTTCTTTTCCTTCTGATTAAAAGCAGATTTTAAAAGTGCAGTTCAGTTTCTCAGCTATTTTCAAGTCAAATGGATTCCATCCCCCTCTCCATGTATTAATAACCTGTTCTCGTGCATCCCCCAGTGAGCCAGTAAAAGCCCTTCTGAGCAGAGACAAGGTGACAGCAGTGCTCCGGAGGGAGCGATTGGAAGGGGGTTACAGCTTGGAGGGAAAGAGATCCATCCATCCAGCTATCTATCATCCATCCTGCTATCATCCATCTACCAGAGAAATAACATTTGCAATTCTGCTTTAGCTCTTCCTAATAATCATTAATATTTTTTTTTACCTTCCCAACCGGTAGTAGGAGGGGATGCTAGGGCTTGGGGTGCCGGCAGCTCCGTGGGGCTGGGGGGTACGAGAGGAGGGGGGTAGGGTGTGTGGTGCCACGCGGTGCGGGTGGCTGTGTCTGTGTGCGGTGTGTGGCATGGCTGTGCTGCTGGGAGGGGAGAGCAGGGCAGCCCAGCGCTGGTCAGCAGCACACCCCGCAGCAGGAGGGAGTGTGTGCCGAGCTGGAGAAGCACCTTGCTGAGGGGATTCTGGGATTCCGGGATTCTGGAGGTGAAGATCAGACAAAGTGCTGCTCTGGGCTCTGCCCCTGCCCAGCAGGGTAAGCCTGACGTCAATTGTGGATCCAAATGGTGCAGCGTGGTCACACGCAGCACCAAAACATGCAGGGTGCATCATCCTCTCCCTGTCCCCTGGGACTGGCCCCAAGGAGTGCCACCATCTCCAGCTGGTAATGCCAGACACCACGCCCCATCCCAGAGCCCTGTCCTCAGCCAGCTGGCCTGCCATAGGAGATGGGACAGTGATGGATTGCAGCATTTACACATCTTCCCAGGGAGGAAATGCCAGGTCCTGCAGGGGCTCAGTGGCTGTCAGCAGTGGGCAGGGCAGGACTGAGGCCATGCCGAGGAGTGGGTGCTGATTTCCAATGAGCAATGCAGAGGGCAGGAGGGGGAATCCCGTGTGCCACTGCCCAGGCCAAGTACCTATTCCCTGTCTTGGGCACCTTCCCTGCTTTTAGTTATAATCACACTACCCACCTCGGGCTGGGGCAAAGGCCCCATAAAGCATCCCTGCTTATCTGGAGGGGTCTGGGGGAGACCCCAGCATGGCCCTGGGGATGAACTGCTGCGGTTAATGGTCCCACTCTGCAGTGGGCTTCAAACCTGCTCCCAGGTTGGTTTGCATCATCTTTGAGCCACTTGTTGCTCTTAGATCATCATGTGCCAGTGCCAGCGACTGTAAAAGTTTTAGAAATTGTGAGCCATCTCTTTGGTTGCCACGGTTCTTCAGACCCAGGCTAAGGCACTGTTCTGCAGCTCAGAGCTTCAGTATTACCCTGGTTGTGCATACAGCAACTCTGGATCCCCAGCCACATCCATGACAAGTCCAAGATGTCTCCTGTGCCCTGCTGGAGAGGTATCTTCTTCAGGCCACCCATGCTTCCCACGGAGCACCATGAGACAAAATCAGGTAGCTGATGGAGCTGGGAGGTGGGAGAGCCAGGGGAGGTACCAGTGGCTGGCAGCTGGTACCTGGGAGAGGCTGCAGGCAGGGTCACCCACACCAGCCCCCAGCCTTCAAGAGATGCCAGCAGGCTCAAGACTTTGGCCATTGCATGCATGAAGGGATACTGGTGGCCCAGGCATGGGAAGAGCCACTGTGTGCCAGGGTGCCAGCATCCCCTCGGCTGGGCTGTCCCGGCAGATGGCAGCAGGGATGCATCACAGCCTGGCAGTGCATGGGGACCTGTCTAGTGCCCCGACCTTGGAGTAATCTTCAGTAGGATTAAGAGCTTAAACGTATCCGTGTAATTGCCAGGCCCCTGCTGAGCTGGAGAGAGTGTGAGTGCCAGCACAGGGAGGCAGTGCCCAGGCGTGCTTGCTCCTTCCTGCTGCCTGCTGCTGCCTCCTGCCGTTGCCACCGCTGCGGGCGCTGCTGGGAGCCACCAAGCACCCTAAGTACGGATGGCAGGTGGCTCGAGAGGGGTGGTGCCCAGGCACTGACAAAGAATGGGCTCCAAAGGAGAATTTCAAGTGTGCAGAGCCCTGAATGTGCTGCCTGCATCTCCCTGGCATGGCCTCAGTCTTCCCAGACATCCCTCTGGATGCCCCTCTGGCACCCCTCCAGCACCCTCCAGCTCTGTGTCCAGGGAAGGACATGGAGCTGCTCCTGTGTGTGCTTTGAGGAGTAAGGAGGACTGGCTGGGATGCCAGGGGTCAGGAAACCGTCCTGCCAGACTGAACCTGGCTGGGCTGGTGATCGGTTAGGGTTTGTTCTCTGCCAGGGAGGAGCAGGGCATGCAGCTGGCAGTGTCTGCATCTGTAGGTGCTTGATGTGGGTTTTCAGCCCCCATCAGCAATCAGAAGATATTCAGGGTTGGCAGAGGTGTCAGGGGGTCTCAGACACCCCCAAGGAGCACCCAGGTGCTAGACTAAGGACACACAGAGCACTAGTGTGGTGCCTGCCCAGCCATGCCAGCGGGGTGCCAGCACCCCAGTCCCAGCCCCTCTGTCTGATGCGGGGCTTGGCACAGAGTGGGGAACTGCCGTCCCAGCCCCCTCACTGTCTGCTTAATGGTCCCTGACATTTAAATGAGATTTAGTGCTCAGCCCGATGCTGAATATTCATGAGCCCATGCGGCCCTGACAGCCCGGCTGGGGCTGCTCTCATGATTAATAATTTGTTTTTCCCTTTACTGTAAACCTCACCTGCACTCGCTGCTTGCTCTGGCACTGCCAGCTCCATCGCTGCCGGGCAGCACCCATGCCCTGGCCCTGCAGGTCCTTCTCCTCCGTGCCTGCTGTGGGGCACCCATTGCAGAGCCAGGCACTCCCAAGGACCCAGCCAGGGTGGCATCTGCCAAGCACCAGGAGCCTCTTCATTGCTCTTAGTGGGCCAAGCCCTATGCATGGGAGTGAATGTCCTGCGTGCTGCCGGAGTAGAGGCAGCCCTGGATGTCTGGCCTCTGTAGTAATTGCAGTTGCCCTCACATAGAGACACCCTGGAGAGATAAAACCAAGTTCTCCTGCTGCTTCCATGCTGGGCTCCCTCTCAGCTGGCAGCAGCTCATGTGGTGCTAATGCTTCCAGGCTCTCCCAGGTGGACAGGCAAGAGGTGAGCAGTCCACAAGCCCAGTGTGGACTTTCCAGGACCTGCTTTTGGTGCTGTTCATGGGGTTTGTGGCTAGTTCAGATGTTCCCTCTGCAAACCCAGCACAGCACTGTCCAGCCCCACCTTGGACACTGACATCCCCTACAACCATTCCCAAGGTCACTGCTCCCAGGACCCTCACTTCCCATCTCACTGCTTGCAGCTGTGTCCTGGAGGTGTGTGCAGCAGCACAGCCAGGAGGGACCAGCCCCAGGGAGCTCCCATGGGACCTGGGGGAAGCTGGGGGGCCAGGCTGCCATCTCCCCTCTGGCTCAATAGATCGGCTCCGGCAGCTCTGCACAAATTGCATAAATATTCATGGAGAACTGAAGGAAATGTGACTGTCCCGGCTGATTATATGCGCCTGTCCTGAAGGCTGCGCCTGCTCTCCAGGTGCTGCTGGCCAAGCTGCTGTTTTAGGGTGAGATACAACAGGAGTACCCCCCGCTGCCCACCTGCGGTGTGACATGGGGCACGGAGATGCTGGGGCCTCACACAGGGCTGGAACAAGGGCAGCAAGCTCAAGCCAAGGATGAGGCTTTTCCAGAGACAGTCCCAAGATATCCAGGGTTTGCCCAGTGTCACACCAGCCTCTACACACGGCTAAGGACTGCCCTGCATGCAGTCCTGGTAAACTGCTCCCCAGTGACATGTCACATCCACTTTGGTGACTCTGGCATGTTCAGCACTGCCTCTGCTCCCTGGTGCTTTGGGCAGACATGGACAGAGAGCGGGACAGAGCTCCCGAGAGCAGCCCAGGGAGACATCCCCGGGAGACAGCCCAGCTGGGATCCCTACACGCTGTGGAGATTAATCCCCTGCAGACCTGAGCAAGGTGCCGGGCTAATAGCCTGATTTATTCCTTCCCGTCTCTCTGGAGCACGGGAGGTTCCCCACTGTGTCCTGAACGACCTCATGCATAATACCATGCACAATCCTATTAATGCCGCCCCGCCACGCGCTCCCTGCTTAGTGCCGCCACTCGCCAATGCAATTTCCCCATGATATATGGGAAAAATAATTGAACTATATTTGAAAATATATTGAGAATTATGGCACGCACACGACAGGATTTATAGGGGCCATATTTCACAAAACCATAGCCCGGCACACCAAGGTGCCCGGTGTTTGCGGGGAGAGACCCATGGCCATGGTGGGTGTGTGTCCACAGCAGGCAGTGGGGGAACAGCTGCCACCACCCTCGTGGGCCTCAGTATGTGCCCATGGGAATTCATACGGGGCTCAGTGGGATCTGGCATGGACCTGTGCCCTGGGAGCAGAGGGGGAGTGCCCCAGGAGCAGGTGGTGGGTGCAGCAGGATGCAATACCCGGCTGCACTGGGAGCCGAGGAGGCAGCTGCAGCCACACATGCAGCTGTGTGGGCATGGCCACTGCCAGCCAGAGCTTGGCTGAGCTTTATCCCCTCCCAGTGGGAGGGAGGAAATGCTCCTGGCATCATGCTGCCTGCTCAGCTGCACGGCCCAGCTCACTGTGCCAGGTGGCCAGCTAGCCAGGTGCTGGATCCCCTGGTCTGCCCTGAGGTGTCCCCTCGGGGGACTGGTGGCTCCCCACCCTGAAGGAGGTAGGGAAGGCGCTGAGGGCTCTGCACAGAACTTCCAGACCTGCAATCCTCCACAGCTACCTCTCTAGCCCCTTCAACCCCTACGCTGCCCTGACTGCAGAGGGGCATTTCCCTGCCTGGCTCTGGATGCCTGATGCAGTGACAGCGCACAGGGGACACATCTTTTCCCTCCTCATCCCGCCTCTGCCCCCCTGGTCTGGTCAAATGTCCCAGGCACCCCTGCCTGCACACCACCCCCCCACCCCCCAGGTTGCCATGCCGGGCACGTCCTCAGCACCGTGGGCACCGCTGGCACAGGTGCCGCGGGGAACATTAATCTTTAATTTCCTGTCAAAGCCTCTCACTGGAGAGAGCAGCACCTGGCACGGGGGTACAGCAGATGCCCGCTGTGATGGGGGGCCAGGAGACAGGGTGCCCCGGGCATGGAGGGTTCAGATGGGGCACTCAGCCCTTTGTTGTGTCCCACAGCTGTGCATCCCTGCGCCTGAGGCAGCAGGGGAGCAGCGGCAGCAGATGTGTGCTTGCCTACAGGAATGAAGAGGAGAGAGGCAGCTATGCTGCCCAGATGGAGAAGCTCCCCCAGGAGCACTGGCTGCCAGGGCTCAGTAGGAAGATGACCCTGTGGGAAGCCCACTCGCTCCCTGGCCCTGGCTGACCCAGCTGTCCTCATGGCTGCCCCTGGAAGGGGAGCATGCCAGGATAGGATGGTATTTGCTATCAGCTCTCGAGGCTCAGGGGTCACAAAGCCTTCATCCCTGTGGCCAACTGAAGGGATCCCAGGGCATCACTGTCTGGAGGAAACTCCCAGCGTGCCCTGGGGAAGGGGAACTATAAATAGCTGCTCAGTGAAGGGTGGAGGGGGACTGTTTGGGAAGCTGCTTTGTGAACAGGACAAAGAAGAGGCGTCTTTGCACTTGCTCTTCATTAGCTGCCTTCCTCTGGCTGGCCGGGCCAGGATGCGCTCACATCGAACGACAGCAGGATGTAGCTGTCGGTGTCAAGGACGCGAACAATAAGGGCTTTAAATAGCAGCGCTGCCTTTGAAACCCACTCGCCTGCACCACAGACAGAGCCCAGGAAAACTGTGCAGCATGAGAAGCCAGGGATGTGGGAGCAGGGCTGCCCTCACCCCAGTGCCACAGCTGCTGCCTGTGGGCAGGCGGTCTGTGACCAGGACACGTGGACGCCTGCCCAGAAGTGCCTCGGAGTGCCTGGGCAGATGCACCCCAGCCCCTCCGGCAGCTCCCAAGCAACAATGTCCAAAGCTCCCACTGCACGGTCCCCTGAAATTGGTTAATTGGCAGCATCTCCCCGTGCTGCCAGAAAGGCGCCTCTTGGGTGCTGTTTCCTTTCCTCCTTCTCTGGCTCCTGGGCTCTGATCTCCTCCCACCTTCCAATAGGAGATGAAAGAGCCCTAAGGGACTGCTGGTGGCATTCCTGCCATGCTGGGCATGGAAGAACCTCTTCACCTCCATCAGGATGAGCCAAACAGCCAAGTGGCATCCAGTGATCCTAGCAGGGTTTTGGTGGGGCAATGAGATGGATGAAGAAGGTGCTTTGCTGTCATGGGGAGCCCAGCTCCATGCTGTCCCAGTGCAGGACAGCCCTGGTTGGACATGGGATAAGGTGCTTGGGAGACTGATGGAGAGAGATCGGAGCCAGCAAGCCACGTGTGAGCACGTGCGTGTGCACGGGGGGGCCTGGCTGTGCGTATTAGCAGGCCCTTAAATCAACACAGCACTTCAGACAGGAAGGAAATAGGCTTTGCCGACGGCAGGAGCGGCACTTGCTTTGTGCACATTACAGAACATCAGGAAAATGTCAAATTTACATAAAAATGATACAAACTCATTGGAAGAAACATGCATCCAATTATCGGCCCCAGCACTGGCACGGCTCCGCAGCCAGAGGCTGGCCGGCGGCTGGCTGCAAGGGACCCAGCCCTGGGCCACGCATTTCATCTCTGAGTGTTTAACATCAAAGCTGCAAACAGCCACGGCTCAGCTGGCCACCCTGCTCGCCCGCTCCCTCCTGCCATGCCACTGCCACTGCCACTGCCACTGCCACTGCCACTGCCACTGCCACTGCCACTGCCACTGCCACTGCCACTGCTGCACCACTCGGGTGCATGGGGTGCAGGGCAGGGGTGGTAGTGCCTGGCTGAGGCTGGGTGGGATTTGGTCCCTCTCCCGCCAGCTCCAGTGGGGAAGGGGCTGTGTGATCACAGCACCCCTGTATGGCAGGGGCATTGAGGGGAGGTGGGGGCACAGGTGAGCAGCCCGGAATAGCAGGGATGGAGAGCTTGCTCATGCAAAAACGCTGAGAGATTTTTCTGGCACCAGGTTGGGACCCCATTCCTAGCTCTGTACTAGGCTGTCCCAGTGGGCCCTTCCCTCCTTCCTGTCCCCACAGGGTGGCCACTGACATTCCCAGGGCTGGGGGGAGCCACATCTGGCCCATCCCTTCCGCTGTGGCCTCTCAGCTGGGCAGTGTGGACTGGGCACAACAGCCTGCATTCTCCTGGGGCTGGGGGCACCTAGGGGGGCTGGAGGTAAACATGGGGATGTAGGCAGGGGCTATCTCAGTGGGTGCCCTCCAGCCTTGCCTGTGCTGGCATCACACCCACCTACCCAGGATTGATGGCCCATCCTGTGGCCCCTTCCCGGCACGCTGAACTCTACATTTCTGTCCCCGCCACCCGACGGGATTGATGTCTCACTGAGCGCAGGCAGCGGCTGTAACTCATGCCCGGGAGCCGGGCTCCCGGCTCGTTACTCACTGGGCACCGTCACCACATGAGTTACAACTCTGCCTTCTTCTGGGACACCTCAGTAGCGAGGGATCAGGGCGGGGATGAAAACGGCCGAGGCAGGGCTGGGGCAGGGGGCAAACCTCTCTCTCTAAGCTGGTTTTCCAAGCCATCCCTCAGGCTGGCATCCCCGGCACACCCACATGCAGCCTGCTTACTGCCTCTGTCCCTGGCTGGGAGGTGAGCACACACGGCCCTGAGGAGTGATACTGGGGTCCCAGCCAGGGGTGGAGGGTGGCACCGCAACTGGGATTCCCCGTACCACACCCGCCAGCTGGTGCCCAGGCTGCAGCGTGCGGGGGAGGCTGATGAGCTGTTAATTACAGGTGCTGCTTGGCTGGTGCAGCCCGTCTCTGCTGCTAGGCTGGCAGAGCCGTGCGGCGGGTGACACACTCCATGATAAATTGATATCCCGTTTAGCATCAATTTTCCCTTCTCTGGTGGCAGACAGCTGTGCTAATGGGATGGGACAAGTGAAAATGAAATAACAGGCCCTGAGCACACCGGCACACGCCGCACTGTTGGCACTACTGCATGGCTGTCGCTCCCCACGAGACAGGCAGGACCCCACACACCCTGGTGTGGGGGAACCACAGGGCTGGCAGCCTCCAGGCTGGGCTACTGTCACCCTAGTTGCTGATGCCCACCCAGGGTGGGTTTGTGACGTGGTGTGTCAGCGCTAGGTGCCACCAACTCTGGCATTCGCAGCACCTGGAGGAGCTGCTCCTGTCCGTGGGCTTTGAGGCAGACACAGAAGACAGCTGGCTGCAGCATGACCAGTTCTTGATGGTCAGCATGAGACTGCGTGGTGTCTGCATCCTCTTGGTGTTTGCAACGCATTTAGAGGGTGGTGATTTGGCACATTTCTTATTTATAGCACAGCACATAGCTAGGAGCCAGTGAAGGATTTGATTGGCATTCAGTGCCCAAGCTATATTGGGTATTTGCAATGCACACAATGCCCAAGCTGATGTGTGCAGCATTCCCAGTGCCTGCACCAGACTGGGTGTATGCAATAGCCCGTGGCACTCTGTATCCACACTCACACGCTCCTTTTGGTGCACTCAGCACCAGCCACATGCTTTTTATCAGGAATGTATTTGTCAAATTGGTGCCTGCAGTGTGTTTGCAGTCATGGTGTGTGCAGCGCTTGATGCCCACAGTTTGCTTGATAATTGCAGAGTGCTCAGCACTTAATACCTGTGGCATCATTGTTATTTACACAGCCCTCGCAGTCAGTGTCAGCAGCGCTCGGCGTACACAGTGTGCTCAGGGTGTGCGCCCTGCCGCCGATGATGTTTGCAGCACCTTCAGTGTCTGGTGTCAGCTGTGGTTTCGTGTTTGCCAAGCGCTCAGCAATCTCTCCAGTCAAGGTGTGCCCGGCGTCTGTTCGACTTGGCATTTGTGGCGTAGCCCATGCTCGCATGAGCCGGCTGTCGGCGGTGTGCTCAGTGTTTTGATTCCTGCGGTGTGATGAGTGTTCTCAGCAGACTGCTGGTGCTGTGGTTGGTGCCCAGCGCCAGTGCATGTGCAACGCTCGCAGCGGGCTCATCCTTGGCGCCCGCAGTGCGTTCCCACTCCTGCTCACTCCCACAGCTGTGAATGCTTGCCCTGCATCCCGCCCCAGTGCCCAATGCACTGCTCACTCGCAGTGTGCTCTGTAAGTACAGCCCATGGTGTGGTCAGCACAAGGTTCCTGATGCTTTTGCCATTTACAGAACTTGCTGCACAGTGTTAGTGGTGTTCCTGCTATCCAGCCTGTGCTTGGTACTAGGACTTGGCCTGCTTTGGAGCAGCTGCTCCAAAGTGTGTGCACTGCTAGCACCAGCTCTTGCTGGTCCCACCAGCCTGTGCTGTCCCTGTTGAGGCTCACTCCAGAATTCACAGTCCGTCATACATCCCATGTCCACAGTTTTCAGTGTCTGTGGCACATGAGGCACCAGCAGTGCCCTCAGTGCTCAGCATCAGCTGCCAGTTTGCAGGGAGCTGGCGCTTGGTGCCTGATGGTGTCACGTTTGCAATGGCCCAGCTCACCTTTGGGGTCAATGCTCGGCAGCCAGATGCTTTCCCTATTTGCAGTATGCTGCAGATGAAGACCACTGAGGTGTTTGGAGTTTGCAACGTGCACTTGGTGCCAGCTGCATGCCTGGGGTTTGGAGCACAAGGGGTGCTGAAGGCACCAGTTCCTCAATCCCTGGCACAGAGCGTGTGCCGTGTTTGCCGTGTGCTCCACAGCCAGATGGCACTTGCCTTGCCATCAGCTCTCATGGCCCATGCAGTGTGCTCAGTGCCCAGATGTGTGCTGTGCCTGTGGTGTACTCAGTCCAGGGTCCACTTCCCAGTGAGTGTCTCCGTCTTCCCATTCGCCTTTCGGACCCAGTCTGTTCACCACATCTCCACCAGCCACCAAGGGGCAGGGGCAGTCCCAGGCATGGCTCCCAGCCTGTTTGCCCAGCAGCCTGAGGAGGGCAGGCAGGGTGTCCCCACCATATATGCCATCAGTGCAGCTATGGCAGTAAGGTTGAGGTTTTAATCACACAAATGTTGGAAAATGGGGAGCGATGGTTCCCATGGTAACACTAACTCTGCCCCTTGCCCGTGGCGCACGGCTGTGCACACACAGGACCGTCATGGGCACCACGCAGCTGAGCTATGGCTGCCTGGGGAACCATAACTCCCAGCCTCCTGACTTGGGTGCATTTAAAACCTCAGCCCTATTGCTGTGCTGAGGCAGCTCTGCTGGCAGTTTATGACTCTGTTGTTTTTAGAAAAGCCAAATGGGAAGCAAGGAGCTGCTTTGGTGAAGTACTGCAGATGGGACAGGAGGAGAAGTTCAGGGCCAGGAGGAGCCACGGGGTGCTTGACCCAGCACCATGTGCCAGTGACTGCAGGGATCAGGGCAGGATGGGGCCTGAGGGCACAGCTGAGCATGAGGGAGCAGCTGAATGATGTCTCTCAGAGCATGAAGAGCTGATCCGCACGTTCCGCTGGCTGGGCACACTCCCATCCAGCTTCTCTCGTCCCTCAGGGCCAGAGATGGGATAGAGTGGGGTGCATGGGTACCGGCCCTGCTGCCCAGTGTGGGTGCTCCTGGAGTGCCAGCATTTCCTGTGCCCTGCACCGGGGCTACTTGCAGGCTGCACTTCTCCAGAGGTGTCTGAAGAACATGGTGATGGGGTTCCTGACACTGCTGTGTTGGCCTTCAGCCCTGCAGCATTCATCACCTTTCCACTCCCATGCCAGTGCACAAGAAACCTGCTCCCTGGTGCAGGGTCAGGGCTATTTGGGGTGGGATGGGGCTCTCCTCCTCCCTGCAGACTACAACAAGGCTACATCCTTCTGTGCACTGCCTCTCCAGTGTGGCACAGCTCTTGGCATGTCCCCTTGGCTGTGAGATGACATCCCAGCTGTGCCAGCTGTGTTCAGCAGCAGCCCTGCCCATGCCTGCATCTGTGCATGCCAGCATGCCAGCTCTGATGGGGGTATGCCAGGCCGGGCGATGTCAAGGCAGGACAGGGACACCCAGCTGGTGCTTGGGGGCTGCACATGGTGTCTGGGGCTCACCCGAGCATGGAGCCCAGTGCTGTGGAGGCCGGCCACAGCTGGCTACAGGGTGGTCGTCCAGGCTCAGTCCAGTTCATCCACCCGAGCGTCCCCTGTCCACAAATCAGAAACTGATGGTAGGCTGCCTTAGGGGCTCAAGCTCCTCCCAAATCCTTTTCCCTGAGGGTTTCCTGGACTGCCTTGTGATCAGGGAGGGCTGTCTGTGGCTATGGTGAGCTGTCTGCCCTCTAGTCACCTTCGCTCAGTTGTTGCTTGGGAGGGAGTTAAGCAAGGGGTTGCCCTGCTCACAGCAAGACTGGGCGAAGCTTGTCCATCTCTGGCTGCACTGGCTGGAGCACCTCCCAGCGCTGACCCCTCTGCCTAACTGCTGCAGATCCCGTAATGTATTCGTCCCAGGATGCCCCGGTGCAGCTGCAATATAATTATTGGAGTTTATTACACCATTAACTTTAAAATTTTATAAACCACCAAGCAGGTGACAAGTGGTGGAGGCCGAGTGGTCTCAGGCTGCGGACAGAGGGGCTGTGAGGGAAATAGTGCTGGGGACTGTCCCAGTCAGGGGCTGAGCCCGTTTCCCTGCCATGATGGTGTTTTTGCCAGCAGTGCAAGCCCACTGGCACCCCAGGAGGGTGCCCTACTGCCAAGCTGCTCAGCACAGTGTGGCCACGTGCCAGCCTGCCCGGCTGCCCTCCTCAAGATGGCAGGGAGAAGGCAGGACCAACCAGCTGCAGCAATAAAAGGCTATAAAACTGAATGGCTGTCTCTGCACGCTGCAGCGATGGCTCCCAGGGTGCCTTCCCCTTCCTAACAGTGCTGAGGGCAGGAGGGACTGTGCACATCCCGTTTCCCATGCACAGAGCCAGGGCTCCTGCTGCCATGCAGCCACTCCCTGGTCACGTCTGCGACAGCCTTTCCAGCCGTGGGGGATGCTCTGAGGGTGGTGAGGCCATTTCCTCCACTCCTCCCACTCAGGACTGGAGGGCAGCGTCAGGCGAGCCTGACCTCCTGCCGGACACGGGCCAGTGAGCATTGCCAGGGCCAGAGTCAGGAGATGGGTGCTGGGTAGAGCACCCTCCTGGGCATGCTGAACACCCTCTGTGCTGAAATGACTGGGCATCCTGCTGGGGAGAGGACTCTGTTTTGCTCTTCTGCATGGGTTTGGGAGGCTTTTAGATGTGCTTCTCTCAGTGAGAGTGTTTGTGCAGTGCGATCAAGTGTCCAGCTCAGCTTGGGGGTGGTCTGTACTGACAGGGTCAGAGCAGAACATGGACAGGGGGTGCTGGCTTTCAGCCTGGCAGAGCCAGGGCAGGGCAGGTCCATGGCATGTGGGCTGTCTCAGATGGAGACCAGAAGCAGGGGCTGCTGCGTGTGGGTGGGAATCCCACAGCATCCACTACCTGCTGCCTCTTCCTGGGCACAGGGGCAAGAGCTGGCTGGGTGAGCATTTCTGGGAAGAGGAATTCAGGAGGGTGACAAGTGCGGTCTCACTGCTCACCAGGGTTAAATACCATGAAATCAGCCTGGGCTTAGCACAAACCCTTTTCTACCATGATCAGGCAGGGATGGGACCCATTATTTCTTTGAGTAGCCATGGGATCTAACCAAACTCTGATGCAGGCATTGTCCTCTCAGCCATCAAACTGATGCTCCTACACCCAGATCCTACTGAAACCCACTCCTTAAATTCCTGGAGGCAGGACCCCAAAAGCCACATAAACTCAGTGTTGTTTTCTTGGCAGGAGCAAAAGGTGTCCGGGGCACCTTGTGCGAGCTCATGAACACAGCTTACAAAAGAGACTTTGTAATTGAGGTTTTGTGCTTAATGAAGGAATAAATTGAATGGGAGTGTTGTCTTTAATTGGGGTGTTGCATTAATTAAGGTATTGCACTTAACTGGGGTAAAGCATTTAATAAGGTATTGTGTTTAATGGGGGTAGTTTACATAAACAGGGTCAGTGTGTTAATGGGGTGCTGCATCTCCCATGCATCTGCTGGCCCTGGCAGACCTGTCATCCGCCATAGTGGGCTAACTGGGGACCAGGACCACCAGTGAGGCTGGTCTGCAGCACTGGAGGTGCCATCTTCCCCATCCCAGCACCAAGCAGCTGGTAACAGTGCTCAAATCAATGGCTCCGCTCCTACCCTGGTGCGTACAGCTCCCTCCCACCGTTCCCAGCCCCACCACTCCCAGTGGGTGCAGGAGCATGCTGCAGAGGTTTCAGCAAGTGGGGTGCAGGCAGCATTACTGCTCCTGTGGCCTCTCCACGCCAGCTCCTCCGCAGGCAGTGATGCCTGGCATGCTCATCACACTGTCGCCAGCCCTGCTCTCCTGTAATTGGAGTGGACATCTTGTCATCCCACATCTCCCCACAGCCGTGGCACTCGCCGCCCTTGCTGCGGAGCCTGACCTGCTGGGCAGGCGCCGGCAGCATGCCGGCGAGGCCATGGAAAGAGGCTGTTCTTGTTAAGCCAACGTGTTTGCAAGGGTCTCAGAGGATACAACTTGCATGAGGCAGAGCTGAGTGCTGCGGCCAGCTGGGCTCTGCAGTCACGTTCCCTTCAATTAGATCAAAATTAATGATTGCCCCAGATCCACTTCCCTCTGGGCATGGGGCTGTGGCCAGCGCCAGCTCTGGAGCGTGAGGCGCTGGCGAGGAAGACATAGCAGCCAGCTCACAGGCTTGGGCTGGCAGTAGAAGCACTCAGCAAGCTGGATCCATATCCAGGCCAATTTGGCCTAGCAAAGTATCAGCTGGTGGGGGTCCCTGGTGGGGGGTGTCCCATTGGACAGCTGCTAGCTGACCACCCAGGTCTGTAACTGTCCCATCACCCATGTCCCCAACCCTCCTGGGCTGCCCCCACCACTGTTTGGTGCCCTGGGCTGATGCCCTGCATCCCTCCTGAGGAGTCACAGCCCCACAGGCTGGCTGGGAGGGTGAGCTCACGGCAGTGTCACAGAGCGAGTGCTGGAGTGCAGTGGGAGTTTGGGTCTTGGCATGGAAAAGAGTCAATCCATCGGCTGGGTGACAAGAAAGGGAAATCACAACCAAACCCTCATTCAGACTGGGCTAAGAATAGACACAGCCAGTGCCTGTGTCTTGGAGGGGATGAATCACCATGAGGATGCTGGAGGGCACCACAGCAGGGTCAGGTTCATCAAGCATCCTTCCAGACTGTGGGGCCAGCTTCTCCCACATGTGGACTTCACCTATCTCCTGCTGTGTTCTGTGGTGTGTCAGAGCCCTGATGTTGCAGAAAGCCCCCTCCATGGGGGCTCAGTTATTTTGTCCACAGATGCAGGCTCTTAACCTCCTCTGCTCTCAGTCAAACCTCCAGTGTCTCCAGGCGGCCTCCATCACTCTCTCTGTTATCGCCATCCTCTCTACTCTTTACAGTTAGTTTGGATTTTTCTTGATGTGTGTCCTGGACCAGACACAGGGCTCCCAGTAAGGCCTTGCCGCCAGCAAACACTTCAGATGCCTCACGAATGATTCTCCTTCTCACGCAGCCCTGAGCAACGTTGTCCTTTTCACAGAGTTCAGTGCAGCTACAGGGCTGCCAGACATCCCATATTAAACCGATAGATCCCATATCCCAAATGAATGAGGTTTCTCCTATTTTCTCCTAACTCCCAGCTGCTTTTCCAAGCACCTGCCTGGCTGCTGGGCATCTGGAAACTCCTGCTCCTGCTCACATAGATAACTGCACCTGCAGAACATGAACTGCCTTAGGGGTCCGCCCTTCTGCATGCCTTGTTTATCCACCTTGGATTGTCCTGGGGTTTGGTGTTAAACTCAGACAAGCTGATGCTGCTGCCCACTGCTGAGCTGGGCTCTGTCCTGGCCTCCTGCCTGCTTGGCAGCCCTGCCCTCCAGCCACTTGCCCTATGCTTGCTGGGCAGATTTGCTTCCTGCCCCAGCCCAGCTCTTGGTGCTTGTCCTTTTGAATTTTATCTGATTGTTTTCAGGCCATTTCTCCGATTTGTCAACATCATTTTGAATTCCAGTCCTGTCTTCCCTGGCACCCGCAGCCTCCCCCCATCATCTGAGTGTAGTACATGGGCCCTGTGCCAAGTCCCTGACGATCAGCATTCCCCTGGCTGGGGGGCACAGGGGTAAGCAGGAGAGAGACTCCACTTTCCCAATCTGCTGGCAAGCCCTTGGCTGGCTCTCCGATCCTGTTGGCTTGCTTGCACGGTGCCTAGTGAAGTCAGCACTGGGCATTGTGCTTCTCCTGACTGTTAGCACCATATCCAGGGACTGGATGAGGGAACATCAGTGGGCAGACAGACTCAGTAGCTGCATGTGGCCCCGTGAAGGGGCAGATGAGCCCAACTACACACCACAGAGTCCCCCCGTGTGGCCTCATGCCCCTCCATGTGCAGCCGCAGGTGAGAGGCTCCAGTGTGAAACCTTGGGGACCTGCAGACCTGTTGGCAAAGGGGCAGCACCAGCCATTCCTAGCTCATGCTTTGTTCTCTACCTTGTCTGGTGTGAGTAGAAAGCAATCCTTAAGCCCTACTGCCCAACTTCCCAAGTCATACTGCTTCCCCACTCCCTGCACCTCCATCCCAGTGTCTCTCCCAGTATGCTCTCTCTTCCAGAGCTCCCCGGCTGTGAAGCCATAGTCCTTCCCTCTCCATGGCTTGTAGAAGGCCTGCAGCTGCAGCTGGGGATGGGGCTTGTGCTATGGGTGCCACTCACTTGGGCACAGCTTCATCCCAACCCATCCTGGCTGCACTCTAGCCTTGGGTAATCCTGCAAGGGGATGAGCCCCAACACCCATTTGGCCTTGCTGGGTGAACAGGCAGGAGCAGAGTACAACACAGGAGGAGAGCCAGGAAAGGAGACAGGAGAAGACTCATCTCTTTGGCCACCCAGGAGGGGATCCATGCTGTGGGGACAGTGCTGACACATGTCCCCAGTCCAGGTGGCAGTTGGTAATGGAGCTGAGGATGCGCAGAGAAAGCAGGGGGGTGTGTTCCCCTCGGTAGGGGGGACAGGCTCCTGTGGGGAGCCAAGAGACGGTCCTGCTCCCGTGCCATGGCTGTCTAGCACACAGGACGCTGGGCTCCAGCTCGTCCCACACTCATACAGCTCAGTTTGCCCTGTACCTCAGGTGACCTGCCTGGCAGACCCTCCATGCCCTCATGTCCCTCACCACCACAGCACCTGAGAGGCACAGGCAGAAACTGCGCACCCAGCTTCGCAGACCAACGACCCAGGGCTGGCCATTGCCTGCCTCCATGGAAACTCTTCGCCACAGGATCAGGCCCTTTCTGGCCGTGGTCCTTGCTGGGCTAAGCATCCCCCAGAGGCCCAAGCATCCCTGTGGAAGCAACTGGGGTGTGGTGGCTATGTGGCTGGGGCACATGTGGTAGCAGCAGCGCTCAGGTCACCTGTCCAGCCCACTCCCACCACACCTTTCTGAACTGGGGGTGCGGAGCTGGCACGTGCATGCTGCATCCCTTGGGCAGGGAGAAACAGGAGGTTGGGGCTGTGCGTGCTCCTTGCCGGAGGCAGCCTATCATGCTGTATTGACCCACACAGAGGCAGAAACATGTGTGCCATGCACAGATCGATGGGAAGATTGAAGATGCGTGTGCGCTTGCCGGACGACTGGGGAAAGCTTTGCCGTTGGCATTGGCAGCACAATGAAGGTCATGCTGACCTGCGGCGCAGTCCCCGAGGAGAGGCGAGGCCTCTTGTCGTGCTCATGGGCGGCTGTCGCATCACTTGTCCTCCGGAGACCCCAGATTCCCTGCCAGGCACGCACCTTCTCAGGAGAGCCATGTCTGCTGGGGGGGGAGGTGTACCCAGTGCTGGGCTTGTTCTGGGGGCAGGGAGCTGGTGTTTCCCCCACCACTGTGCCACAAGGCAGTGCCATAGAGGGTTGCTTGACTTGTGAGTGAGGGGGTTGGTTCAGCCTTTTTAGCTGTGCAAAACCTCCATCACCAGCTGGTGAAACAAAGGCAAGGAGCTGGAAGAGATCAAAACTTGCTGGCAGAAGTGTTGTGCATTGGGAACAGACAGACCTCGGTGCCATGTGGTTGGTGCCTCAAGGTGAACCCATCACCTCATGCCGGAGCCACGCAGGCAGAGCCCCACTGCCGCGGGCAGGACGGGGCAGGAGGACACTGCTTCTCAGGCTGCCTGCAGGGCAGTGCTGCCACGGGGGCTGGGTGCTGCTTGGGGCTGTGCGCAGGATCGACGGGAGCGTGCCCTGGAGGGAGCAGACCCCAGGAGGAGCAAGGGCTCTGCAGGGCAGAACAGGGTGAAGGCTACCCCGGCTCAGCCTTTCTAGCAGAGTTGGTCACTGCCTGTGGTGCCCCCCACTTCTTGTGCGCTGCCGTGGAACGATGAGGAGCAGGGAGGGAGGGAGGGAAGGGGGGCAGAAATTAAGCCGGAGGAGCCCATCCCGGGTGCACAGCGAGCGCAGTGGAGGGGGGGCGCGGCGGACACGGGGCGCAGGTGGCGATACTGCCGCCCTTCTGGCTCCGGGGCACCGAGGAGCACGGCGGGGGCGGGGGAGGCACGAGAAAGTGCACCCGTGGCGCCCCGTGTTCAGCCCCGCTCCGGCAGCGTCTCGCCGGCCGAACCCCGCCGGGACAGCCGGGGCCGGGACCGGGACGGCGGTGANGCTGGGGAGCGGGCGCAGCGTGGCTCCCTGCCCCGGAGGCGCCGGGCCCTTCACGCTGCCTCTTTTCTCTGACGCTTGCTCTTTATTTGACGATGAAATAATGTTGACATGTCTTGAATTATTAAGTATTCCCTGGATTTTATTAGCACATGATGCCTAAATGCTGCCTGTATCTGCTGGGGTCTTAACCAGAGAGGAGCGAAGGAGAGAGGCAGAGAGACAGAGCGAGGGAGAGGAGAGAGAGGGGTTTTTGACAGCTGTATTTGTGCTGATAAGCGAAGGCACAAGGAGACGATCGACTAGTGAGACAAGAGGGAAGCGGCGGCTCGGAGCTGCTGAGAGGGGCTGCGCTTCCCTCCCGAGACGGCTCGGCCCTCCCGGTGCCGTGCTGGGGCTTGGGGGGGACCCGAACCCCCTCCCAGCGCCTGGCCGGGCTCTCGGTCGGTGCCTGTGCCAGGGGGCAGCTCGCTGGCTGGGCACACCAGCTGCACGGGGCAGATGCCGATTGAGATCGTGTGTAAAATCAAATTTGCTGAAGAGGATGAGAAGCAGAAGGAGAAAGAAGAAGGGGACAAGGAGAGCCTGATCGAGGAGCCTGCCCG
The DNA here is from genome assembly GCA_013397175.1 of Platysteira castanea. Classification (NCBI taxonomy): domain Eukaryota; kingdom Metazoa; phylum Chordata; class Aves; order Passeriformes; genus Platysteira; species Platysteira castanea. Next base: position 163,934 of record VYXC01004523.1, read on the forward strand.
GCCCCGCTCCCGGGATCTGGCCACGTTTGCCAGCACCAGCACGCTGCACGGCTTGGGACACATCTGCCGGTCGGGACGGCTGGGCGTGCGCCAGACCCTCTGGGCATTTGCCTTCCTGGCCTCGCTCGCCTTCTTCCTCTATCAGGCGGCCAAGTCAGCGCTGCTCTACCTGGAGCACCCCCACGTCATGGCCCTGGACGAGGAGGCCATCCGCGAGATGGTCTTCCCCGCCATCACCATCTGCAACATCAACCGCTACCGCCACTCGGCACTCACTGACGCCGACATCTTCCACTTGGCCAACATGACCGGGCTGCCCCCCAAGGACCGGGATGGTCACAAGGCCACGGACCTGCTCTACCCTGACCCTGACATGGCTGATATTGTCAACCGCACTGGCCACCAGCTCGACGACATGCTCAAGAGCTGCAACTTCAGCGGGGAGAACTGCTCATCCCGTGATTTCACTGTGGTGAGTGCACACCTGGCTCAGCTTCCCTAGGGGCCCCTACCGGCACGGGGGGCACCCACTAGTCCGTGTCGCACCAGAGCAGGGCACCCCAGCTCACTCCGGCTGCTGAAGTTTGCATCTCTCTCTGTTTGAGTTTCCCTCCAAGTTTCACATGGAGAGACGGAGAGGATCCTCCGTGGGAGGTCTCAGCAGGGCTCTGTGCCACAGGACTGGGCTGTCGGCAGATCTGTGCCTGAGGGGCTCGCGGGCAGGAGCCGCGGTGGGTGAGCAGCAGGGTTCAGCGGTCCCCAGGGTGGGTGTGCAGCGGGCAGGGGGAAAGCTATGGCATAAAGTCCTGCTCCAGCCTGCTCTTCCCCTGGGTCAAAGTGCTGTGGCGCAGGGTGCTTTACTCAGAGAGAGGAGCCGGAGCAGAGGGGCAGGCTGAGACCCCTTTGCACATAGGGGAACCTTCCTGCATTTGGGGGATTAGCACTGGGATGTGTGTAAATGTGGAGACTGCCGGCATTGCACACGCACGTGTGCACATGCCGAGCACAAATGCCGAGCGGCTCTGCTCTGGAGGCACGGCTACAGCCGGGTGAGCGGGGGCCTGCCCGGGGCTGCCCACTCACTGCCCGGGACTGGCAGCAGGGCCTCTTCCAAGCAGCGCCCAGTCTGCCCAGGCAGCGAGCCCCTGGCCGACCGCCGCCAGCGTGCAGCTCTCACCAATATTGAGCCTGGAATCACAAATCCCCGCTGTGGTTTGGGAAAATAAATGTGCTGAACGGGCGGAATACCTGATGGGACCCTTTTCAGACCTTAATGACTCTGGAAATGAGCCGCCTCTCTCTTACGGCTGCCAGGGGCTACTGCTCAGCTGGCTCCTGCGTTCTCAGGAGCTGTGCTGCCAGCCGGACCCCGCTCCGTGCCGGGGAGTGGGGTGTGATGCCATGGGCTCTGCAGGATACTGAGCAAGAGAGAAGGCTCCGTGGGGCTGGAAATGGCTGATGCAGCATGTTCCGTTTCACTTCGTGCCCATCGGTACAACGCCTGCTCAATGTGCAGAGTGATGCTGTCCCCGGGAAAGAGACGTTTGGGGGGGGCTGCCCTGTGCGGGGGTTGGTGATGGCATGGGGCACTGCAGTGGAGTGGGAAGGAGCGGGGAACAGCGCGGGGGGGCAGCCCCACTCCTCCTGGGGATTTGCTGGGCTCTGTGCCTGCTCTACACCAGCTACTTGAGTTTGCCGGCGAGCAGTGTGGTTCAGCGGGGTTTGGAGCAGGAAGCTCTGGTGCTGGACAGTCCTGCACGTGGCTTGGCCATGCTGACTCCAGCCCTGGGATCCTCCTGGAGGATCCTGCACAGCTTTGGTTTGTGGGGGAGGCAGCGAGCCCAGCCTTGCACTGGGCAGCGGCACGGCATGGCAATGGGATTTGGTGAGTGCTGAGCCACACTGTGAGGTTGACAGAGCAGAGCTCAGGTGGATGGGGCGGTACAAGCTTCCCACAGCATGGACAAAGTGTGTGGCATGTGCTGTGCTGCGTGGCAGTGAAGGGTGACTGCCAGGACAGTCTCTGGGACCCAGTTTCTCAGCATGTGGCCGTGCAGGACCAGCTGGCCTGCCTACCTCATCTGCTTATGAGCATGCCCTGGGGATGGCCAGGCGGCCGGGCTCTGGTGTGCCGGCACCCTGCACTGGAGCAGGTTTCAGGCATGAGAATGGTTAGTGCCAGCCTACCCATGGGCTCATGGCCAAAGAAGAGGAGTATAGGGTTCCTAAATCCTCCACCCACCCTGTCCACAGCTCAACCTTCCTGGCCTTTGAGGCATCAGGGGCTGTCAGCAGAAAGGGGTGTACCTGTCACCTCTCACTTGCCTGGAGCAAGGGGGTGAACCTGGGGCAAGAGAGGCTGCAGAGCATGGGTGTGGGGAGGGATGGGTGAAGATGTGGCACATCTCTCTGCCACATAACATGTCCCAAAGCCTTGCCAGGCAGCAGTGGCACCTGTCAAGGCATCACACCATTTGCAGCTGGAGCCTTCCACTCCCGTTCCCTGACCCAAATCGCTCCCTTGTGCCTCCTGGGAATGACTGAAACACAGCACAGGCTTCTTGGCAGGCGAGTTGAGTCCCAGCTGTGGTGTGTGGGCTTGGGCACTCCTCTGCCTCATAGCGGTGGCCCCAGTGAAGGGGCACCCAGGCTGGTCATGTGGCAGGGAGCTCCAAGCCTTGTTGGTCCCATTTCTGGATCCGCATGTGAGCCTTCATGTTCAGAAAGCTTTTGTACCCCCTCTGCTGTGGGCGAGTGTGTGAGCCACAGCATGTCCTAGCAGCGATGGAGGGCTCCTAGACTGCAGTGTGTCCCAGTAGGGCAAATGGCTTTGGGTCGCAGGGCACCCAGCCCACAGCAGGCAGCCTCTGCAGCAGAGGCTGTCCCCCAGCAGTACTGGAGAAGGAAAGGAGCTTTCCCTGCAGCCGTGCTTGCAGGAGTGCTAGAGTCTTTCCTTCCCTCTGGGCATGAGGTGGGCTTTGTCCAGAGGCTGGAAGTTTTTCAGCACGAGAGTGGCCAGGCTGTGGGGTTGCCGCCTGTCCAGGAGCAGGAGCAGTGCCAGGGCTGGAGCATGTCCCCTCGTGCTGCTGCTTGCAGCCCATGCTCATGCAATAAATAACTCGTGCGGATCCTTTAAGTAAGAGCCGTGAGTGGTAAATGATCTTCCCCTATTCAACGTCACAAATCCACATTCTTTATGGGACAGCAAATTAAGAAACTATCGGGAAAAAAAAAATCCCCAGCGTAAGCATCTTCCGTGTAATAAAGCCCGGCTGGGCTGTAAATCTCCCCAGCGGCAGGGACAACCCTGAGCCGCAGCGAGGCTCCCTGCAGCCCCGCTGACAAATGTGCCCCCTGTGCCGGCTGCTAGAGGGCCGTGCTGGAGCCCTGGCAGATCCTCTTCTGACCCCACTGAGCTGCGCCGTGCTCCGCAGCCCCCCAGTCCATGCTGTGGCCGGGGGCACTGCCCGCCAGCAGTGTCCAATGGATGCCTTGGTGAGGGTGCTGGGCACGGAGCACTCCTGGCTGGGCGAATGCAGCTGCAGAGCTGAGGGTGCTGGTGCAGGAAATCAGTGGCACTCTTTGCATGCCATTGAGCAGGAGGTTGGGAAGTGTCCCCACGGGGCTGGGGCTGAGCTGCTGCGGGTGGTTTGCACCCACCCTAACCTCCCTACCTGGCGTCCCAGTACAGGCACAACCCGAGGCCAGTTCTGGCCATGTCAGGTGGCACTGAGGGAAGAGAGAGCCCTCCCGACAGTGATTTGGGGAATGGGGGGGACAGATAGATGGGGTGTACAGGAGTTTGGGGGCTGTGGGAGGAAGTGCACGAAAGGGGCCCCCTCAGTTGGCAGCAGCATCCCGCCTGTTTGCCGGTGGTGGCTGCAGCAGGAGGCTCCGCTCGCGGCCGGGCAGGAACCCAGTGCCTTTCTCAAAACCTCATTCGTTGTCAAAAGCCTTTTGTTTGTGATGTGTGGCTGCCGAAGCCAGTTGTGCCGGGGCTGGAGGCTGGGGGGAGCAGGGAGGTTGCTGAGAGCTGGCAGTGCTGCTTGGAGCTGGCACTGGCCCCAGCTCTCCAAGCTAGGCCTCCTGCCTGCCTGGGATGTGGGCAGTGTGAGGGGTCTCCCCAGCACCCCATGCAGACCCCAGAGGGGAAAGCCCTGTGCCAAAATGGGCAACATCCTCAGCTGCATTCCACATGCACACGAGAGATCCTGGTTCAGGAGGTGGGGGGGGGCAGCAAGCTGTCACCTCTGCCTCCTCCCAGCCAGGCTCTCCCACTGTTCCTAACATGGGGACTCTCTGACCTTTCCACCAGAATTGTACTTAATAAATGTCACATTTTCAGCCTAGTTTTACTGGGTAAAAGAGCTGGACTGGTTGTTTTTCACCTGCCCTGCCCTGCCTGGTGCCTGCTCAGCCCCTGGCATTTAACCACTCCATTTTCCCTGTACTCCTGTGCAGGGCTGGGCAAGCCGGGGGCCCCCCATCTGCTCTGTGGGCTCCAGGTACTGCAGAACCTGCCCTGGCTGGGGCACAGAGTGGCTCTTGGGCCAGGCAGTGCCATACGGGTCCCAGCACAGCATCATCCCCTTTGGAGGGTGGCATGACTGTGACTGTGATGGGTGTCCTGCTATGCCTGGCAGGGACTGGCTGGGCTGGGGCTGGTGGTGTCAGTGCTGAGGAGAGGCTGGAGCATCCATCACTGATCCCATGCCTGTGAGCTGCTCAGCTGAGCCCATCTGTGCCCAGCTGGGTCACAGCACTCCACTCACTGCATCCACATCCTGCAGTCCCACCCCAGTGCCTGAACCAGCTACCCAGGGGCTCACAGCCCATCTGGAACCCTCCATCCTCACAGTCTGACCACTGTGCTTGTGCATTTCCAGGCTCCCAGTGGTGCAAACGTTGCAGGTTGGCCATGCTCCTGTCCGGAGCAGTGGCAGTGGCATCTCCAGCGCTGTTACACATGAGCCGCCTGGGCACGGCTTGAGGCGCTGTTTGTGCCAGAAAACGGGGGACTTTAATGCAATTCGTTGCCATTTAATTTTACACAATTCCTGCTGCTTAATCCGCTGAGAAATGCTAATTTATACAATTCACGTCTAAAAATAAATGTCAGTCCAGCAGCTCCCAGCAGCGGGTAGCTGCTCCCACCAGCCCCCACCGAAGCCTTCCGTGGGGACCCTAGTCCAGAGCCCACCTTGCTCCCTGCCAGCCATGCTGCTACTCCTTGTCCCAAGTGCTTGGGCTGTAGCACCAAGTGTGTGGATTTGGGGATAATGGGATTTTGGGATACTGTGGTGGGAGAGCAAGGGGTTGGCTGCACCTAGGGGTGTCACTGCAAAGCCCCTCATGACTGTGGTGCAGGGTGACAAGAGGACAAGTAGGTGTCTTGGCAATCTGACTCTCTTTTGGATGGCTGGGGAGACATTATTGGTGTCGGGGTCATGAGGTGTCTTTGGGACCACTGCTTTGTCATGGATTCCCCCAATAAATCTGGGTGCAGCCCCATGTGCTGCTGCACCCTGGGCTGTGGTTGGGGGTGCGTGGAGCAAGATGGGTGCCCTGGTGCAAAGGCCTGGCATGTAGCCACCTGGGCTGCACATGAGGGGTCCAGCCATAAGTCAGGAGAGGCTGGCAGGTATTAATTGGTCACAAAGTGCAGTTAACGAATGTGGGATGGGAGGGGAGCACACATCCCTCCTGCCTGGGGAGTAGGGATGCATCATTAGGTCCCTGAGGAGGGTGGTCTGAAGGGGACAGCGAGGGGGCCGGATCATGGCGACATGGGGACAAGGGGATCCATGGCTGGGAAGAGCCTATACTGAGCTCCCAGACCCTTGCCTCTTGCCCTTGAGCATCTCCATACCCTGCGGCCCTCCTCCCCACTGCCACTGCCCCAGTCATCTTGCCCCCATTGCCTCCTCTTCCCCACCCCTTTGCTGAGTAGACCCCCAGCACTGACACCAGTGGCAACACTGGGGAGAGGGTGCCAGGGCAGTGGGGTGGGCATCAAGGGCCATGGCCGTGGGTGCCAGCTCCCTGCAGGAGGGGGGCAAGGCGGGGGAGCAGGGGGTGCGGAGGCGACGCAGCAGGGGAGCAGAGATGCTGGAGGAGCCGACGGCTTTCCCACCGTCTCCCTGATTGAGATCGGATCACCGTGAGCATAAAAAAGCTCTCTTCATAATTATATTTAATGAATTGACTTTAAAAGCTCTTATGCTCTTATCTGGGTAATTTAATATCACACACTTAATAAGCCTGTCTCCGATACGGGGGGAGCCAGCGGCCAGGATGCCCGCGCCTGGTGCGTCTCCCCAGGGATGCGGGACGTGCCACGAGGCTGGGCCCACGTGCCAGGCTGAGTGGGGGGGGACGCTGCTGCCCCCCGGGGCCAGGGCAGCTGTGGGGTGACTGTGAGGCAGTGTCCCCCCAGCACTGCTGGGGGCAGAGGGGGCTGGGCACCTCGGGTGGCTGCAGGAGGGATGGGGACAAGACACGCATAGGGGACTGGCTCCAGGAGCTGGTGCTTGCTGGTGCCTGGAGCCACGGGGCTGAGAGACCATGGGGCGATGGGAGCACAGGGCTGTGGGACTGACAGGGTGCAGGGTGACAGATGGGGTGAGGGGTTCATGGGGTGCAGCATGGCTGGCTGGGCGTGGGGCAGGGCTGGTTGGGGTGCAGGTGTCCTGTGCCAGCAGCATGGTTGGATGCTATGTGGCCCCACGGCTGAAGGACATTGCTGTGACCCCATGCTTTATGCCATGTCAGCTGTGGCAGGGGTCCCATGGACAGCACTGGGGACAGCCATGGGTCAGAGTGCACCACAGGCTCCAGTGCCATGCTGCTGTTGGATCCCGGTCTCCTTCTGGCTCCAGCCACCTGGGGTAGTCAGCTGGGATGTCACAGAGGTAAATGAAGGCTTGTCACCACGGTCTCTGGAGCTCTGTTCCGCACACCCACCTCCCTTCCCCCCTGCTCCTGGAGTCCCAGAAGGGGTGCAGGTTGCCTCCTGCAGGCTGGCACTGCTGCAGCCCCTGTAGGAGTCTCTGCCCCCCTCCCCTCGCCACCCCCCACGAGCTATCACTGCGTGCAGGCAGGTGCCTGCGGTGAGCCAGAGGGAAGGCTCTGCCATATGGAGCCGGGAGCCCTGGGGACTGCAGGAGCCTGTGTGTGGGCTGGGGCTGGGACCTGTGTCCTGTGGCCATGGGGGCAGCCCCCAGAATCCTCCCCACCAGACGCTCACTGGGCAGTGGGGTGGAAAGCCACTGGCCAGGCTTGTGATTTCTGCATGTCAGAGTTAGAGCTGCTGTGAGCTGGCCTCTCCCTCCAGCCTGGCACCATGTCCCCAGTCACCCTGCGCCCTCGGGCCCCTGATTCCCAAGTGATGGAGGACAGAGCTGCAGTTCCCAGCATCCATGACTGCACTGCCCCAGGACAGGTGTCAGGGACAGGGTCACAAGGGCAGGGTGAGTGATGTTGGCCCTTGGCCAGCCATCCCCGAGCTCCGGAGTGCCTGGCAGTGCCGGCTGCCATCCTTGCACTTGGTGCCAAGGCTGGGCGGTCTGGAGGGAGGCACGTGCCAAGGTTGTGGGGCAGGGGAACAAGGACACAGCTGCCACCTGGCCCTGCAAAGGCACTGGGGAACAGCCCCAGGCAGAGCGGGGATCCCAGCTCCCCACTGGGGCATGGGGAGGCTGTGCTGGGTCTCCCTCTATGAGGGAGTGTCTGGAGAAGGAGGTTTACGGAGCTGCACTAAGTGACGCAAATGGTTTGAAGCCCATAAAGAGAGACGGTTTTATGTAAGACGACTATATAAAGCTCTGCTGTTCTGCCATTGATGAGATATAGGCCTTTATTTATAGAAGGCAATGTTTGCGGTGTGAGTGCTGAAAGCCAGCCAGGGACCCGCAGATAGGGCGTAGAGTCATTTGACATGCAGCTGCCGTCGACACTGTTCACACATTAAAGAAAAAAAATTAACAAGTTTGCAGCCAGTCAGGTGGAAAAAACAATAATTGTCGAAAAACGTATTTCCCCCTTTTCCCAATAACAAATAACTGGAACGCTGCTGGGGGGGCTTCAGCTTGCTTTCCCTCTGGGAAAGGATGGGCTGAGGCTCCAGCCAGGCCAGCGGATGGAGTGGGCAGGGGGAGGCAGACAGGGTGGGATGAGAGCCCAGATAGGGGATGCTGCCACAGAGTGGATGTCCCTGCCTAGGCATTTATATGTCTGCGACTGGAATAACAGGGCCTGCAGGCAGGGATGAAGGCACCAACAGCTCAGCATGGCCGTATGTGGGCTCCAGGATGAGGAGAGGGGACAAACATCAGGAGATGAAGGTGCTCACTACACAAGGGGCTGTGGATGAAGCCCCACTGGATTTTCCTGCCTGGCCCAGCATTGTCTCTCTCCACGTGCAGACACAGGGATGCTCTGAGGTTATTTCTTAGCCAGATGTGGCTGGGTTTTTACTGGAGAGCATGCAGTCAGTCCCTGTGGTCAGAGCGCCCTGCCAAATTCTGTTTCATGCACGAAAGGAGGAAAAACTTCTCATGATTAATTGTGCAATAGGGAAAAACATGCATTTCTAACCTGCTCCTTGCCGGTCGCTGGCCTTTTCTCCCAGGCGCTGCCCCAACATGCAGCCAAGGGAGGGTGCGAGGACAAGGAGGGTGCTGACACCTCTGCCCTGTCCTGACTGTGCCATGACCGTCAAGGGTCCCAGCAGGGAGCAGTCAGGCTCAAGGTCGGGTAGGTTCCCTGCAGTTCCCTGCACTGTTCTGTGGATGGCTGTCTCCTGCTCATGCTGCAAAGCCTTCCCCCATGCCCCAGTGAGCTGTGCCAGGCACAGGCAGGGCTCTGCCAGCCCTGTCACCCACCATGCCACCATTGTGCCAGCAGCAGGCAGGGTGTTAAATGGCGCTGTGCTGCTGGGCTTGGGTCGGGGGGACTAGACCTGCACCCTGATGCACTGGGATTCAGGGTTCCTGCATGTGCCTGCTCTGTCCCCAGGAGATGTCGCTGGCTGCATGGCTGCTCCTCCTCTGCCTCCTTCGTGAAGCCCCTCTGCAGACACCCTCCAGATCACTTGGCCCATCTCTGGGCTCTCAGACAGAAGCCCGAGCACACTCTGCACGTGATGAGCATCAGCTGAGCTCAGCTGGGCTCAACAGGTTGTCTTCCAGCAGAAAAATGGTTCTCACCTGATTGAACCTTGAGGAGGGCGAGTGCAGAAGGAGCTGGGGGACAGGAAAGCCAGAGGCTGGAAGGACCTGTGGGCACTGTGTCCCAGTGGCATGGGGATTGGGGACCCCTCTCTGTGTTGGAGAGCTGAGCCAGGCTTTCACCTGCCCACGATGGCTGGGCAGGCAGGGAGCAGGGGCTGGGGGACACACTGGTCACTGCTGGCTGCAAGCTCTGGGATGCGCAGGGCAGGAAGGGAGAGGAGGCACAGCCTTGTCAGAGTAGAGCCTCTGATTAATCACTAACTGCCGGCCCTCCAGCCAGCAGCTCATTAGCAGTTTAATTCCTAGTGTCCAGCATGCAGGAGGGCTGTGCAGCTCTGATTGAGCTGGATACACTCATCTGGGCAGCTGCAATCAGGTGGCAGCCCCCGCACTCTGGTCACAGCCACAATCAGTGGCCACGTCCCCCGTGTCCAGGTGGGCTGGATAGCACATGCTGCAGGTACCACGGGTGATGCAGGTGCTGCAGATGCTGTGGGTGCTGTGGTCAGGCATGGGTGAGACACATTGGTGGCAGTGGCTACAGAGAGCCTGTGATCAGGGACAGGGGCTGGAGATGTGCCCGTGTCTCCCCCTGTATCCATCGGTAGCCCAGCTGTGCCTGGAGTGTGCGGTCCCCGCAGTGTCATGGGGCTGGGAGCAGCTGTCAGTGGTGTCAGCAGCCATGGAGAGGAACTGCGCTCGGCTGCACAAGGATATGTCACCAGCCTGTCATCTCTGGGGTCAGTGATACCCTGCACATCCCTGTACTGTCCCATCCCTTTACCACCTGCACCTGCACCCACAGGGCAGCAAAGTGAGGGCTGTGGTCTGTGCCTGCATCCTGATGTTCCTGCCACCACCCCAGGTTCTTTTCTGCCCTGGCACTTCTTCCTCCCAGACCCCTTCAGTAATGGGATGGGAGAGTTCACCCTGGGCTATGGGAGCAGCAAAAGGGCAGGAGGGAACTGACTGTTCCAGGAGAGAGGCACTGTCTGTGGATGCTGCCTTTCTCCCATGGACCTTATAGTCCATCTGGGTGTGCAGAGGTGGGCACCGCCATGCCTCCCAGCTGCTTGGGGGTGTTTGCAGCTCAGCGTTATCCCTTTACCCTCCAAAACTTGCTGTGTCCTTCACTCCAAAGCTGCCATCTCCACAATTTCTTCATAGCCCAAGGAGTGAGGGAGAGACCATAGCAGAGAGAAGCATCTCCATCTGCCTTCAGTGCTCCAGTGGCTGGAGCAGGGCAGGGAAGGGACCTGCAGCTGTCCCCACTGCAGTGGGGCAAGGAGGGCTAAGGTGCATGTGGGGGCAAGTCAGGGGCCATGCTGGGGCTGTGACTCCTGCAGAGGCAGGGCTGGCCCAGCATCTGGTGCTGCTGCCCCTGGGAAGGACTTGGAGCAGCCCGTCTTCCCGAGCACCATGGACTGAGGGCACTATGTAAATCCAGCTGAGATTGATGCAAGTATTAATTATGTCCCATCAGCTCAGCTCTTGCCCAGCAAGGCAGGGCACCAGGTCATGCCACAGCTTGTGCAGGGAAAGATGGATTTGCACTGGCAGGGTGTCCTCTATGCCTGTCCCCCTGTCCAGCCTGCTCCCACCACCCTGCTGTGACTGTGGTGTGCCATGCCAGGTTGGCCTGGCTCTCCCAGTCCCATGGCACTGCCTCGCTCAGGGGCAAAGTCATCACTGAGCAGGGAGGTGAACAGTCACAGGCGGGAGCAGTGCGAGCGCTGTCAAATGGTCTGGCATGCCCAGCTCTGAGGTCCTGCTAATCTGAGTGTCTGCAATTACATGTGCTAATTATGGGCAGGAGTTCACAGTAATTCCTGACCTGTTGGCATGACACTGGTCCCATTAAGGTGCATTGCTTCTGCATGAGGTCAGGAATGAATAACCAGGACTGTTCAGCTGGCTGTCCTGGCCCAGGAAATGGTGTATCACAGCCAGGCCTCCTGCTTAGCTGCTTCCCATTGCATTGCATCCCATCCCATCGCATCCCATCCCATCCCATCGCATCCCATCGCATCCCATCGCATCCCATCCCATCGCATCCCATCGCATCCCATCGCATCCCATCGCATCCCATNCGATCACATCTCAGTGGAGCTGCTTTTCAGAGGGAGTTTTTCAGGCTCTGACCCCCCTGTGCTGCTGCTGCTGCTCTGACATCCTGTTTCCTTATCGCCTGACATGACCTTAATTAACTCCCTGTGCTGATAATGCTCTGGGCTTCTCCTCCAGGAGCTGTATCTCAGCATTGTGTCCTGCCTCATCTTCTTAGGGACCACTGCAGAGACTGCACAGGCAGCCTGGAGCAATGGGGAGAAAGGGATGCGTGGTGCAGGCAGGGCAGGGCAGTGATACTGGTGTCATTGGGATGGCATGGAGTGGATGGGGCAGTGCTGGAGCCAGGGGGCTGGTGCTGCATTGAGGGTTTCAGGGAGATGCTAACCTGGTGAAGATGGCTGTCATGGTGCAGAGGCGGGGGTTCTGGCAGGAGGGGGTCTGTGCTGATGCCCAGGGCAGGGTGGTAGAGACAGTGGTGCCCATGGCAGCAGCATCCATCCCAGGCTCCAGAGGTACTGCACAGCAGTGTGGAGGGGTCCTGAGTCTCCTCGCACTGCTGCAGGGGGGCTTGGGGGGCTGAGCTGGCAGGGCTCCTCACCCCCGGGAGCTGCCTGACTGCCCAGCTGCCCTTCCACTTCCAGCCCTAGTGGATTGAAATGCCGGCACTGATAACTTGTAGCCACTTTATCTCCTGTGCTTGGCAAATATTGGCAAAGAGGAGATGTTTCAATAGTGAGGGTTGCCGATGGGAATCCCGATGTGTGATCCTACCAGCTCCATGCCGTGTGGCAGCCCAGCTGCCTCTGAGGCAGCTGCTCAGCAGGATTGAGCCTGGCATGGGCACAGTCTGGGGGCCCATGAGGCTGCTTCCAGTACCTTTTCCACACAGACTGGCTCCCAGCAGGATGCTGTTTTGAGCTTACCTGTGTTGCAGGTCATGTCTCATCCTCTGGCACAGGAGCAGGGCTCTGGAGCAAGGTCCCTGACCAGGGCTCCTGTCACCTGCAGGTAGCTTTGACCTGGGAGCAGCCGGGCCAGTGCCATGAGCCCTGCAAAAAGCAAAGGTTGCAAAATGCTCTCAGTCTTCTCCCAGCTTGCAGCCACACAACCTCCATCCTAACTCCTATTCCCCACAGCTCCTAGTCCCCAAAAGTTCAGTCCTACCTGTCTCAGGTGCTCAGCTCCCATCCCCAGGCCTGCAGCCCAGGCAGCAGTTAGGATGAAGTACCAGCTGTTCCTGGGGCATGAATGGGCAGGGTGCATTTTGTCCCTTCTGCTCGTGCTGCCTGCAGACACAACGGGAATTGTATTTTCCTGAAGCTGGGCATGCAATGGACACCACAGGCATTATGGAAAGTGTGTACAGGTGCACCTGCTCACAGCACATGATGTATGGAATGCTGGGAGCAGCATACAGTCCTGGGAACTGGATCCAAACGGGCAAGGGGGAATGGTCTGAAGAGAGGACATGGGAGCTGCCAGTGCTGCTCCCCTTTGTGTGCGAGGTAAAGGGGTATGAGGAGGGGAGAAGGAGATCTCCAGCTGCAGGGGCAGGTTGCCCTGTCCCATTCCTGCTGGGACATGTCCCTGCTCCCACGGAAAGCCCTGGGAAAACTGGAAGAGGAAAACTGAGGAGCTCCTGCAGGTGCCAAGGACAAGCATATGGGCAGTTGTGGAGAGGCAGACACCTTGGGAGTCCAGAGACCCCCAGCCCATCACCTCCTACATGGTGAGCAGAGAATGGGGATATAGGGATAGAAGCATATGGGCTGCAGGGTTGTCCTTGCCCGCCAGTACCTGCACCTCTTCCCCTTCCTGGCAGCCCCAGGGAGGGAGCCCCAAGGAGGGAGCGAGCCTCTGTCAGTGTCAGAGCATGGGGGCTCTCTCAATCAGCCCCTCTGCCCGGGAGCACCCAGGCTGGGGAAAGCCAACCCCTATCATGTTTGTTCCATTGATTTAGCGCCGCGGAGAGGGTTTAATCAGCCTTTAGCCTGCACGCTCCAGCATTAAGAACAAATCCATTAGCCACGAGATAACCACAAAGGGTTGCGCTGAGGCTGGATGAGGTCCCAGCGCCTTCAAGATGCAAATTGGCAATCAAAGATCAAAGCCGCGCAGCTCCCTAATCTCTGCTAAAAGGGCTCAGCTATTAACGAGCCCTTTCCCACTGCGCTGTGATCACCCCACTTCACTAGGGCTCCCTATGTGCTGTCGGGTTATACCATCATCCTGACTGGCCTCCTGGCCCCCAGGTCCCCTGAGCTGGCCCTGGGGAGGAGGGTGCATCCAGGGCTCAGGCTGTTTGTTTGCATGATGTTTTCTTCAGTTCTGAAACATTGGAGTCAAATTCGTGTTGTCAGAGAGAGCGGAGCCCACAGCAGTGTTGGGAGTCAGTGGCTGGAGGGGAGGAGAAGGGGAAGAGGTGGGAGCTTGGATGGAGCAGGGTGGTGGGAGAGCTGTGTGGGGCTTATGTGGTGACTTCAGAGACGGGGAGGATGCTGGCAGGTGGCTGCCCCTCCCGCTGCTCAGGGATTTAGCCTGGTTCAGCCCCTGCCTGGTTGCACCAGGTGGCTCAGGGCAATCCCTCATGGCCCCAGGGAAATCAGTGGTGGGGAGCGTGGCATGGGGGCAGGCAGCAGGGAGTAGGTGAGGAATCATGGCACAGCAGAGTGTTTTGGAACCAAGTTCCCCTTTTGAGGGTACTCCTGCTCATCCCATGTCACCCTGGGGCACGGGGTGCATGAAGCCCTGGTTCCCATAGCCACCCTGCCAGCTTCTGCATGGTGCTGAGTTTAGGCTGCAGGATGTAGTCTGCCCCCCACTCCCTGCCCAGGCCGTCTTGCCTGTAGTAGCTCCACACATGGCTGCTCCAGCAGCCCCACGAGTCCCAGTCATCCCACAGTATGCAGGAGAGCCGCAAAGCCGCCGAGCTGTGACAGGAGCTGCAATGCCAGCACCATCAGCAAATCTGTGGCAACACAGATGTGTGCTCTGCTCAGCATGGTCCAGCTCAGGGACCAGTATCCCCCCACATCCTGCTGAAATGGTCAGTGAGTGTGTGAGGCACCTTGCAACAGGTGGGCAGGGAATCCATCAGCCCTGGCAGCGGGGAACAGAGCATCATGTCTGGCTGTCCTTTTGTTTGGGGACCCACTCTACTGGCAAATGCTCACTGAGGTGCTGCTCATGCCCCTCACAACAACCCCCGGCAGGCAGCACAGCCTTGCAAGAGCAGCAGGCAGTGAGGTGCTGGCAGCACCTCAGCCAGGGTGACAATAAATCTTATCAGTGCAAACCCATCCGTAGGCAGGAGGATGACCCCCGTGACAACCCGGTAAGAGCAGAGGCTTCGTATTCACCGTGTCAGTGCTGTGGATTTACAGATAAATGCCACGGCTAGGGGGACCCCCTCCCCTTCTGCCTAACCCTGCCCTGAGGCTGCGGGAGCTGCCAGGTCCAGGCCGGTGTGTCCCAGCAACAATGGCCATGGTGTGCCGGTGGGAAGAGCCGGCCTGGTCTGGCACCCGGCAGGGGGGGACACCTGGATAGGTGAGGATGGAGGAACGGGCACATGCAGGACAGGGTGGCGTTGCCCTGCCTGCTCTCCTGGCCCTACTGTGTTCTACACGCACCGTCCCATGGAGCCCTGCATCTTCCATAAACCCATGGGGGCTTGGGCATCGCGCAATGATCGAGAAACGTGTGACTGAGTGTGTGACACTGGCAGTGTGTCCCCAAGGCCGTGTGACAGCGCCTGGCGCGAGCCAGCATGCTTCGTGGGTGCAGCCTGTGCGCCCATCCCCGCGTGTGTCCCCCCCGCTCCGGCCGGGCAGCGAGGCGTGCGGTGGTGCCAGGAGCGGGGGCTGCTGAGCGGGGCGGCAGGCGGCATCCCTGCCCCGGGCCCCGCTCCTCGGCTCAGCTCCCCCATCTCCCGGCAGCCGTGGGAGCAATAATGAGATGGAGCAGCAGAAGGACGGCGAGATAAGGCTGCCTGCGCTGCCCCAGCAGATTAAACGCTGGGATTAAGCAGGCGGTGCCAGCTCTGCTGCCTTTTTATCTCGCTGCTTCTCCCCTCTTATTCTCCCGCAGTCGATAGAGAACGGTCTCCGAGCTGTCAGCAAAGGAAATTGCTTGTTAACCCTTTGGGGACGGGCGGCAGAACTCCCTGTACGGCTGCTTCCAAAGAGAAGCGGTCGCTGGGGGATGCGCTGCACGCGGAGCCAAGCGGGGATTCCGGGACACCTCCCCGCAGGGCCCCGCATGCGAAGGAGAGCAAGAAAGGGCCGGGGGTGCCTAGGATCTGCAGCCAAAAGCCACCAGCGCCCAACCACCACCATGCAGAGGCGCTGACATACTGGGGTTCCTGCAGGGTGGAAAGGAGGGCTCCACAAAGGAGCTCCGGGGACATCGCATACACCAGTTTCGGGTATCCTTGATGTTTCCTGCTTCCTCCAGCCTGCAAGATGTGTGGGCTCAGTGCTATATCTCTGTGAAACCACAGGGCTGGGGATCTTTCTCTGGTCCTGAGGACAAGTGGCACGGGCCAGCTCTGCACAGTACCGCGCATGGTGCTGGATCTCCTCCAACTGCCAAGGGGAGCCCGCTACGCAAACCCATCATTATTGCTCTCTGTGTATGTGAGTGTTTTGTTGGGTTTGCAGCAGCGAGGCTGAGCTGCAGCCCATCCCAGTGCTTATCCGTAGCGTGCTGTGCTGTGTGCCCGGGAGCGGCGTGCCCGGCGCGGGGGTGTCTGAGGGTGGGAAGCCGGCTGGAGAGCGCCGGAGGGTACACAGAGTGACGGCAGGATTGCTGCTCAGCACAGCTAAGGAGTGTGTTAGCAGTTCGACAAGCTCATTCTGGCATGTTTGGGGGTGCAGCTTTGGTGAAATCTTTCCCTTGGGGACCCTGAGCACCTCCTGAAGCAGGAGGCAGAAAGATGGGGCAGAAATCTTCTGCAGCTCCAGCATCCCACGCATGTACTAAGGGAGAGACCAGGGTGGGTAGGCAGCATGCTCAGAGGGATTTTCCAGCTGCCAGCAGGATGAAGTGGACTTCCCCAGCCCCTGCCCCCTCATATCACTGCTCCTGCCCGCCCTCCCCCTCGCATCCCTGCCCTGCACTGCAGCATGCCTTTGCCACTGGCATTTCATCTGCAATTCCCTTGGTGTTGGCTCCTTCACCTGCCCAGGTGTCCCTTTTGGTGGACGCTTGAAAATGAAAACAAACCGTATGAAACTACAAGCTGCTGGGAGATCTGCAGGGAGCAGGTTAGCCCCGGCTGGGGCAGTGGTCCCGACTGGGATCCTGCCTCACAGCTGCTGTGGAATGAGGGTGAGAGCAGTGTACGAGCCCTGGGCAACCAGGGCTGGAGGTGCTGGAGCTGATGCTGTGCCGGGCAGCTGGGCTGCCCAGGCAGGCAGAGCCTGAATCAGGAGAGGAAACCAGAAACAACTGGCACGTGAAGGCTGGCAGGCTGGAGGCTGCGAGGGGATAGGACTGCTGTTTATAAAAACATCAAGGGAGTAAACACAAGGGAGGGAAGAGAGCTATTTAAGCTAAGGGACAATGCTGGCATGAGAACAAATGGTAAAAACTGGCCATGAATAAATTTAGGTTGGAATGAGTGAGACTGTGGGACAAAATTCCCCCAGAAGCAGCAGGAGCAGAAAGAACAACTATGTGATGGCACTTTCTCTTCTACCAGAGGCTGTCATGTGAGTACAGTGTGCTGCCATGCCTGTGCAGTGAAGTTGACAGGTGAGGAGCTGGGGTCCCCATCTACTCCCCTCTGTGTCACAGCCACCCCTGCTCTATGTGACATGGGCAGCACAGCTCCCTCCAGCTTCTGGCTTGTCAAGTGCAGGACTCCTGGGGCAATGGTTTGCAGGGAGAGGTCCTTCTCTGGCACACGAGTTTGGGCATGCTGTCACAGATGCTGATCCTGAAAGCTGGATGGTGCCAGTGTCCCCCTGCCTTAATAGCCACTGGCAGCACTGGGGCAGATATGCTGGGAAGGTGCCGTTGCCCATGTGCACAGTGCATCCCTCCGCCTTGCATTGCATCTCTATGCTCCTGGCCCACCAGGAGCAGGAAGCCCTCGTCTAGATCCTGCCCATTCCTGGGAACATGGGTTACACGCTGTCCCTGATGCAGCAGCCTGGTTGCAACCTGCATGCCCTGCCCAGTGCTGGGGCTCGGGTGTCTCCCACTGCTTTGCCTGGCCAGCAGCACAGCCTGCAGCACAGCTGAGCAATTGGTATTCCAGCAGTGAGCCTGCTTGGCATGAAAGGGGCTCTGCCAGCCCCACACACCCACATCTCCACTGCTGGCTCAGGCCTAGCCAAGGGGACTCAGCTGGCAAGGGCTGTCCTGTTGCATAGAGAGAGGCACAGCTGCAGTGGCAGGAGGGGTCCTGGCCTTTCTGGGATATGCCTGCAGCAGCCTCTGGCCTCCTTGCCCCACACTGTTTTCCCTCTTCCTTTGGAGGCAGGTCAGGGAGCTGCAGGAGATACTACAAAGCTTTGCCCTTTACAGGATAGGGGAAGCCCAAACCATCACTTGTGTGTTCTGTGCCAAAGGTGCCCTGCTGTGTTTGGGCTGAGGATGCAGAGCCTGGTGCCCCACAGAAGCAGCAGCTCCAGTCCCCATATGCAGGGCTGTGTCCCGCAGGAGCCATCCCAGCAGCTCCGTGTGGGGCAGGAGGCTACACTGAGGGGCTGCTAGTGTGGGAGATGGTTGTTCTACTGCCAGAGCTGGGGTTGAGCCAAACTGGCACCATTCCCCGAATCCTCCTGGGAGCTGGGAAAGGAAATGATGCGACCATGCATGAGAAGGGACGTTTGCAGTGGCAAAAACATCCCACTGGCTCAGAAAATTGCTGCAGAATCGGGCTTGAAATGAGTTGAAATTGCTGAATCCAAGCGGATCTCATATCCCGGGCAGTTGTAATGCTGGCGTCAGCGCTGCAGCTTCCCTCCTGGGGCACCCAAGCGGGGCCTGGCTGTGCTGTGTAGAGGGAGAGGGCTGTTGGGGATGGGGGGCTGCCTCGGGGGGGAGCCTCTGGCATGGTGAGGGGCTTCAGCAGAGCTGGGATCTGGGGCTGGGATGGCCACAGTGGGGGGCAGGAGCAGAGCAGGAGGCAGGGTGCGTGGGTGTGCCATTGCCCCAGCTCTACCTGCGTAATCCTGGTTTGGCCCCAGCTCCTGTGCCATGTCCTCTGTCCAGGAAAATCCCTGTGCTTCCAGCTGCCTGCACTCACTCAGCAAGCAGCATTTCCAGTTTTGGAGACTGCTTTCCTTTATGCCACAGCCTTGCCCATGCTAACTTGCTCTCTGGGCTCAGGTACCTGGAGATGACCATCAAGGTTACCCCTGGGCTGGCATCCCCACCAAGTCCAGGGTGGGCAGCACTCTGGTGTCTTCCCATCCCTGTCCCCATCCCCACTATGCCCCAATGAGGACTATTCTCAGGGATGCTTCTATGCTGGAGTGATCACTCCTGTGTGGTGTGCCCGTGCCCAGGGCCTGCCCGTCAGCTGCATGTCCCACTGGGGATGTGGGAGCAGGGCTGGATGTCCCAGGCATGCAGGAGCAGGACTCACTGGCACCACACATGTCGCAGCTCGTTCCCCTCGCATGAAAACGTTTGGCTGGAAGCTTAGTGCGGCCTCTTGTCTCCTCAGAGCAATCAGGATTTGTCACTGCTTGCAATGTTTAACGTCGTCTTCCAGAGGCTAAATACCGTGGGGAGCCATGTAAGCCGCAGAAATACCTGCGTGAGCTGGGATCAGCCCGAGGCTGGCACAATGGGCTGGCAGCACTGGAGATGGGGGACTGGGAATGCATGATGTTGGTCCTCATGCCACCAGTGCTCACGGGTGGGCTGCTGTGAGCCAGGATGATGATACTGGGGCTCAGCACCTTGCTCCCATAAGGCTCCCCACAGCAGGGGGGCTGGGAGGCAAGTCTCAGGGGCATGGAGGGCACCTGGGGGGCCCCAAAACTGTGTGGGGTGGGGAAGAAGATGCCAGAGTCCCCAGCAGTATCTGACTAGGATCTGCCTGCCGAGACGCAGGCAGCTATTTCTGTCAAGGTCAGCGTGTCTCCATGGGAGAGAGAGGAAAATGAGGAATCGTGTCAAGAAATTACCTCCCTAATGGGGTCTCCCCTGCATGCGAGCATGGCGTGGGGACGCCGGCATGCACTGGCTGAACAAGGAGACTGGTGCATGAAATGGGAATGCTGCCTCTCTGGCCCGAAGGCTGCAACACTCATGGGTGCCCAGCAGGCAGAGCCGGGTGCCCAAGGGCCCATGCCCCAGTTGCTATCCTTGGCTGGACATGTGTGCTACAGTCCTGCAAGGTGTTTTTCTGGGTCAGCTGTGGGGAGAAAATCATGTTCCTTGTGCAGGCAGGCTCTCCTCTGCTCTTCTTCCTCCTCCTTCTCCTCGTGCACTCCCTGTTACCTAATTGGATTTGTCATGCTGGAAAGGCAAAGCCCTTCAGGACTGTGCTGTGCTCTCTCCAGTGTGATTTCACAGCTGGCCTCGGCACCCCAGTAGCCGACAAGTGAGTAACTCAGCTGGATGTCACGGACACCCCTGCTCTCCCCATGCTCCCCCACAACCGTGCCCACCTGGCTGGAACACGGCCACCACCACAGCTGGACCTTCTCCAATCCCGCCCAACACTGGTCCCTGTCCCTAAGCTCTGTCCCCACGTGCCCCAGCCTCTGCATCCCCATCCCTCACCCCGCTCCAGGGTGATTGCCGTGCCGCCCGGAGATGTCTGAACTGACACGAGATGGAAGCGTTCACAGAAATGACATTTTCTCCAGCCTGGGGAGCTTATCCGCCGTTTAAAGAAAACTAATATAGAAGCCGCCCTGGTGTGCCGGGGCTGATGGTATCAGGCTGGCAGCCGCCGGCGCTCACAGCCGCGATAAATCTCAGAAAGGAGCCGAGCCGGCTCCAGTCGCCCCACAGAGAGGGGCTGAGCCGTGTCCTGGCGGTGCTGCGGGGATACAGCGGCATGAGGGGACAGCTCAGAGCGGGTATGGTGGGGTGACCCACAGAGTCCCGAGGATGCAGGTAGCAGGGAGCCCGCGGCAGGGATGATGCCAGCGCTGGATTCGGCGAAGGGGCTACAGCAGGACCCAGAGAGCTCAGCAGCGGTCCTTTGCTGCCCCCTGCCGGGCAGCGCCCGCCCAGCACCCGCCGCCCGGCGCCGCGGGCCAGGGCCTGCAAGGGACGGGGTGCGCGGCCCTGCCGGCCTGGGTGCTGCCCGCTGCCTCCGCTCGCCGCCCTCGGTGCCTGTCCCGTTGCTGACCTGCCTGACGTCCTCCTGTACCTGTAACCAAGATGTCAGATGGGATCCCGGCCGTGTCCTCATCATGGCTATAGTTACGTGTTGCTCAGGCATCAAGGCCTGCGGCAAGGGATGGTGCTGGGGAGTCACTGCTGAGGTGATCAGGAGCTCCCTTTGTTCCAATCCCTCCTGCCAGCACTGGCCTTCTCCTGCCCTGATGCAATCAGCAGGGCAGGAAAATCAGCTCACCCTTGAGCTCAAGGATGCTGCTCTTCACAGGGCCTAGCAGCCCTGACTTGTCCTGGGGCTGTGGAGGCTGAGGGAAACCCCCCTCCCCATGCCAGCCCGTGCTGGGTGAGTGCTGAAGGCAGGTGCCTGGAAGCAGCAGCAGCAGCAGCAGGAGATGAGAGGCTGAGGAGAATGCGGTGCTGAGCTTTGAAGACACCTGACAGGCTGTCGGGGCGCTGCCAGCCACGCTGACAGCCGAGTACAGACACCCCGCCCGCCACTGCTGTGCTCTGATCACAGCCTCACCGTCACTTCAAAGCACCCGCCCTGTGCAGGTGGGTTCCCATGCAGCCTCCCACCCCATGGTTTCACTCCTCCTGACCCACGGTCTTGCTTCTCCCACCCCATATGGCCCAGATGGACTGAGGTCCCCAGCTCCAGGGACATGGATACCGAGGTACAAGGCAGACATGGTCCCAAGCAGCACTGGCAGTAGGGGATGGCCCCCCAGGGCTGTTACTGTCCTGCCTCTGTGGGGCAGGGTCCCCAGCTGCAGAGTAGACACAGCTGGGGACCCTGGAAGTCCAGGCAGGGTTTCATGGTGGCTGCAGTGAAACGCATGGCAAAGGACAAGGACAAAGAGCTGAGGTGCAACATTCCTAGGCACAGGGTTCACACAGTGTGCCTGAGACAGGTCATCACTATCCAGACACAGATTGCCCACCATGCCGGGACCCTGGGGGCTGCCAGTTCAATTTAGCTGGGGTAAGACAACATACGCCCCTGTCCCAGCCCAGCTCGAGGAGGAATTTTCCATTCCCGAATGGAGGTTGGGGAAAGGCGTGTTTGTAGCAACCCCCTCCTCTCCCTCCCCTCACCCATCACCAAAGCAGCTCAGGAAGGTGCCTGCCTTGATCGTCGCCAGAAAGGCGCAGAGCAAAAGCCTCAGAGGAGGGAGAGACCCTGGGCAGCCTCAGGGGCAGCCTGCAGCCCACTTTCCAGAGGAGCCACCCTGCATGCAGCCATGCCGCTGCCCCTTGACTGCTGTCAGGACGGGGAAGTTCTGACACCACCCCAGGACAGCCGCGCGCCCCAGCTTGTTGTTGGCATCCTGCGAGCCACCCGGATCCCCGGGCTGCACTACATGTGCACCCGGCCGCAGTCCCGCCTGCGCCGCCTGCTCTGGAGCCTGGCGTTCCTGGCCTCCGCCGGGCTGCTGGCCACCGGCGCTGCCGACCGCCTGCACCACCTGCTCTCCCGCCCTGTGCACACCCGCGCACGCCTCGCCTGGGCACCCCAGCTCCGCTTCCCGGCTGTCACCCTCTGCAACCCCAACCGGGCACGCTTCCTGCAGCTCACCAAGCCCGACCTCTACTCGGTGGGAGAGTGGCTGGGGCTGGCCCGGGAGAACCACTCGCTGGTGCCCGAGATGCTGGCCGTGCTGGGGGAGGACCAGCGTTCCTGGCTGACGCGTCTAGCCAACTACTCACGCTTCTTGCCGCCCCGCCGCTCCGAGCGCACCATGCAGAGCTTCTTTCACCGCCTGGGCCACCAGATCGAGGACATGCTGGTGGAGTGTCGCTTTCAGGGAGAGCGCTGTGGCCCCCAGCACTTCACTCCTGTGAGTTCCCTCCTAGAAGGAGCAGGACAGCTGGGCTGCCCCATGGGTACTGGGAATGATGCTTCACCCCAACCCCAGCAAGGGCGGAGGGGTGGCAGAGTGGGGAGTGAGGCTGAGATGAGCCTTTCCAAGGGTCATGCAAGACTGTACCTCCCTTCCATCACCTCCATGGAACTGGAATGGAGTTTCTGGACCTCATCCTGCTTGCAGAATACTCGACCAGCTCCCTGCCTGCTCCCTTACCCCTGGTCTCTCCATTCCCAGGTCTACACACGCTATGGTAAGTGCTACACCTTCAATGGGGACCGGAGGAATCCACGTGTGACCCGCCAAGGTGGCATGGGCAACGGGCTGGAGATCATGCTGGACATCCAGCAGGAGGAGTACCTGCCCATCTGGAGAGAGACCAGTAAGTGGGGCTATGGCTCAGGCAGGGCGCAGGTGAGGGGTGCTAGGAGGGAGTGTTGCTGGGCAAGCAGAGCACCCTGTGAGGGGACTACGGATAAAGCAGGGCACCAGAGGGGTGCAGGTGCTGGATCAGTGCAGGCATGCAGCACCTCTGTCCTTCTCCCACAGATGAGACGTCATTTGAAGCTGGCATCCGGGTCCAGATCCACAGCCAGGATGAGCCACCCTATATCCATCAGCTGGGCTTTGGTGTCTCGCCTGGCTTCCAGACCTTTGTGTCCTGCCAGGAGCAGCGGGTAAGGCAGGATGCCCCAAAGCCCCCAGGGAGGTGCCTGTGGGAACCCAGCACAGCCCTGCAGCGATGCCCTTCTCACCCCAACAGCTCACCTACCTGCCACAGCCGTGGGGGAACTGCCGAGCCAGCATGCAGGGGGAGCAGATGCTGCCCGGCTATGACACCTACAGCATTGCCGCCTGCCGCCTCCAGTGTGAGAAGGAGGCCGTGGTGCAGAGCTGCCACTGCCGCATGGTCCATATGCCAGGTGAGGGGTGTGCATGATGGTGTGAGGAGCACCCCACTGCCGCAACAGGCCTGCTGGGGTTGCCCCAACTCCTTGCAGTCTGCACCCAAAGGTCACCTCTGCCCCAACACTCTGCACCCAAGGATTCCCCTGGCCCCATCCCTCTCCACCCAGGGACCACCCCATCCTCTCCATGTGCTGGGTCAGCCCCTGTCCTACTCTCCTTACATCACAGGTCAGCCCCTTCCCTGTCTGCCTTGTACCTGGGCCACATCTGCCCCAGCCAACCTGCACCCAAGGGTCAGTCATCCTCATTCCATCTGTACCCTGCCCCACTTCCTCTCAGGGAGTGAGTCAAGAGTAGGGGGCAGAATCTGGCCAGACTCCCACCGTCCCAACCAGCTGTTTCTCCACAGGCAATGAGTCCATCTGCTCCCCTAATGTGTACATCGAGTGTGCTGATCACACGCTGGGTAGGTGCAGCAGCGGGTGGGCATCTAGGGGCCAGCTGAGTGCCCCAGGGAGGGGGCTGGAGACCGTGGCTGTGCCAATGGGTGTCTGCCCCCAGATGCAGCAGTGGAGGACAGCCAGGAGCGCTGCAGCTGCCCCACACCATGTAACCTGACACGCTATGGCAAGGAGATCTCCATGGTCCGCATCCCCAACAAGGGCTCCGCGCGCTACCTCGCCCGCAAGTACAACAAGAATGAGACCTACATTCGGTGAGTTGCCAGCACTGGGGTATTCCAGGGGCCGGGCAGGGGGCTGGGGACCTGGGGAACTTCCACTCCACTCCTGGTAGCAGGCAGAGAGAGGGTCCTGACATTCTTGGTCCCTGCAGCATCCTCCACCCAGGGGTTTTGCTACCAGAGCTTCTCCCTGACTTCTCCATGTCTCCTGCCAGCACCTGCCCACCCCACTGTCTCTCCTGGCATGGGACATGCCCCATCCATGTCCCCAGTGCACCAGTCTGAATAATTCACAAGGGCCCTGGGAGCACCTGCAAGCATCTGGGAGCTGGAGGGCTGGCAGACGAGGGAGGTTTGTGGGCAGTGGTTCAGGAGGGTTGGTTACCAGCCCTCTTTGCTGAGCATAATGGTGTCCCTACAGGGAGAACTTCCTGGTGCTGGACATCTTCTTTGAGGCGCTCAACTACGAAGCCATTGAGCAGAAGAAAGCCTATGACCTTGCTGGGCTTCTCGGTGACTCCCCTCACCTTCCTATGGGGCCCTAAGGCGCGGAGCTCTGGGTCCCAGCCCTGGGAAGATGTGGGTCTGGTGGGGGAAGGATCGCACAGAGCAGCAGCCAGCCACAGGGTGGCTGAAGGGTGGAATGCTGCTGACTGTCCCCTATCCTGCATGTCCCCCTCTCCCTCTGTCCTGCTACCCCTGCCCCCATGACTGCTCTGTCCCCCACCATCCGGCAGCCCTGGCACTGCCCGCTGCCCTGCTGGCCCATCCCAGGCTTCCAGTGGGCTGCACAGCCTCTCCTGGTGACCATCTTCCCCTCCTCCTCCCCAGGCGACATCGGCGGACAGATGGGCCTGTTCATCGGTGCCAGCATCCTCACCATCTTGGAGATCCTGGACTACATCTATGAGGTGTGCTTAGCCTTCGGGGATGTGTCTCGGCAGTGGGTGCAGAGACAGGCTTTCCAGGGAGGGCATAAAATGTGTGGCCACCCCAGAGGGCTATTACAGCCCCCAAATTGGAGAACACCCAGAGGAAGGCAGTGGGAGGAGAACGGGTCCCCCAGCATTCCTCAGTGACCTGAGGACAGGGAGGGTGGTGGGCAGAGGTCCAGTCCCACTGTCCCTGGGTGAACAGGGGAGCAGGCAGCAGTTCCATGTAGACCAGGGTGTCCATGCACAGGGTGCTACCTGTGTGCAGGTCTGAGTCTGACGCCCCGTCTGCATCCAGGTGATCCGAGATAAGGTGAGCCGGGTGCTGCGACGCTCCAAACCACCTCTGAAGAAGCCCTCAGGCAGCATCGCCACACTGGGACTGGAGGAAATGAAGGACCAGGTACCCCTGTAGGGCTGGGCTGCCTGGAGCCTGTGAGGACAGGGCCTGGGCATGTGTCTGCCCCCACCCCAGGGGGAAGGGACATCGTCCCAAGATTGAGGGATGAAATGTGACTCTTCATTTGGTGCCTTCAGGCTGCAGAGTCAGGGCAGTCCCAGAGAGGCAGGGCTCCTGTGAACAGGCTGTGCTGGGTGGGAGGACTCGGGAGGTGGCAGGGTGCATGGAGTCTGTACCCACCCTACTGACTGCCATCCCCACAGAGCCCCTGTGAGACACTGGGCCGGCACGTGGAGGGCGCCTACAACGCGGGCATCCTGCCCAACCACCACCACCGCCACCACTACCCTCACCAGGGAGTCTTCGAGGACTTCGCCTGCTAGGCAAGATTGGGACTGGGGGGCAGCCCCCTGCCACCCCCCTCCCCAGTGTTCGCATGGAGAAGGGACTGCGGCACTGGGTGCGGTGGGCACAGGACCCTGCCTCCCCCACCCCACTGCCAGGACCAGCTACACCGTTCGCCCCCAGTGATGCCACTGGAGCTGCCTCAGCACCGGCACCGGAGCAGCCCCCCGGCCCTTTTGCCTGTCCCCTCTGCTTGCCCCTAGCACGTGGGCTCAGCCCAGTTTCAAGCACACAGCGTGGAGGGGGATGGGCATGCCTGGGGGTTTGGGGGAGCAGCAGGTGTGGACCAGAGAGGCCCTGGTGCTGCAGAGCATGAAGGGGGTAAGCTGAGGTTCCTGTGAGCCCCTCCAAGCCCTCCCCTGATGACCACTCCTAGGTGGTGGTCTCTGCCATGCATGGTTTTCGCCAGGAGAGAGACATGCCTGGAACAGCCTCCCTCTGCCCGGGAACCAACTTCCCCCCCTTCCTGCTGCAGGACAGGGCAGCGTTGCAGGGCACCCCTCTGAGTAGTATGGCTCCCGTGGCCAGCCCAGGGACACCCCAACTGCAGCCACACCTGCATGGCACCACCCTAATCCCTGGCACCACCACCACTGTGACACCCCCCCAAACACCTGCCCACCCTTGCCCAACCTCGTGCAGCCTCTCAGGGCTGCAGCCCCTCCATCACTGTTCCTAGCCAGACCCCTGCACTGTGACTCCCCCTGCCACTCCAGTGTTGGCCCCCAATAATCCCCAGTCATTTCAGCACTGCAAACCTACTGCCTCCCCCTTCTCCTGCCCCAGTCCATTGTGAACCTATCCTCTCCTTGCCCAGGTATTGCCCAAAGTGGCTTATCCCTTGGTGTAGCTGCCTGGCACAGCCCAGGCAGCGTGGCGGGTCCTGCCCTCACTCCCCTGCCTGTCGCTGCTCTTTTGTAACGTGCACGTACCCCTTGCCATGCTCCCAGCCCCAGGTGCTGAGCACCCACTGTGCCTCCCCCAGACTGTACATGGTTAGGAGGGTGCTCCGTGCCCAGCACCACCCGGACAGCCACAGTCCAACCCCCTGGCCAGAGCATTGGCCAGAACTGGCACCCACAGTCCTCCTGCCTGCCCTGAGATGGCAGGACCCACGGCAGGACACACGGCAGGACCCGCAGCACTCCCTCTGTCCTGTTGTACATTGCCTCCACCCCCTCCACTGTAGCAGCAGACACCAGCGCAGGGCAAAGTGCCCCAAAATATCTCAGGAGGGGGGGCGAGCTGGCAAAGCCCCCCTCAACACACACACTTGGCAGAGGGGGACCCCAGGGCAGGAATTTGGGACCTCTGGGGAAGGCTGGGGTTGAGCCAGGCAGCCTCTGGCCCTGCTGGTTTGGTTCCCATCCCTGGTGCCCACAGATGGAATATGGCCATGCTGTGCCGTGCCCAAAGCCATAGATGCAGGAGGAGCCATCATCCTTGCAGCCCTCAAGGCCCCACACATGGGAGGCGCAGGGTGGGGTCCAGGGTACCAGCAGCCCTGGCTCTGGGTGTGCATGGTCCAACAGCTCCCCCAAAGTATGCACCCACATGCGAGCATGTTCCCCGTGGGTGCAAGCACCCAGATGCGTGGTGTTCCATGTCTCCCTGTGTAGGGCCATGCACAGCAAGCCTCCTGGCAGGGCAGCCACACTGGTGCTCGCCGGGGAGCCCTCCAGAGCACCATGTGTTGGCTCCCCATGGGGTTCCCATACACCAGCCTGCAAGCAGGAGGGTCTCCAGAGGGGTGCCACATGTTAGCCCAGGAACGTGCCACGGCCGTGTCAGCCAGCCTTACACCAAGGTCTTTTGCGGCAAGTCGGGGGTGCAGGATTTGTCCCCTTCCTGCCAGCTGGAGCAGCGGGCCCTGAGCGGGATGGGCATGGGCACCATGGCGGGATGGGCAGCACGAATCGCCCTCGTGCTGGTGAACATGAGAGATGTGCGTCACTGTTTTATAAATGTACAAATACTCCCTAATAAAGAGGCACAAGTAGGTCCAGAGATGCCTGTGAGGGCTGATGGGGCAGAGAGATGGGTGAGACACCACCCTAGAGGAGAGGTGGTGGTGGGACCCAGGGAACACTTTACAGCCCTGTGCTCATGTGCGAGGGGGGCAGGGTGAAACTGAAACAGGGGAGGCAGAGGGTGGGTGAAGGGGAAAGGCGGCCCTGCTGGGGCTTTCCCTGGCAGAGGTGCTCCTCCAGCTTCTGCCTTCTCCAGACCTTTCTCCATCTGCCCCAGCTACCCTGCAGCACAAAGAAGACATGGTAGGAAACAGAAGCTGACCTCTTGGTGAAGACTGCCAGCACCAAGGACCACAGGTTTCCCTCTAAACCAGTGAGGGCTGAAAATGCCTGAGTTAACTGGGTGTAGCTGTGACACACGGCCACCTCCCACAGCTCACACCAGGCCCTGTGGGAAGAGCACTGAGGTTGGATGCTAAAGGGAAAAGCAGGGAGATAGCTACATCCTCCACATCTTTTTATCACCAGGAGGCTTGCATCCCTCTGGAATGAGACTGTCCCTGCCACCAGATTCTGACCCATCTGCCCCTCCAGGATGCCTCATCACTTCACCCACACCAAGATGGTAACCGGGAGCTCATGGTGCCTCCTGCTCTACAGTGAAGACATATCACAGGAGCTGGGCAAGGAGAGCAGGACTGTGTGGTGAGCCCACAAGGTCCTTCCTCAGCACATCCTCCTCCAGCTCCTTCAGCACCATGCACAGCAGTGAAGCATGGCAGAAGGAAAGGCTGAGCTTCATGCATGGCCCATCCCAGCTTCTATGCCAATAAAGTGGCCTCAGGACCACTCCCAGGAGCCCTGTAGTGATGACCTAGCGAAGCTTTGACATATCTTTTTCTCTTGATCTCAGCACCTCTATTCTTTAATTTGACAACTTCCAGGTGCTATCTGGAAGTGACAGCTCCTGTAGGGTCTCCCACTTCTCCAAACAGGACAGGCAGACGAGGTGAACCCAGCACCACATCCTGCCTGTGACATGCCTCATGTCCCAGTGCAGATGGCACTGGACTGAGGAGGGCCAGTGGGACCACCCAGGTTTAGCATCCCAGGGTCAACCACAAACTGCAGTGCTCTGGCCCCTGGGTGCCCCCTCTCACGCTGTGCCTGTTCAAGGGCCACAAGGGGCTTGGTCTTCCCCAGAGATGGAGATGCTGCCACCTGGGGCTCACCCAGCACAGCGCTGCTTGAAACACCTGTAACGAGCCACATGAAATAGCTGGGATGTAATTAGAAGGGGATCCACTGCAGTGAAACAGGCCCTTAATTTTAATGAGCACAGCCCTCTGGACAGATGCCAAGTACCTGATCACAGCAAGAGCGGCTGTGCTGGCAACAGTTTCTGTCACCGTAGAGGTGACAACCCCAAGACACAGCTCCTGTGGTGTCAGTCCCCAAGGAGTAGGCACCGGGATGGAGCAGGCAGCAAGGATCTCTTCTGTCTATGGAGTAGGCATCTCCTTTGGGCACTTTCCAACGTCCCTCCACTGCCACAAACAGTAATTACAGCTGTTCCCATAGAAAAGCTGCATTTCAAATAAAACAAAACCATCCAGCTTGGGAGCAGAGGGTTTGGAAATAAGCCCCGAAATGCAATGGGACATGTGGTCTCACTGCTGTCACCTCCTCCCCAAGCATCTCCTGCCTGGTG
Source organism: Platysteira castanea (assembly GCA_013397175.1). Taxonomy (NCBI): domain Eukaryota; kingdom Metazoa; phylum Chordata; class Aves; order Passeriformes; genus Platysteira; species Platysteira castanea. The sequence goes on from VYXC01004523.1 coordinate 193,423, forward strand.
CAGTTGATGGTGACAGGCAACACCTGGAGAAAGAAGTGATTCTCAGCATGTCTGTATGACGTGCAAATGCCAGGCTAACTGCTTTGCTGTTTGATCATTTGCCCATAACCCCCTTGCTGGAAAAAATGGACTGGTGGTGCCAATCAGTCAGGCCAGGCAAGGGACACACAGCACCCACTTTCCAGCACTCGGCCCCTGACAGTGGGCAAGCAGGCTGGAAAAACCAAGGAGACAATTAAAATCAAAGTCCAAGCAAGCTGCCTGCCTCTTCCCCTGGTGCCAGAGCTTCAGGGCCTTGCATTCTGCCAGTGCTGGGGTGGTGTGGCCCCAGAGGCTGACACCCCAGGGAAGGAAACCCCTGAAGGCAGGCACACACTGACAGCAGCTCTGCCTGCACCTAGAGCTTTCCTTCTTCATTGAAATACTCTGATTTCCCTGAGCTTGGCCAGAAAAAACCCTAATCAAAGCCCCTCACCCTCCAGAGGGGCACAGCAGTGTGTTGGGCATCCAAGGCACTGGATGCAGGGACAGCCTGGCACCTCCCTATCTGCTCCTCCTCAAGCAGAGCAGCGTCTTCGGCCTTCACTTAGAGACAGGAGGAAATGTTTGCTGGAGTTGGGTCCTGGCTTGTGGTTGGTACAGCCGCTCCTGCATGACAGATAGTGAGGCACCACTGGCCCCTTCCCAATGAAAGCACAGGGAAGAAAGGGCATTGCACTTCCCCTTGCCCTCCAGCCCTTTCCTGACATGGCCGCAATTCCCATATCCTCCCAAAGGTCAGCCATCAAATTGATTAATATTTCTGGGGCTGAAGTAGCTTTGCCATGGAGTTTAGCACAGCCTGAAGTGACCCAAGCAGGGCTAGAGAAGCAGGTTTTGCTTCCCTGCTCCCAGGCTCACTGTTGTGTTTGCAGACACAGGAAAATAAATCAGGGTGGGAGGAGAACAGCAGTAGCTTGTGTTTTCCCCAGTTTGAGTCCCTTTCCTTGCCATAGTGCAGAAATTAGAGGGGAGGCAGGAGGGGAGGCAGGTGCCCACCCAGGCCCAATGTGTTCAGACATTCCGTCTTGTGCTTCAGAGTGCTCTGAACCACCCCTTCACTCTCTCTTCTGAAAAACTTTCCAAGAGGAAGTTGCTCTGCCTCTCTTGATTGCTGTGGTAACACTTAGAAAATTTCCACAAGGGAAGAAGAAGTCTACAAGGCAGGAGACAAGTTTTCTCCTGCCTTGTTGGTAAAATTGACCTTTCACTGCCCTGCCTCTACAACTGGAGAAGTGCAAAAATCCACACATTGTATGAAAGTGCTGGTCAAACCTGAAGAGGGATCTCAGAATGTCTCTGTTTACTCAGCCACCCACATCAGCACCCAGGGCTGCTTCTCCCGCCCCTTTCAAAGGTGACACTGTCCCAGTCTGGTGCCCTGCCTGCACCTGCCAGCCCTGTGAGGGCAGGAGAGGTGCAGAGCACAGCTGTGCCCATGTCCCCATTGTCACAGGTTTCTGCCATGTCCCAGTGAGCAACAGCCAGCGCTCACTTCACAGCCATTGCTCACCTTGCTCGTGTCACCAAACCCCTTCTCAAAGCTTTGCACATCCTTCTTCAGGGTTTTGTCATGTTTTGATGCTGCAAATAACCTGGAAAACACTAGAACAGCTTCAAACCCTGCCAGCTCCCTTGAAAAGGGAGCAGTAACCATGCTGGGAGTGCCACAAGCACTGTCATTTCCTCATACATATGCCAGACAGGTAAGGCTCTGCTGGTATTGATAGTGCAGAGCGTTAAGTATGCAAATACCTCTAACTCGGTCTGGGCAAACAGCAGTGAGGCAAGAGCAACTTTATCTAGACAGTCTCATGATAATTAAATGACAATTCTGGGTTTCTTTTCACAGCCAACTTGATTTGAAGCCCCTTTATTACCATTTGGCTACTCTTCTAATGCCTAATCCACTTTTGGTCCACTTTTCAGAGGATAAATGCATCTGTAACACACCTGCATCCGCCTCCCTCCCTCTGTCCCAGATTTCCACTTAAAGGGAATTAAGGATGTGCTCAGGGAAGATCAAAAATAGAAATACTCAGTACAAGCTAACAGTAACTCTCTGAAATATAATAAAATTATATTTAAACATATAGTCTCCAACACCATGGATACAGAGACTAGAGCAGGAAGAGATGAATGAGGTATCCTTGGAAAAGGCATACCACACAGCCCAGGGGCTCTTCATGAGTTTTGCTGAGCACTAGCAGCCTTGGTAAGTAATAGTGAGTAGGTTCAGTTAATTTTCTTGGGGGTGTCTCTTTGATATATGTGTTTCATGAAGCAGTAAAACACGATGAGTAAAGGGCTGGTGGGAAGAGCACATGGAGTAATGAAAATCATGCCTGGAACAGGCAGCAGTGGCAGGGGACAGTCCCCACACCTCATAATGCAAATAGGAGCTGTAGGTGATGAAAACAGTCCAGGACAGGACTACATTTGCTCTGCCCGACTCAGAACTGGAAAACACATGGGCTGACAAACCCTGAGATGTAAAACAGTCCAAAAAAGGGTGAAAGCCATGCAGAGAGGGCAGATCCAGCACTAGTGATCCAACACAGTGCTCAGATCCAGTTTCTGGCCTGGGAGCTTCCTTCAGAGCTGATCCTAGACCCTGGAAGGCAGAGTTCACCTCACTTGAGCAGCCTGCTCAGGTAAAGGATGTTGCAGATGCTTGGGGAAAGAAACATCTCTGTAAGGAATCTGTCCTGCCAGCTGCAGACAATTTATACAAGCAGCCAGCACCTACCACCACACAGACCCCCAGCAGAAAACCCACAGGTGCCTCATGAAAGAATCAGCCAGACCCACTGGTACATCTCTCCATTTTATTAGTGTAAATGCACCCCATCCCCCCTCCTTTCCCCCCTATTAAATACAAACCAGGAGCAGAGAGCGGCTCCTCAGTCGCTTTCTCCTTAGGAGATGCACAGCCAAACCCTCTGCCATGCCCATCAGTGTCGGGCACAAAGTCCCTCGACCTTGAGGGCATCCCCGCAGCGGGTAGGGATCCCACCTCTGTCAGGAGGCTCTCGTCTGAGGGCTGTGACCTCCGACGTCCTATCAGTACTGCGAAGGCCGAAGCGGCCTGGGTCATGGTTCCCATGGGGAGCAGCTCACGGTACGTGAAATCAGCAGGATCCCCTCCGGCACCCCCTACACCCAGGGGCCAAGTTCCTCACACCCCAACCAGCCAGGAGCACTCCAGCTCATTGCCAAGTGGCAAAACCCCAAAACCGACATCCTTATTGCTCTTTTGGGATGGGATGTACCCCATTCCACTGTCCAAGCTTGTGGCAGGCACAGGGACATGTCCCTCCCTGTACAACCAGGCCAATGCTCCAAAGGAGCGAGGGGCAGTCCTGTCCCAGCACACTGGGGGAACTACAACGGATCACTCCAGGCCCTGTGGCAGTCACAGCCCTGCAGCAGGGGGACTTCAGGCTCTACATTCCCCCAGTTGAGAGGGGATAGCAAGAGACAGGGCAGCCCATCTCCCCAGTGCTCAGCAGCAGGGCCAGGACAGAGGGATGGGGCCAGCAGCCAGTAGCTCTGGATGAGGAGCCAGGCATTCCAGCTTGCAGCTCAGTGACTCTGACCCCATCTTACCCCGGGGTCTGCACAGCCGTGGCCGCTTGAGAAAGACCCAGGCACCCTGGGCTGGCAGACCCCGGCCTGGGCAGCCCCAGTGGGGCAAATCACGAGCTCAGACACCAGCAATCCCTGCAGCCACTGGAGAAGGAAGACAGATTTGGGCAGCAGAAGTGGAGTGGGCAGGCAGGCATGGCATGGCAGGGCCAACCCCTCCACAATCCAGGGTTCAGGTGCTGTTCCCCTGCTCCTGCTCAAAAAGGACCATGGCCAGCTGGGAGCGAGAGCCTACGCCCTCCAGGCTGCTCTGCACACAGCGGTGGTAGATGTCCTCACTGAGCCGGGGGTTGCAGGCCTGGTGCCGGTAGCGCTGCAGCAGGGCAGGCTCCACGGCCCGGAAGACGTGGAGGTTGGAGTACTTGATGAACATGTCGTAGATGTCCAGGGTCTCCAGGATGTCCTCATTCTCCTGCACGTCCCCCGCCATGCGGGTGCGTGCTGCCATGTAGTCAGCATTATAGAAGCAGGCTTCATGGAAGACGTCACGGTCAAAGCGCCCCATGTCCCGCAGCAGGTCCAGCGTGGTGGGTGGCACCTGGTTGTGGTAAGCAATGGCTGGGTTGTAGCCCTGGAAGTGGATGGGGAAGAAAACCTGCCAGTTGTTTATGGTGTTCATCCGGCAGCGGTTCAGGAAGTCAACGGTGACCTCTGTCCCCACGCCAGCCACAAAGAAAAGTGTGTCCACAGGATGCTTCTTGGAGATAATGTCCATGACCTTGATTTGGGACGGTGCATCCGTCTTAACGCTGATCCAGGGGATCTTTACCTCCGCATACTTGCGCTCATACTCGGTGATCTGGGACTTCACAGAGGCAAAGATGTCATTCTGGGTGACCTGCTGGGCCTCAAAGGGGTCATAGATGAAGAGGAACGTGAGCACCGCGTTCTCACTGCTCTCAAAAGCGGCTGCCGCATAAGCCTCCAAAAAGCGGGCAGCGTAGTCCCGGTCATGGGCCGTCAGCGGCAGGATGACATTGATGCGACTGGCCTCCGTCACGTAGGGCATGGGGATGATCTCCACCTCACTGAGGGGCCGCACCAGGTGCACTCGCTTAGTGACGGAGTGGCTGTGCCCCTTCTGGGTGACCACCTCCACCTGAAGGTCCAGAGTGTACTCCATGCCACGTGTGGGGTCAAAGCGCCGGTACCCATTCACCAGCTGCTGCTTGCGGACATGGAGCATCGGCTGGTACTTGCGGTTCAGCTCCTCCATGGCCGTGGCCACCACATCCGCCACATCCGCCAGGTCCACACCATGCAGCTCACACTTGGGGGAGCCATCCACACAGGCATAGACCTGCTCCTCTGTGAAATAGTCCCAGCGCAGCACCTCAAACCGGGTTTTGGGCTGGAATGGGGGTGGGATGCCAATGGGCCATGTGGCAACATGGTCCCCGTCAGCAGAGAGGCTGCTGGCATTCTGGATCTCCATCTGCAAGACAAGAGATGGAGGAGTGAGAGCTAAGGCAGGCCCAAGTAGGTCTTCCAGCTCTGGCAGCACTCAAGCTGACTCCTGATACTCAGAGATCAGCCACAGCTGGCTCAAAGAGCAGTGCCAGAACAACTCTGTCCTCAACCTGACTTCTGTCCAGCACCTCAGATCTTCTCCCCCACCCTATCCAGCCTTTACAACAGATCTCTGCACCTTTCTGGCTTCATCACCCTGAACCACCACTGCATGTCCAGGACCCATCTAGGTTCAAAGCTGCTTTCCAGACATCACCACTGCCTCTGTAGCCACATGAGCTCAGCCGATCCTGTCCAACAGCAGGATCAGGTGAGAAATCCGCAGAAAAACCAGAAAGCCCACAGGGGTGACAAATGGTACCAAGGCCCTCCCAGCCAAGCCAGGTCTCACCTGGAGCTGCTGGATCTCCTGATAGGTTCTCTCAAGCTCCACCTGTGCAAAGTACTTGTGCAGCCGGTACATTTGGAGGGGATCCAGCACAGGGTGGACAGTAAAGGCGCTCTGGAAACGGAGGTCGGTCTCCCGTTCAGGGTCTGCGTTCTTCCCCAGCTCAAAATAGTGGTAATGCAGACCCTGTGCCAGCCAGGAGAGATAGGTCACAGCCAGCCCCAACCTGTACTCCCACACCACCAGATGTCAGCACAGCAAGCTCAAAGGATGTCAGGGTGCAACAACTAGTCCTCCCAGGACTTAAAAGCCCACAGGGAGGAGGGAAAACACTGGGCCAGGATCCAGCCACCTCTGTTGCTGAACCTACCTCATGTTCCTCAGCACAGTTGACACCTGTGTAGTCAATGATGCAGCGGCCCAGCCACTCATCGGGCCGGGCACTGAGGATGTCATTGCGGCAGCTCTCCAGGTGCTGCTGCAGGAGCAGGAGGAGGCTGCGGGACAGCAAGTAGCCAAACCCTCCATAGCAGTAACGTCCCTCAGTGTCCCCACCGATGAACTCCTCAGGACGACCCAGGTAGAGGTGGGTGTCAATGCTGAGGTGGGCAACCAGGCGGCTGATGCGGTGCGCCTCCGTGTAGGTATCATCCTGCACCAGGAAGAACCAGTCGAAATCGTTCACATAGTGGTCCAGAAGGTACCTGATGGTCTGGTACATGTTCCAGATGGGCCGCTCGTCACTGTGTGTCACCACCGTCATGCCATGGGGCACCTTGCGGCCCCGTGTGCCTGTGAAGTACACCAGGCGCTCCAGGCGATGGGCCAGCGTGCGGTTGACAGCCACCCCCAGTGTGTTCAGCGTGCTCTTGGAGGTCAGCACACCCACAAAGAGCCGCTGCCGCATCCCCAGTTCTGTGCTGATGTACCGGGTCCTGCAAGAAGAAGACAATGTAGGGTCCCTAGGGCACTGCACCCCACCCGAGCCTGCACCCTCCCTGTTGTAACCAATGGCACCAATCTTGGTTCTTCTGCAGGAACTGCTCCCAGGCTTCAGCCAGGCACAAAAGACATCACCCCAGTGTCACCAGCTACCACTATGCCTGTGTCAGAGGCATTGCAGAGCACTTTGCTGAAGTTCCCCGTCAACTTGAGACCAAGGGGCACCTACCTTCCCATGAGCTGGCCAGTCCAGCTCAAAACAGATGCTCTCAAATGGCTGAGCACAGCTAAAAGCAGGAAACAGGGCTGCACAACTCACCTCTAGCAGGGACACGACCCACCAGACACCCCAACCATGAGGCTAGCCCCACACAGGTCAGCTGAACTGGGAAGCACCTTCCTGCCACCCCCACTAGACATATTCTCTAGTATATTCTTATATATCTTCATATACCCCTGCTCTAGAGCAGGCAGGCAGGAGAGCCCGTGCTGCCCTCCTTGGGGAAGCCAGGCCCCACACAGGTTGCTGAAGCCAGCAAGGGGCTGGTTGTGTCCCCCTCCCCACCACGGCCCCCAGCTGTCGCACTCACAATGACTTTCAGGTTTAATTCTCCCAGTCTGGCGCAGCAGCAGGAAGCGACCCCCCCCACCACGTCCCCCAANGGTACACAGTGGCCCCATTCAGCCCCCTTCATCCGCCCACCACCTCGCCAGGACAAGGAGGCCCTTTCACTGCCTGTTCCCTGTCATCTAGGGGACGCTGGGACGGGGCTGCAGCCGACTCCGACTCCGGAGCAGGCTGGGGTTTACAGCAGTGGGCGGGGACGTGCCACCACGGGAGGGGTCCCTGCGTGGACAGGAGGGGACCGTGGCAGGGTGCCCGGCAGCACGTGCTGCAGCAGGCAAACTTCGCACAGCGGGCAGCAGCATGGGCAGGAGGCTCTTCCGCTGCGGGGTGGGGGTAAGGTAAAGTGGGGCACAGGGGAGGAAAGGAAGCAGCTGGGAAAGGCAC
>VYXC01004535.1:0-17842 GCA_013397175.1 Platysteira castanea
ATGGGATGGGATGGGATGCCCAATCTTGGGAACACTGGGCAGGGATTGGGATGACAATGGGGAAGGGATGGGGTAGGAATGAGGAGTGCATGCAGTGTGAAAGAATGAGATGGGGACAGGACTGGGCATGGGATAGGATGGGAATAAGAACTGGATGGGTCACGGATGGGATGGGATGGGATGGGATGGGATGGGATGGGGTGATGGACAGTCACTACTGAAACCCATCTGACCCCTGAGAGCACTCCTGGGCCCTAATGACCCCGACCAGCCTCACCTGGGACCCCCAGCTCATCCCAGCAGCCCCAGTTAAGCTCAGCCCTGCGCCCCCAGCCCTGTCCTAAGCTGTGTCCCTCCTGGATGGGCCATGGACCTACCCTGGATGGGATTTATCTCCTTGTCCTTGTGGTCTCTGTCCCTCGGGTGGTCTTTACCCCTCACCACAGCCTGGTTTCCACACCAGCTTCTTCCTGTGCTTCCCTTTTCCACTGACTGAGCTCCAGGAAGGATCTGGACCTGATTCCTGGCTGTGCTTGCCTGGGGCTGCCTCTGGAGCCTCTCCCCAGGGGCTGCCTCTGCCTGGAGTGTTCCCCTTGGACTCTGGGCCTGTCCTGGGGTGCCCCAGCTCCCCGCACCAGCTCCTGCTCCCCAGCCTCCCTCCCCCAGTCTCCCTGGCACTGGGATGCCTGGGAAGATTCCTGCGCTGCTTTTAGGAGCAACTCGGATTTGGCAGCTGCAGCTGAACTCCAGGAATCTCCTTTCCAGTGCAGGATCAGCCACTCTGGAGGTGTCTGGGCAGAGGTTAAAGGGCCAAGGTGTTGGGTTGGGATGCTGGATGTGCTCCGTGGGCAGTGGGATGGGTGAGGAGAGCCCAAGGCGAGCCCAGCTGGGCTGTGAGCTGTGTTTTGGGGTCCAGGATGGGGGTAGGGGGGTGCAGGGTGCTCAGCAGGGGTAGGAAGAGTGGTGGAGAGCAGAGCTGCTCCCTGATGGGCTCTGGAAGGAGAAGGGATGTGGGGATAAAGCAGCTTAGCTTTAAGAATGCTGAAAACTCCGGAGAAAGTGGGATTTTTGTAAGGGAAACACAGAATTCCTATAAAACATGTACAGCCTGGCCTGTCCCTGCCCCTGGCTGCCTCAGCAGCTGCACTCAGCAGCCTCAGCATCCCCTGCCCGGGGTTCTGTGCTGCCAGGAGGGCTCTGACCCTGCTCTCCGAGCTGCTGACTCAGCCCCCGCAGCTGGGAATGGCTTCCCAGGTAATCCCTGTCCTTGGGAAGCAGCCTGCCTGCCCCCAGAGAGAAAATAAACCTGCTTGGAAATGGAAAGCAAACCCTGATGTTCCTGTAAGAACCACGAATGCAGCTGTGCCAGGAGGGAGGGGAGGCCCGTGGTGAATCCTGGGGAGAAGCTTTGGAGTTGAGGCTGGGTGAGCCCCAGATCCAGTCATGAATTTGTCATGAACAACCTCATTGTGCAGCGGCTTCGGCCCCAAAACTGTGGGGCCATGAGCTGCAGACAGTGCAGGAACCTGCTCTTGGAATCCTGTTGTAGTTTGGGTTGGAAGGGACCTTAAAAACCATCCCATTCCACCCCTGCCACGGGCAGGGACACCTCCCACTATCCCAGGGTGTTCCAGCCTGGCCTTGGGCACTTCCAGGGATCCAGGGGCAGCCACAGCTGCTCTGGGCACCCTGTGCCAGTGTTTAACCAGCCTCACTGTAAAACAAACTTCTCATCTCTAATCTAAATCGATGTTTCAGTCTGAAACCATTCCCTGTTTGTTCCCTGCCACCAGAGCCTGAGCAGGGAGTGCTCGGGCCGTGCCCTGCCCGGGGAAGATTCCCTGTGAGTTATTCCCAGGGAAGATTCCCTGTGAGTTATTCCCAGGGCCGTTCCTGCAGCAGCAGCAGCCGTGGGAAGGCTCAGCCCTGGCAGGATGCACTGAGCTCTCACTGCAAAGCCGGGCCCTGGCAGGGGCTGCAGCCCCTGGAGGTGGAATTGTGCAGGTTCCTCCACTGATGGGGGGAAATCACCTCCCAGAAAAGCTTGGGACTGAGAGAGGATGAACATTCCTGATGTCTTCCCCTCTGTGAGCTGCGTTTGGTCTGGGATTAATTCCCATGCTGTGCTGACAAACTCTGCTGATTTTGCATTTGGGGTTTTTGCCTGGTCAGGGCTCCCAGGGGCTCAGCCCTGCACCCTCTGGCTTGTTCCCAGTTTTTTGCTGTTCCTGCTGCCAGAGGCTGTTGCACCTTCATTGTGCAGAGCTCTGGCTTGCCTGGAAACCTGTGGATGCTGTGCCCGTGTGGGGAGCTGGGGAAATCCCAGGTGAAATCCCAACACCCCCCAAACAGCCCCATCTCCTGCAGGATCCAGCTCCTGCCCCCCTTTCCCATCACAGGGCTCTTTCCATGGAAAATCTTCCGAGGAGATGGCGTCAGGGGTGACACACGAGTGTCTGAAGTGGATCAAAGCAGCTTTCTGCTCGATTGATTTGTCATTTTCCCTCTCCGGGGTGTGGATATCTCCTGGCAGGTCGCAGCGTGCCCGGGGCTGTTTGTCTGCCCTCAGATCAATCTCACACCTCATCCACAGCGGGAATTACAGGGAGTGAAGGGGCTGGATGCTTCCCAAGCCGTGGCAGATGCTCGTGCAGATGGTGCTGGCACAATTCCCACCGACAAATCATCGAGTGGGATTGTCCAGACCCTCCCAGGAAAGGGGCTGTGGGGTCTGGAGTGATCCTGAAGCGTGTTGATCTGAGTCTGTCCCTTGTCCCCTCTCCCTGCTGGTGGCAGGGCTGGTGCCGCACTGGAGGGACCTGGTTTTAGACGTCTGAGCTCTGCAGGTCTTTTTGCTGATGGAGAGGAACAAGAAACCTGGAGGTTTTTAACAGTTTTTTCCTCAGGTATTCCTGTAGTTCAAATATCCTTTAGTCGAGGAATGGACTTGGAAGGGGAAATCTGTGTTCAGCAGGGGAGTGAGAAGCTCCTCGTGGTGCTGCCAAACAGCCCAGGGCAAGGGGCTGTCCCCAAGTTCAAACCCTCTTGAATGTTCACAGCACGTTCTGAGAGTGGATCCTCTCCTTTCTGGGAATTCCCACTGGAATTCCTGGCCCTGGCATAGGAACCCCTGCTTTGGGCAGAGAGGGGTGTCCCCGTGCTCTGGTCAGGACACAGCAACTTCTTCCCACTGCCTGGTCCAATTCTTTATTTACGACATCAACAGGGAACTTCGGGAAAGGACGAGCAGGATTCCTGTCCCCAGCTGCTCCAGGACTCGTGGTTTGGGACATTTGTGTCCCAGGCTCTGCTTTACAGCCCCGAGCATCCCAACTCTGTGGTTGTGAAGGTCCCACCACTGCTGGGGAAGGAATGGCCCTTCCTTCCTTTGGGACAGTGGCCTCGAAACTCACATTGGGGTTCAAAAACCTCACCTGGCTGTTTGTGGAGTTGTCTGAATGGATTTTGTGGGCTGAGTCTGCTGAATTTGTGCGCTGAGTTTTAACCTGAATTTTTATTTTCCCAAATTCCCACTCTTCTTCCTGGGGGGTTTTGCCTCTTGTTCAATTTGTGTTTTTCTTTTGAAGAATGAACAGGTTAGAGCCCTGTAGTGGAGGTTTCTCAGCCTCCTGAGCATCTCTCTCCTCTCCCCCAATGCAGATGAGGTGAACCTGCTGGACAAAATCACTCTCCATGCCCAGGACCTCAGCAATGTTTCCTTTGGCTACGACCACAGCAAGTGCAGGATCCTGGAGATCGGCCAGTACGCCACGCTCAACATCCCCACCAGGGAGGCCTTTGGGGACAGGTAACCTCCCTTCAGGGGCTGGGGAAGGGCTGGTGGGGCTCAAAAATCATCTGAGGTGTGGCTGTTGGTTTGAGGAGTTCCTTAGAGAGCCCATTCCGTGATGACACGGAGATAACTCAGCCACTCCGAGCTCGGGGCTTCCTTCTTTTTGAACATTTTGGAACAGTTTGTCCATCCCTGGAAGTGTCCAAGGCCAGGTTGGACAGGGATTGGGGCAAGGTGTCCTTGCCCATGGCAGGGGGTGGGATGGGATGAGGTTTCCTCCAAGCTGAACCATTCTGGGCTTCTCTGCTGGTTCTTGGTTGGGTGCAGGAAGGGCACCTTGGCCCCATCACTGTGCTGAGGGTGTGTGGGCAATGCAATTTAGGCCTGGCTGCTTCTCTTTGAACCTCACAACTGGAACGACTGTTGGCTCTGGTTCCCCTTTATTTTTCATTCTCGTTGGGTTCATTTGTGCTGTGACCTGAATTTTTTTATCCTAAGGGGTCAGTTCATGGTGACGCAGCAGCGGCTGCGTGGTGTCACCTGTGCCCTCTGTGTGCCAGGTTTGCAGATGAGCTGAGCGTGCTGCTGAAGCTCAGGTACTCGCTGAAGGAGGACACCAGCCTGGTGACCATCCTCAGCCACCGCAGCCACGTGCTCTTCCAGATCAGGGTTAGCCCCTACGGCCTGGTCTTCGTCACCACGAGGAGGAGACACTACGAGTAAGTCCCAGCCCAGGCGCTGTTTTCCTGCCTTCCCATCCTTCCTTTTCCATTCGCAAGGCCAAGGGTTAGCGTTTCCTGCTCTGGTGGGCTTCGGGCAGTGCTGAGCTCACCTCAGCTGAAGGGAGGTGATGTCCCTCAGACCTGGAGCAGGTTGTCCCTGCCAAACCCCGCTCTGCCAGGACAATGCAGCTCTGATAAACAAAGCCAAGGACAAAATGGTTCAGATCCCTGGGGATAAATCCAGACACAAACCCCAGGCACTTCTCAGGTGCCTCTACTGGTTGTGGACATCCCCAAATCCATGGAAGACAGGAGATGGTGGCGTAGCAGCTCTAGGATTGTTCCTTGTGTCTGCACTAGGGATGGATAAGGAGGGACCCTGGGAGCTGCTGAGGGGTAAAGCCTGGTGCTGGATAAGGTGTGGGATGAAGTTCCCTGTTCTGCCTCCTCCCTTTCCCTCAGGTTCCCAGTGTCCTTCCTGGGGGACGGGCGCTGGCACCAAGTGGCTCTCAGCATCTCCCTGGAGAGGCTGGAGCTGCACGTGGACTGTCGGCTGGTGGACAGAGTGAGCTGGTCCAACTATTTTGGGATGGGAGTGAACACTGAGGGGCTGATCATCATCGGAGGCCTCATCAAGTCCTTCGAGATCCCCTTTAAGGTGAGAGCTGGGCAGGGTCTGCTCTGCCTGCGTGAGTGAGGGTGCAAGCTCCCCCTGAAGGAATCCATTTCCATCGCCTTCTCTTCCCAAAACAACATTGATTTTTGTGCTTGGGCGGGATAGACTTTGCAAAGGCTCGGAATTGTGCAAAGAGCTTAGTTTGTGTCAGGGCAGCCCAAGTGGCAGCAGTCAGGTCACCTCTGGGTTTGGCTTCCACTCATCTTCTGGTGCTGGACCATGCAGAGAAGTCTCTGTGCAGTCAGCATGGGAAGATCCGTCTGGGGAGTATGTCCAAGGGCTTCAAACTTCCAGAGGGCAGGGCTGGATGGGATCTTGGGAAGGAACTGTTCCCTGGGAGGGCGGGCAGGCCCTGGCACAGGGTGCCCAGAGCAGCTGTGGCTGCCCCTGGATCCCTGGAAGTGTTGGGCCACATCATTCCATGATGACATGGAGATAACTCAGCCCCTCTGCGCTCTGAGCTCGGGGCTCCCTTCATTTCTTACATTTTGGAAGAGTTTGTCCTGTCTCTGGAAGTGTCCAAGGCCAGGTTGGATGTGGCTTGGAGCCACTTGGGACAGTCAGAGGTGTCCCTGCCCATGATCTTTGCATCCAACTCATGCAGCTGGAGAGGGAATGTTCCTTGCCCAAACCTGTAGAGAAATCCCTGGCTGCGAGGAGCTGGAGACGACCTCCCCTGCAGGCCCTTCCAGACCTTTCCCTCCCTTCTGGAGGAAGCAGGGATAAACTCTGCTTTCTGTGTCTCTCCAGGGCTCTCTCCAGCAGCTGACCTTCGTGATGGGAGACCCAGCAGCGGCCGGCGAGCACTGCCACAGCTACAACTCAACCTGCCCAGGCTCCTTCAGCCTCAGAAGAGCCCCGTGGGAGCTCCCGACAGCCTGGCCAGAGGTGTGGCTGGGGGCAGCTGACGAGTTTAGGGGCTGCTGGGCCAAGCTTTTCCTCGGTGTCACACGATTCCGGTGACAGGCCCAACCCAGGGCGTTAATGCAGCCTGGAAGTGCTGGGATCTCCACCTGGGGGTGGGGTGCCAGGAGGTGGGGTGGTTCTTTTCCATCCCTTCAAGATGGGTTTGGTGCCAAGGAGAGTGAGTCAAAGGGAGAGTTTGGGATCCAGGGGAAGCCTGGGGGTGGGAAGGACTGGACGTGCTCCTGTGTGTGACCCTGGAAAGCTCTGAGTCACGCTGCAGCTGGAGCTGCGCTTCTGGGAGGAGGTGAAAGCTGTCCTTGAAATGGACACCACTCTGGAATTCTTGCCCACTCCCAGCAGCATTTCACCCTTTGGGGCATCCTCCTTCCTCCATCCTCTGTTCTGCCAGCATTGCTGGAAAATGGAAAATTGGGGGACTTGGCTTTCGTTGCAGCGTTCACCAAATTCCCAACAAACCTATCAGTGTCCCAAAGGCCAGATCCCATCACAAACCCACCAAAACATGAAGCACCCTGGCTTTCCTCAGGAGCTGGAGTTGGCCCAGGGAGACTCCTCACATCTTAGGGCGGGCATCTCCATAGGAAGTGCTCCACAGGGGCCTGGAAAAAGCTGGAGAGAGGCAGGTGCTGGATGTCAGCGCTTGGCACGGGCCTCCCGTGTGTGACGCTGTTCCTGTGCTCTGGTGAGGAGCCAGGACAGCTGCTGGGGAAGGGCAGTGCCAAGGGAGGGACCCGGGCGTGGGATGGGGTGTCCGTCCCATCTGGCTCCTGCCCAAGGTGCCCTTTGGGATGCTGGAGGCAGCAGGTCCTGGCAGGGAACGGAGCAGTGACAGCCCTGCGGTGGCTGCTGCACCCCCAGCATGGGCTGCTTCACTTTGTGGGGGTTATTTGAGGAGGAGGATTTTTGGGAAAGCCCTGATGATGAGGGATTAAGACAGAGCTGGCTTGGCCAGGGGTTGTGGAGAAGGCTGAGTGTAACGCAGAGCTGGTCACTCTGGTTCCCTCCTGCTCCGAGGGAAACAGGAGTGTCCCAGTGTCCAGTGGAACCCCTGGTTATCCCAAAATGAAACCTGTATTATCCCGAGCTCTGGAGGCCTGGAGCTCTTCCCTGAATGGCTCTGGGGTCTCACCCCTCAAGGAGAAAATGTCACTTCAAGCATCAGTAAATTGCCTGCAGATGGGACCCCACGGGATAATTCTGCCCCACATCCCCCCAGTTCCCATCCTCGCCGGCCCTCCCCAGGGCTGAGGAGCTTCCAAATCAACAAAACCCACCAGAAACCACAAAACCCACCCAGACTCTTGAGAGTTTTGATCAGGAGCCATTCCCTCGTGTTGCTGTGAAGGGTTGGCTCCCGCTGGGCATTCCCTGGATGCTTCCTGTGCCCTCAGGGGCAGCTCCTCACTCCTGGAGCCAGCAAAAAGCACGTGCTGAAGTCAGTGCTGCTCCTTGGGCAGTGATGTTTTTCCTCTTTTCTCTCTCCAACTCTCCAGGTGCCAAAGGAAACCAATGAAATCCAGGATTCATCTGCTCAGGTACGACTCCTGCGTTGTCCTTCCTCGTGTCCCTCTGCTGTCACCCCCAGGCTGTCTCCTGGGGACACAAGCTGCTTTCATGAACAATAAGGCAAAGCCAAAATACCCAGCCAAGGCCACTAATTACTAATTTCTTGGCTGTTATTGTTATTTTCTTTAGTGCAACCTCTCTCTTTAATGATTTGAACGTCCCTTGCTGTGTCCCAGACCTGGTGGGAGTCACAGTGGGTGCTCAGGTGACCTTCCTGAGCGTTTGCATGGAGCCAGAGGGGTGGTAGTGGGGCAGGGAAGGAGGTGGATCAGGCACAGAGGATTTGTGGATCTGCCTGGGAGCTGAGCCACAATGGGTTAGCCTGGAGGGAAGGAGGTGAGGTCAGCAGCGTGGCAGGATTCGGGATAAAGCAGGATGACCACTGCTCCTGCCCACAGTGGGATGTGATGCCTGCCTGGGGAGCATCCCCCAGGATGTCCCTGCTGTCACTGAGGAGGTGGGAAGGGCTGGAGCTCTCCATGACAGGAGCTGGGGCCTTCCTTGGTGTGGTTTCCTGGGATCTGGGGTGGCTGCTCCCCAGTCCCACTGGTGCTCCTGGTGCTGAGCTCCGTGTTGGAGCTGCTGTCCCCCAGCTGGCGCTTGGAGCGTGTCCCCAGCTCTTGTGCACGTGCTGGGGACATGAGGCAGTGCTCTGAGCGAAGCTGCCTTTATGCTCCTGCTTGATTTGGGATTTTGAGCCAAGCTTTGTTGTTCAAGTCTGTGCAGGCACATCCTGAGGGGAAACCCGCCAGCAAATGCAAATTGGGATCTGTGTGTGTGTGTGACTGAGCAGTTCTCCATTCCCCTCTCCCTCCTGGTTGCTGTTAACTCTTTGGAGAGAATCTCTCTCATCCCACCTGGCTACACCTGGATAATTCCAAACTGGAACCGGCCAAGTGACCTTGGGCAGCTCAGGCCTCAGCAGCTCAGGGGTGAACATGCTCCAGGTTTGCTGTGTGGCTTTGTGACAAACTGAGGTGGCAAAATCACCTTTCCTGGCCACTTAGGGAAGGTGGGCTCTGCCATCCTGCTGGATCCTGTTTGGGATGGGATTCCCCCCATCCGATGCTCGTTTCCCGGCTGGTTCTCCCGGCCCCTGGCAAGAATATTGCCACAACAAGGAAAGTGGTGAAATTCATTGGTCTGCAGGGGAAAACGAACAATATTCTGGATTTGGGACAAGTTTATTTTTCAAGCCCTTAATAAGGAGCAGAGACGCCTCGGAATTGTTGGAGTTAGGATTTATTAGGAATAAAAAAGATGCTGCAGTTTGGGAGTAATGAGGAGCAGCCCAGCTCCGCTGCAGGGACAGGCCACAGCTCTGCCTTCCAGGTCCTTTGTTCATTTAGAAGAGAATTAGTACATTGGTGGATTCCTTAATTGTTAATTAGAGCTAAATAATTATGGAGGCTCGGGGTGATGTAATGTGGGGAAGGCAACAGAGAGTTGTTGGTCACTGGCAGTGATACCTGAATTGCAGTCTACTCCTTTTTGGGATTTTTTTTTTTTTGAGGGGTAAATTGTCATTTTTGAGCAATCTTTGGGACGAGGATGGTCCCACTTGAGCCACTTCTGCTTTTTGTTTTCTCTTTGACTGCCTGTCCTAACCGTGAGCAGGAGGGCTGAGCTGCTTCCTGACCTGAACGGCTTTTCCAAGGCAGCTTAACCTGGGATCCTACAGCCATTCAGCAAGGAGCCAAAGCTTAAATCCCACAGATTTCCAAAGAAACTCCAAACCTGCAACTTTAAAACTTCACAGGTTTAATTATCTGGGCAGTAAAAGTTTGGAAATTTCTTCTTGATTTAAAAATGCCGTGAAAGCTCTGTGGAAACGCTCGGCTGGGTCATGGCACCTCTGTTTTTCCTGCTCAGGTTTGTCAGTGAGCACAGCTGGGGTGGGAATCACTCCTTCAAGCTCGCCCAATCCTAAAATTCCATCCTTCCTGTCAAACCAGAGCAGTCTGGAGCCTGTGTAAGCCAGGCCTTGCACATACTCCTGGTGCTGGGCTTTAAAATACCCGGCACAAAAGGCTTGGGCCTGGCCTATCCTGACTAACAAAGACAAGCCCTCATGGGGGAACTATCCCTCCTCCACCCCACCGTTTCCCTGGAGCTCTGGGGCTGCTGGCTCCTTGGATAACCTGGGACAATCCCAAATATCCCTGTGGGGAACGTGACTGACAGCTGGAGCCCAGCTCTATCTCCCTGCTCTCAGGCCTTGAGATGCTGTTCCTGATAGCTGCGGTATCTCAGCCCTCTGAAGAGCTCTGAATCCAGTTTCTCCAGCAGGGTAAGGTCTGTGGGTAATTTATTGTCCCCCAAACCCGCTGTGGGATAACTGTAATGACAGGAATCCGTTGAGCTGAACCCCAGAGGTTTTTAATCCCCAAACCAAGGTGCAGTTCCACCCAGCCAGGCCGTGAGTTGTCCTCTGGGAATTACGGCTGCTCTCCAACCTTTTATGAGCTGACCCCCTGCCTGGGGGCAGCTTTTGTGCCCTTGGTGACTTCTAGGGCTTGTCACGTGCCAGAAGTGTGGCAGGAGGGCCTTGGTTGGTGATCAGCTCCTCCAGGAGCTTCCCAGGCCGTTGTTCTTCCCGTCTGTGTCCTGCTGCAGCCTCATGGCCACATCCCCTGTGCGAGGCCAGCAGAGCCTTCCTGGGGCAGCCCAGAGCATCCCCCTGGCTGTCCAGAGGGGTCTGGAACCCCGCCAGGCAGATTTAGGACCCGGGCAAAAAGCCCAGGATTCTATCTTTGATCCTTGTCCATGGAGAAAACTGCCCACATTACGAGAAGAACTGCAAGGTCAGAAGAAAATGGAGAATTAGTTTAACTTATTACAGGGTGTAAATGTAGATTTTAGATTTATGGAGGTATGAGAGAGAGCAAAGATGGAGGGCATAGGGCGTTGCCCCTTCTCCTTTTTCTTCCTTCTCTCTCCTCCATCTTCTGCTGTGACGATGGTGGAGGTGACTGGTGGAGGGAGCACTGAGGTAGCACTGTCATGTCAAGAATAGGTAGAAATTAACTGGTAAAAATTGATAAATAATAATACATTGTAGAAACTGGTTGAGTTTTCCTAAAAGATATAAAAAGGAGAAGACACCCCTTCTGGGTGTCACTCCTGTGGTGAATCTCAGTGCTGCTGGTCGCTGTGGCTGTCAGCTCCAGGCACTGTGAGATAAGAGAAAATAAACAACCTGAACATGAACCCTCAGGCATCTCTCATCTTTACTGGCTCTGGCATGGGCCCTTTTAAGATCAAGAGCTACCTGTAAGAAACTTCACACACTCTGTGGGGGTGGAAAGCCCCCACACCTTCCCTGCTGAGGGTGCTGAGGAATGGGGCTTGTCCTGCTTTTCCTTTGGAAAGGCGAGGCCCAGAGCTGTGGGAGCATGGCAGGGAGCACATGGAATCCTCCTGAGGTTCCCAGGCTGAGCTCGTGGGGCTGTTCAGGATTTTGGGTTGCTCCAGTCTGAGCCTGGGTAGGACATCAGGGAGCCCCAGACGTCCCCTTGAGGAAACGGGGTGTTGCTGAGGGGGTCTCACGGGGATCTCCAAATAAAAAATCATCCTGTTCCCATGGGAAACCTTCCCAGGTTGCTCCAAATCCTGTCCAACATGGCCTGGGACATTTCCAGGGATCCAGGGGCAGCCACAGCTTCTCTGGGAATTCCATCCCAGCCCCTCACCACCCTCCTAGCCAAGAATTCCTTCCCAGTATCCCATCTAAATCTCTTCCAGTTTACCACTGTTCTTCCTTGTCCTATCACTCCACACTTTTTTTAAAAATCCCCTCTCCAGATTTCTCGTAGTCCCTTTAGATGCCAGCACTAGAAATTATTTATTTTGTTTATTTCTCAGCCTTACAGTGTATTCCCTTCCCAAACCCAGCAGCCAGGTGTCATATGGGGAACTCGTGAGCCAACAGTGCTGCCCCTGTGGGGTTAGGATCACTGGGCTGAGCTGTTCCTGTTTTCATGGAGTAAGAGGCTCCTGCTTTTCCGGCCTGGAGCAGCTGGAGAAGGATGGGATGAAGCCTCAGGGCTGCAGCCCCTTCCAGGAATGAGGGCAGAGCAGAGGCAGGGATTTATCCCCTCCAGACTCCTGTGGTGGGTGCTGCATCTCCACAGGCACAACTGTGGGACCTGAGCTGCTGCTGGGCACAGCCCATGGCATTTCCTGCCACTAATTCCTTCTTTAAATCAGCCCAGCCTTGATTTTCAATTTTTTTTCCCATGATGCAGCCTCTTCTAGGGGCTTGATGCTAGAAAGTACTGGAAAAAATAGTTTAAAATTGTCCAAAATCTCTGATCTCAAGCTTGAGTGAATCTCGTTGTACCTTCGGCTGTTGGATGGAAGAGGATTCCATTAACCAGAAAATCTGTTTCCTGGGAGAAGACCCTGAGCTTTGAACTCGGTTTTACCCAGCCTGACCCAGCTGAAAATTAGGGCAGAATGTTTTGCTGGTTGTCTGAAAACAGGGATGCCCCAAGCTGGGCTTGAACCCCTTTGCCATTTAGGAATTTTTGGAGCGTGGCATCAGCTGAAAAGCCCTCCAGAAGTCCATCAGCACTGTTATCTTTGTCAGTAAAACACTCTTAGGCTCCTCAGGCAAGATCCCAAGTTTGCAACTCTTTCCAAAACCATGGCATTAATTACATCTCTGTGGTTTCTTTATTAATGAGCCCCATATCAGTTGCTCTGTTATTTTGCTTGGGCTCAGCTTGAGGGAAGAGGTCTGTAATTACTCAAAGCTTCCTGTTTGCCTTTTTTTTTTTGCCCTTTTTTTTTTTTTTAATTTAATTCCATATTGGCACAACACAAAGCCTTTTCCCAGTCAGTCCCCTGGAGCTTCCCCAG
Source organism: Platysteira castanea (assembly GCA_013397175.1). Lineage (NCBI taxonomy): Eukaryota > Metazoa > Chordata > Aves > Passeriformes > Platysteira > Platysteira castanea. The sequence continues at coordinate 12,548 of VYXC01004535.1, forward strand.
CTTTCTGAGCCAAACTGAAAATTCAGTGCTCGTCTTGGGGAGATCCTGAGGTTTTAATGCTTTTGGGGTTGAATTACGGGGCTGGGATTGAGAAACCTCTGCTCCTCGTCACCTCTGGAATGGGAAGTATTTCGTTGACTTTGGTTATGTCATCTGGGTTTTCTAAAAGGGATTCTCCAGCTCTTCCCACGTGGCTGCTGTGCTTCTGTCACTGCCACGTGGCAGGTGACGATGGGGACCCAAGATGTGGCTGGGGCAGAGACTTCTCCCTTCTTTTCCTTCTTTAATCCAATTTTCTGCAAATCACAGACCCTGCCTTGCTCGTCACGTGCCAATTCCTTTTTTTTCCTCTGTTGTTTTATCACCCTTAATGGCTGCTTTCAATCTGGGCTCCTTCCCCACCTCCCAGCTGGAATTTCTGGGAGCTCAAACCCGCATGCCTCACTCCACTCTCACGCTTTTGGACAGCTGCTGAGCTGTTCCCAATTTGTCGCTCTCAGCTGGTTCTCCTCTAAATCTGGCCTGTTTGGAGGAGCCAGGATGGATTCTATTGATTTTGGCTTTAATTGTGTTTACACAACCAATATAATTCAGCCTCGTGCCTCAATAACTTTCACTTGAGACCCTTTTTTCCCTGAGCCTCTCCAGACGGGAGTTTCCAGCGTGGACCTTTCCCATGTCAAGCGTTGAAGTTGAGTTAAAACCCCCCTTCTTGGCTCCATGTGGGAATTCCAGGCTCCCAGTGCCAGCTGCCAGGCCTGGATGTGGTTTCCTGTGATGGGTGTTTTACCCCCACACAGTTCGTAGAGTATATTGTGGCTGTTTCTTGATCTTGAAAGGTCCCAAGCCCGAGCCAAGAGATTGGACACTCCTGTGGGTTCGTGTTCAGGTTGTTTNTCTGAGGAGTATTCTGGTCTGCCACAGCTTCCCCCTGGGATTCCCAGGCTGGCACACCCTGTGGGTTTGTCCTGCACTGGCATCACCCGCTGGGAACCCGAACTCTCCAGCTGCTGCCCCTGCAGCGCCTCACAGCTCGCGGGTAATGAGAGCTGGGAATCCTCACCGCACTTTTCCTTTCCTGGTGGTCGAGTTGGATGGAAACCTGAGCAACCTGGCCTATGGAAGGTGTCCCTGCCCGCGGCAGGGGTGGAATGAGATGGGATTTAAGGTCTTTTCCGACCCAAACTGTGGCAGCCCAGAATATTCCTATGACGGTCCAGGGGGGTCTGAAGCCCTGCCAGACAGTTTCGGNTCTCAGGCGTTACTTCTGCTGTGATTTTTGGAGGAGCAGGTCATGCTGTGCCTGCTCCAGACACTGAGAGATAAGAAACAATAAACAACCTGAACACGAACCCGTAGAAGTCTCCAGTCTCTTTTGGCTCGGGCATGGGACTTTTTAAGATCAAGAAACAGCCATAAAAAACTCAGAGATAAACCACACCAAACCATTCCCTGACACTGTCTGCCAGCTGTTATCCACAGGCAAGCGTCCTTTGAGGAACTGGTTTTTAAATTTTTGGCTGTTGGTGCCCCTGGGCTGAAGCCCCCAGCCCCGTGGAGCAGAGAGGAGGTGCTGCTGTCTTCCACTCATTTTCCACTTCAAGGTGTACAAAATGAGGCACCAGGTTCTCTTCCAAGGGTCTGTCACTGAAATTTTCCAGTCCTGGGGGTTCACTGGTAGCAAAATGTGCTTTAAGGAAATGACCACTTTGGATCAAACTGGAACAACTGGCTGGAGGGAGAAATAGGGATCAAGGTGGGAAGCTGAAGTCCACTGATTTTATTTTTTTTTACCATTAAAGGTGTATTTCAAGAGCTGCTTTTAATCAGAAAACCCCCAAAGCACCAAAAATGTGACATCCAAACTGCACCACTTCACGGTCTAATTTCTGAAAGCAAAAATTCTTTATTCCAACTCTTCATTTCTGTATTTCAGCTCCAAAAGGAAGGGCTGTGGATTTTATCCCTTCTAGAAACTGCTGCAAAAAGAACAAATATTCCCTGCGTTCCCCTCGAGGGAGCTGCTGCCCTGTGGGGACCCCGCTGTCCCTTGTCCCCCTCTCAGGAGCTTGTCTGGGGTGTGGAAATGAGGAATGGGGCTCTTGAGGCGCCCCTGGCAGAGGTGCCACCCCCAGGCTGCACAGGGGGGACCCTGCTGATGCTCCAAATTTTGGGCAAAGCCTCCTTCCAGCTCCGTGAGGCTGCAGAGGTCGTGCCCAGGTGGGTTTGGTTGCAGCAGGGACCCAATTTTAGCATCTCTCCGGGTGACTTTTGACCAGCCACCACCTCTGAGGGGACACGGCGAGGGTGGGGGGTGATGGGGTGAAGGGAGGGGGGTTTGGAACCCTCCCCTCTGGTTCTCTGTGTGGAGCGATGCCTCCGCTAATTTATTTTAATTGATTAATTGCAACCCTTGCGGCCTCTTTGCTTGGGAGAGCTGGTCAGCGAGTGGCTTCTCTTTTTTTAGCATTTTAACAGCAAAATAATTTTTAAAAATTAAAAAAACCTAAAAATTAAATTTTTTTAAAATTTTAAAAACTACAAAACTACAAAACGACAAAATTACGAAATTACAAAATTACAAAATTACAAAATTAAAAAATTAAAATTTTCTGCTCCACCTGGGATGGGAAGAGCTTGGAAATCCCCAGTCTGATGGCAGCAGAGTCAAAGCTTCGGCAGCTCCAGCTGCCTTTGGAGCTCCTCTGCCTCCCATGGTCATCCCAAATGGGGCTTGGCCGGAGCTGGCTCCACTGGGACCGCTGGGTTCTCACCCGAAGGGTCTCACCTGAAGGATCTCACCTGAAGGATCACCAGTTCCGGCAGGGAAATCGTTGTTTTTCCCGCTTGCTGCTCCTGCAAATCCCCCCCGGTGCCCCCGAGCCCGCGGACCCGCGGGGCAGAGCGGGACGGGGCCGGGGCCGGGCGCTGGGCTCGGCCCATGGAGGGTGGGCAGGGGGACGGGCAGGGCTCCCCAGGGCGCCCTACCAGCCCTGCACGGCGAGCGTGGGGCTGCATCTCCCTCTAGTGACTTCTCTCGGCTGCTTCCTCAGCAGCTCCGGCACCAGGAGCCACCAGCCAGGGCGGGTGCCACCAGCTCTGGGTGCCACGCGCTGTCCGTGTCCCCACGGAGCACAGAGCAGGCTCCAGGCAGGGCTGGGGCCACGCGCTCTGGGTGCCACACGCTGCCTGTGTCCCCAAGGAGCGGGCTCCAGGCAGGGCTGGTGCCACCAGCTCCCAGTGCCACGCGCTGTCCGTGTCCCCACGGAGCACAGAGCAGGCTCCAGGCAGGGCTGGTGGTCGTGTGGGGCTGCTGGAAATGCTGCAGCTGCTCCAGGAGAGGTGCAGGACCTCCCCAGCCAGCCGCCAGCCCAGCCTGAGGTGCTTTCACTGGTGCTGGGTGGAGAAGTGGAGGGGTTTTGGAGTGCAGGGAGCTCTGAAGTTCAGCTCCTTTTTCACAGCCGGTTTTTGTGTTGAGTGGGGATGTTCCTCCCGGTGTTGTTTTCCCTCATCCATGGCCGGTGCCCGGGCTCTGCTGGAGGTTGTGGGGCAGAGAGAGCCCTTGAGACCCGCAGGGACCGTGCGAGGTGGCAGCTGAGGACAGAGAGAGCCCTTTGCAAGCCGCTCCCTTAAATTAAATCTCTGGAAGCACCCGGGAGGCTCCTCCCGGCCTGGTGCCTCCCCTTTCCAGCCCTCGGAGGCTTGCAGCTGCTCCAGGGGGAAGCTGGGTGGTGGTGCCCTCCGAGCTGGCACCATTCTCCCAGGAGAACACCGGGAGCCTTGGAATGTGCGGGAGCAGCAGAACCCAGAGGCTGGAGGGACAGATCCATCCCTGGTGTCACTTTTTTGCCGTAACTCTTTTAGTAATTGCTCTCAAGATTGGATTTCTGTCGTGAAGCTGGGGGTTCCGGGGAGAGCTCAGAGCCCGTTCCAGAGCCTAAAGGGGCTCCAGGAGAGCTGGAGAGGGGCTGGGGACAAGGGGTGGAGGGACAGGACACAGGGAATGGCTTCCCACTGCCAGAGGGCAGGGATGGGTGGGATCTTGGGAAGGAATTGTTCCCTGGGAGGGTGGGCAGGCCCTGGCACAGGGTGCCCAGAGAAGCTCGTGCCCCTTGCAGAAGGAGAGTTTTGGTTTGGATGGGGTTGAAGTGTCCCAGAATTTGAGGGCTCCTGCCTGGGCCTCACAAGCTGTGCCCTGTTTCATCCCCCCAGCAGCATTCCTGCATGTGGGAAATCAGGAATTACAGAATCATTGAGGTAGGAAATGACCTCTGAGGTCATCGAGTCCAGCCTGTGACCCACCCTGTCACCCAGACCAGAGCACTGAGTGCCACTTCCAGTCATTCCTTGGATACTCCCGGGGCTGCTGACTCCACCACCTCCCTGGGCAGTCCATGGAGCAGGAAAGGGGGTGGATAAATAAGTGAACCCTTCAAACTTCATTTTTCCCTCTCTCCTTTTTCAGGACTCCAGACTGACCAGTTCAGATTTGGCCCTGGGGCCACCTTGGCCATGGGAGGACGCCCAGGGCACCCTCAACCTCCAGCCTGATGGGAGCACCCTGGCTTCCCTCTCTGCTCACGAGGGGCCACCAGCTGAAGAGGAGGAGGAGGAGGAGGGCAGCCTTTCCATCGAGGATGAAGGCTTTGAGCTGCTGAACTCCACCTACAACAAAATCACCGGCCCCGGCAGGCCAGCGCTCAGGAGAAGCTCCGGTGAGTCCACAACTTTCCTCCTTTTCTCCATCCCGATTTCTGGGAATCTGACAGCGCTTCATCCACCCAGGAGCCTCCATCCAACCCCCCCGGGCAGCCAAGAAGGAGCGTGGCTCTGACCCCCGGCAGGAGAACGTCACCACCGAGAAGCTGGCGGGGCACGCGGGCATGCGGCGGCGGCTCCCGCCCGGCAAACCTCGCCCAGACCCCTTCTCCAAGGTGTCCCCATCGCCTCCTCGGGGGGCTGCTCCCAAAGGAGACGTCCCCAGAGGTCCCCTGAGGGCAGGGGCAGTGGTGGGTGTCCCGGAGCATCCTCTTGGAGCAGGACATCCCGGGTTGGGTGGACACCAGGGCCGTGTGAAGCCGGGACCGCCGGGGCTGCCGGTGAGTGGGGAAGGGAGGGGAGGGGTGGGTGGTGGGGAAGGGCTGCTGGGAGGGGGGAAACAGCACAGGGAGAGCTTCCCCAGGGTGGGGAACCTCCAGGGTGGGAAACCTCCAGGATGAAGAAGCTTCTCCAGGATGGGAAAGCTTCTCCAGGATGGGGAAAGCTTCTCCAGAGTGGGGAACCTCCAGGATGGGG
>VYXC01004590.1:4061-27876 GCA_013397175.1 Platysteira castanea
GGCCCGGGCACCGAGCCGCCTGACACCGGCAGCCAGAAATGCTCTCAGAAAGGCAGAGGGAAAGATACGACAGCCTCCGTGCTCAGTGGTAGCCAACGGAGAGTAATTCTCCACGTGTTAAGAGCATCACTGCGATTTAAATCACCGAAATCTCGTTTTCCGGGTCTGTTCCTGCGAGTCTAACAGCCCGGTGAGATACGTCGCTATGACCTGTGCTGTACGAGGAGACTATCCCTGTGCAAAAGCTAAGAGCCGGCATCTGTGCGGTCTCCTGATGATAAAGATGCAAAATTCAGTGGGACAAGTTCTCAGAATTTGAAGAAAAACTTTTAGGCAAGCCTCATAAGGATATTTTTAAGGGTACAGAAAATTAGGCAAATATGAAATACCTTAAAAATAACATTTTGTAAGGATCAGGGAATATCTTAGCTGATCTGGGAGTGTGTGTGTGTGTGTGTGTGTTTGTTTGTTTGTTTTTAATAAACACATTTTTTCTCCCCAGTAATACTTGTTCCCATAAAGATACACTCTAAACGTGAGCATGAGGTATTTCTGAAATATGTTCTCCTTGCATTGAGTCCATTTGGTAATATTGGTTACCACAGTGCAATCTATTTATGTGAGAATTAGGGCTATCATCTCCCTTAACGGCCTCTCTAACTCTGTCAAGACAGGGACAAGCTAGTTGGATGTCCTCAGACTGCCCGCTAAGCCTTTGATGTATAAATTGTCCATTCTCCAAGATTTGTAATAAATGCATAGTGAAGGGATTAGGAGGGCAAGGTAGCATGGATCTCACGTTTTCGGCAACAATTCCTGCATTCTGCTTTGGCTGCTAAAGCAAGAGTGATGCACTGAGTGCGTGAGAAAAAGGAAACATAGACGGCCTTCTCTGTAGTATCAAACATGCAGAGCTACTGCTTCTCTATTTGCCCTAGACAGACATAACCAGTGTAAAAACCAGTTCCCAAAATGGGTTATCCTGCTAAAAGGAGTGAGGTCTTTGTAAGGGCATCTGTATTCCTCAGCTACATTCTATCTTCCACAGCCCAAATTAGCAGCATCCCGCATCTCTGTAGGATGGCCCATCATTTCTGCCAGGTACATCCATCCTCGTGAGGAAAACCTTCCTTTGCCATGCTCACGCTTGTCAGGCTGTGCTCTGCCGGAATCTCATCTTCATTTATAGCTCCCATTGTGGTGAGCATAGTGGCTTCTCGCTCAGCTCAGGCTTGCTCAGACCCTGACTTCTTTCTCTTTGGTGGATAAATTGCTTTAATAGCATTTTTTTCATGCTGATCTGTTAAACATTACACTTAGCCCACTAATGGACAAGGAGATGCCCTGCCTGTTCCTGTGGTGAGAGGAAGGCAGGAGATGCTGAGCAGTGAGGTTCAGGTGCTTGCACACCTCTAACTGGTTCCATCTCAGTTGGGCAGGTGGGATCATCAGCACTTTTTAGGAACCTTTGCTTGTTCCTTACAGCTACTTTATCTAGTTGGGGTGTTTGCCAGGGGCTTGGAAAACCAAACAAACAGTTGGATTGGTTTTTGCAGGCAGCCCTTCCCATTTGTGTGTTCAAAAGCACTGCCCTGTGCAGGTAAAGTAGACTCTGTCAGCCACAGTTTGGACAACAATCCTCTCCCCATGCATTGATGCTTCCCAAGAATATCATCATTCTGCTCTTTGAGGAAAGCCAGCACAACTGTGTTCTTGGGAAATAACCATGAACAATTTCAAGCAAGCATAATGACCCCCTTTTGCATAAGCAAGCATTCTTCCCTTGTTGCTGTCAAGGAGTCTTATTTCAAAGGATTCCATACTCAGATCAGGCATTACCAAAGAGTTTTGAGTGTCCATCTGGAGATGGTGTGGTCAGTGGGCTTGTTTTCAGCTCCATACTCAGCTCTCATCCTTCTTAGTTTAGCACACAGAAAGCAAGATACATGGAATAATTGCTGAGAGAGGTTGTGGGGTCCCCATCCTTGGAATTATTTAAAACTCAGCTGAGCAGGGACATGAGCAACCTGCTCTTTGTCTAAGGCTGCTCCTACTTTGAAGAGGATGTTGCACCAAATGCCTTCCAGATGTCCTCACCTCAAATCTTCAAATTCCTCAAATCAGAATTTTCTAGAATATGTACTTGAATGGGACAAGGCATCAGCCACACTTAAGGGTTTAGAGGAAAACCTGTGATTCTTGCTGTGTGAGGAACCAATTTCTGTGGGAGGAACCAGTTTCTTCAGAGCCAGAACTGGAATACATTTATTTATTTGAAGATTTTCTAAACCTTCAACTTGTACTGATAATGGAGTGGTTCCATCAATGCTGTTGGAGCTGCAGAGGCAATTTTCATCTCCTAAGTGCCCTCTTCAGCGCACAATGAGATCGTGCTAGTGAGGAGTTATGATGTGAAAGTGCTGAAGTTCCTCTGAGAAAGCTTGCACTTGGGTGGTGTGTTGCTGCCTTGTAACCAGTGAGAAAGGATGGATATAGCATTTTTTATGCAGCAGAAAAATGATCACAGCTTTTTTGCTTGCACATGGGAGAATGAGAGAGAGTATGCCTAGATCAGGTGACATTATCCTTTTGCAGTTTTATTCTTATGAGATGTTGCAAGGATACCTTAATTTTTAAAGGATCCCTGAAAAAAAGCACTTTTTTCCCCTTAGGATCCTGGTCTGTTCACTTTAAGAAGACAGCATCCTCAAATCTCTGTAAAAGCTTTTGGCCTCCATTTTCTGTTAACTTCTCTGACTTTTCTTTGCAGACATGAATGAGGAGCGGTTGGGTGATGCGAGCGGAGCAGACAATACTGAGACCTACAGTGACAAAGACACAGACCAAAGGAGTTCCCCAGATATGACTAAAGCCAAAAGTTGTTTCAACCCGGAAAGCCCTGAAATTGTTTCAGTGGATGAGGTCGGTTTTGCAGTTCAGAAAAATGGTGGGAACACAGAGAACCGTCCAGACAGCCCCAAGTACCACCCAGAGCAGAACCACCTCCTGATAGAAGGTCCTTCTGGGACAGTTTCCCTACCATTCAGTTTGAAAGCAAACAGACCCCCACTTGAAGTCTTGAAAAAGATCTTCCCTAACCAAAAGCCAACTGTTCTAGAGTTGATCCTGAAGGGGTGTGGCGGTGATCTGGTGAGTGCTGTAGAGGTTCTCCTGTCCAGTCGGTCTTCAGTGGCCAGTGGAGAGAGAACTTCTGCAGAACCTGATGGTCTTGTTTTGCCTTCCAAAGGGCATATTTTTGAGCACACACTGAGTTCCTATCCTATTTCGTCTTCCAAGTGGTCCGTGGGCTCGGCATTTAGGGTTCCCGACACTCTGAGGTTCTCTGCTGATTCCAGTAATGTCGTACCAAATCCTCTGGCTGTTCCTTTGCAGCACCCTTTCCCTCAGCCACCGCGTTACCCGCTGATGCTGAGGAACACTCTGGCAAGAAACCAGTCCAGCCCGTTCCTGCCCAACGACGTCACCCTGTGGAACACCATGACGCTGCAGCAGCAGTACCAGCTGCGGTCCCAGTACGTCAGCCCTTTCTCTAGCAACTCAGCCAGTGTTTTCCGAAGCTCACCTGTCCTTCCTTCCCGCTCATCAGAAGATCCTAGGATCTCAATTCCTGATGATGGATGTCCTATTGTGTCTAAGCAACCAATTTACACAGAGGATGAATATGAGGAAAGGTCTGATTCTTCAGACTCAAGAATACTCAACACATCTTCTTAGACTGACATTTGACATGTGACAGCTAAGCGATACTCACAGTGCAGCTGAACTACTGGCCCCTAAGAGGAGGGACACGTACTCTACAAAACTCTTGCAATTGTATTAAAAAGTGACTTTGCTTGATATTGTACTATAGCAATAAAGACGTAACTTATTTAGTTTCTTGCACTTCACTGGATAATGCCAAATAGCAATACTCTGGCTTTAGTGCTGAGTGTGTTTTACAAAGGAAGACTTTATGGCTACCAGTTATGGGACTCAAGAAGACTCATAATGGAGATAGAAGCCCAAGGTCTACTTTGTTCCTTAACTCAGAAAAATGGGGATGTTAAACTAGAATACTTGAATGCTGTTTTATAATGGAGAACTCCTCAGGACATAAGAAATCAAGCAAACATAGTTCAATTGCAAATGGACTAAAACAAGGACCTTATAATCTTATTCCAGTAATCACCCTCGCAGTGAGAGAAATGGCAGAAGAAAGAAATACACACGTGCAATTAACATGAGCTGCTTCTGTGCCGTTTGAGCTTGGACACTTTTTAGAGAAATATTATTAAGAGTTATTCTTTTCCCATGGCTAGGTCAAAACGTGTAATGTCAGTGTAAAGCCAATTACAGCTGTGAATTGCATGAAGTGTATTGTGAAATGAACACCAGATTAAGCATTGTCAGGTTAATGTAGCATGCTAAGGACTCTAGAAAAATAAACTAAGATGATGATCTTGGTTTATGTCATTTATACTGGGCAAATAACATTCTGAAGATAGAGAGCTGATTAGTTCTCAGCCGGGATTAAAATGTCCAGCTCCAGCAGCTGCAGTCAGGGGAAACCTCCTTTTCCAAGTCTGGGTTTTGCTTCCCTGCCTTGTAACTTGCAACTGAGATTAGGCAAAAGTTGTCATCAGGGAAGCTGAGGTCTCTTGCATTTGTACTGCAGACATTTCCAAGCTCAGCTGAGTAAAGCAGAACTTGCTACAGTCACAGAAAGCAGAAAACAAAAGGCTCTCCAAATGCTTCAGAAGTGTCTTTTTTTCCTATACTGTAGAAGTAGAAAAAAAAGGAAATACGATGTAATAGCGGGCATTTCTTTAAAATAATGTTTAGCCAAATGGCAACTTCCCTAAATCTAGAAAAGTAATGTTTTGAACAATTTATTGCATGATTGCATGCATTGATTACACTGCATATCTTATGTGTGTCTGAGTAACATTAGGAATTGCTTCTGATGAGGAATGCCACTAAGTTTAATGTCCATTTAGAAGTTTGTTAAGCTTTTAGTGTCATTTTTTCAACTGTCCACAAGTGACTGCGTATGCTTGCCAGTTGACTTTTACAAAACACACCTCTGAATGCAGATGAAATGACTCTCTGGTCTTTCAGGTGCAGGGATTAGTCCCACGCCTCAAAGAAAGGTGAGGCCACCCTGAAATTGGACCCTGAAGCAGATGGGCTTTAAAACTGTTATATAAATGTATCAGGCATGTTATCTGGTGTCACTGTTGATACGCATGCCTGTGTTCTCATTTGGCATTTCATGTTCTGTAAGTCTTGTGCACACAGCGAATCTTTCATTTTATAAAGGTACTGAATATGCACAAAAAGGAGAATAAAATAATGACTTTATTTTCCTTAGGGGATAAATTAAGTGAAAGATACTTTATCTTGCATAACTTTCCAACCTGTTCAGAAAAGCATTTTATTGGTTATGTTACAGAGCAAAGACATAAAAGCAGGGGAAGGGAAGAAAAAAAAAATTCCCTTATGGAAATGGAAATGGAAATGTGCAAGCATCTGGAGTTTTCCTAAATGCATGGTTTCAGTTGTGTACTGACAGATTTGCCTGCATTCACATGGCACTTGTAAACAAATTCACCTTACAGCCATTCCAGAGAGAAAAGTAGTATGTAAAATAGATCTTGTGAACAGAAAGGGCAGGAGGTAGTGAAACGCTGTGCTCCAGCACCACAGAGAAATTGTCAAAGGCTAGATAAGAGCAAATAGGCCCAGGAACTCCAGTTTTGAGCAGATTTCCTTCCTGCAGAAATCTTAGGTGTCACTGTACATTGAATGATATCTCAGTGGAGTTTTTCTGTTTGTTTTGCTTGTTTGTTTGTGTGTTTGTTTTGCTACAGATGTTGCATCATCTTCAGCGGAAAGACCAAACTGTGGTACCTGCAAGAGCTCATACCCTCTGTGGCCTCTGGGTTTTCAGAGAAGTGAATTTTGGCATCTTGGAATTGGGACGTGTCTTTTGAAGACAGGTGGCCCTTGGCTTACATGAAATGTACTATTATTACACTTGTGGTGAAAAATGCAGATTTGATGGTATGATTTTTAAATTCTATCTCTTTCGACAAGCAGTTTTCTGAAAAAGGAAACAAGTTAAAATAATTCTTGTCTGTGGTGTTATAAAATAACTTTTGACTCAATAGACAAATACTTTTTTTCTTAGATAAAACAAATGTATCTCTGTTCAAAACAAGAAATGCAAATTTTTTTCTTGAACAGTAATTTTTGTTCCACCACACAATATTTTAGCTATTCAGAAGATTTTTTTTCCCAAAAATATGTATTGGCCTGCAATGACATCTTTGAGAAATTGCTTTGTTCATCCAGTTGTATTGTCCAGGCTGGCACTACAGGCAGATAAAAGCGTTAAGGATCTTTTGACGTGTTGGCACGAGTCTTTTTCTGCTCACACAGTGTTGGGACCCTTTCCTCAGACCTTTGCGGTACTGGTGGGGGCTGCCCACCCAGTCCCACCCTCCCGCCAAGGGCAGCCGCGGGCAGAGGGAGCCCCTTTTCTGCTGGAGCCCTGTCTAGTCCGGGCCCGCAGTGGCCACCGCAGAGCTGGCAGTCCCACCCTGGCTCGGGCTGTGCTGTCCCCGAGGTGGGTGACAGCCGTGGGACCGCAGCAGGCGGCCCCGGGGCTGGTCCTGAGCCCGCGGAGCGCCCGCGGCCGGGCAGCGCCCGGGGATGCCCACGGCTCCGGGAACCGGGAGGAGGTCGGCCCGTGCCGCACCTCCGACTTGCGTTTCCCAGCTCCATCTTGTGGCAAACAAGGGCATCGCCTTGTCGGAGCGAGAACTTTTCGCTGAGGAGGAGAGGCCATTGGGATGAGGAGGGTTGAAGCTGGAAGCGTTGATGCTCAGAAGTCCCCCGAGGGGGAAAAAAAATACTATTACCGAGAAGGATGCCTTGAGCCTGGTGAAGTCTCTGTTGGATCTCAGAATCCAACGCATTGTTGGGGTTTTTTTAGGGTGTTTTGGAGATCTTTTTTGAGTGCTAGAGTAGCTGTGGCTTTCTTGGCGCAAGAGACATTCAACACCGTACCCTCTGCACAGCTCCTGCTGCTGTCAGAGCAGCCGCTCAGGAGCCTCTATGGGGTGCTCAGGACTGCTCTTTCTCCTGACAGAGAGGTGATTTTACTGTCAGCTCTCTGGGCAATGCCACAGGAAGCTCTCTCTGCTCGCGGCTCTGCTTGTCCAGGTCTCAGGCCCACCAGGCACCAGTGCAGTGGGCTCTGCAGAGGCTGGCTGCTGCCCCAGAGGCACGCTGCCAAACCTCGCTAGCTGATCTCTAGCTGTGACAAGGCAGTTAAGGCCAACAGTGATGTAAACAGTAACAATAGTAATTTCTCCCTCAAAGGAATGCCATGGAGAGACCTAATGCGATGCTCACGTTCTCTGGTATCTCTCATACCTGAAGGTAAGGGAACAGTCAGAGGGACAGCAGGGGTAAGCACAGCACAATGGGGATCTCCTGTGCCAAACAAGCCCTTGCCTTGTCCTTGCTGGTGTTGTGCTGCTTTCCTGGGGGTCCCTGGGTTGTCCTCCTTGTGGGGCTGAAGGGCCACCTCTGCAACATTTGTTGTATGTTTGGTGAACAGGCTCACCTCACATTTGTGCTGACATCTTTGAAAAATGACTTTGATTCTCTCAGTATACTGTTTCAGTGATTCATTCTTTATGTGCATTTACTCAGCGGACGTGAGTGGGGAAATAAGATTGATGCTAAATTTATATGTTAATTTTAATATTGAAGCTATCCTGTATTTGAAGAATAAGATCAATTCTTCAGTTTCATTTCTTACCTCATACTGCATATTGTCATTACTGGAAAATAAAATTATTCCTGAATGCATAGTATCTGAACTTCAATTTTAGTGGACACTTAACTTTGACACATCATTCTTCTCCCTTCCTTAAAAAAACTAACTTAATACAGTATTTAACCTTTTCATGCTAGTCTGCCACCAGAAGATAACAAAGACAGGCCTCTTTACCCTAAATGATGTTTTGTTAATGTGCTCCCTGCAGCATTTCTGCACTGTCACAGATTGCATGCATGACTCAGTGGCGCATGCATGACTCAGTGGCGCATGCATGCTACAATCAAAGTCTTGGTTGATGATTGTGTCCCTCACTAGAGATTAATTTCATTAATTTCCACATTAGCAGATGTGCTTGAGAGCCATAGCCACAGCTATTCACTAAGCATGCCTGTACACAGGCTGAATCCTGACCTTAAGTGGAGAATCCAACCCTTACATCACTATCAGGAAGAAGATCATGTAGATGATGGATACAGAGAATCACATGTACAGAAAGATTTGGTCTGTATAGATGGAGATACGCTTTAAAGAATCCTGCTGCCAGAGACTGGGCTCTCCTGAAGCTGCAACAGAAAGAAAATACTTACAGCACCTTAGGAGTGTGGTTTGCTACTTTATCTCTTTGCAATCTGTGCAGGAGATTAAGCTGAGAGATGGATAGGGGGATCTTTGCAAGGTTACATCCTTGCTCTGCCTTATAACCTGAGGAAGAATTTTCCCTCTCCATGAGATAAAGATAACTGCTACAAGGATTTAATTTTTTTTATCTGAAAATTCTCAAAGAGTTTAAGTGTTCTGTAAATAAGAGAGTAGAACATAGTGTTTACCAGATCCTGTATGGTAAGATTCTCTTTCTGATTTTTTCTCTGTGAGAGAGACGCTATAGCTTTTCAACATCTGAACTGTGGCTGTCTTCAGCAAGAGTTCTCCTGAAAACCTCAAGATTATCCTTATACAGTCCTGAGCAAACAACTGTCATAAAATGGCTAAAAGTTGTGAGACCTAATGTAAGCACTGTTTGGGTTCTTTCCTCCTTCCTCTTCTGAGTTTATGACTTTATACATTCCAGCTTTCTCCTCTGTAACACCTAGATAAAACCAGAAATCTTGTGACAAAATTGTACTAATTGATGCTTTTTTTTTTTTTTTTTTTCCCTGAAGGCAGTGAATACATGAATCAGCAAAAGGTTGAGGAAGGGTAAGAAAGCAGAATTTAAGACACAATGAAATCTGTTCATTCTTCCCAGACTTGTATGGCTCAGGGAGGTGGGCAGGCTCAGGAGGAGCTGGTCTCCTCCTCCTGTCTCAGGGGAGGGTGAGCACACCCTGGCACCTAGGCCAGCAGTACAATTCCAGCCTGGGGGCTGCAGCCCCTCGGGAGTGGGCACACGTCAGCGGGAGAAAGGCAGCGTGAAGGGAGTAGTGGGGCAGCGTGTGTTGTGAAGGTGCTTGGGGTAACTGATAGAAGCTTTCCTGCTTTGTTGCACGCAGCAAAGCTCAAACCCACTTTTGGAAACATTTTTCTTTGGAGCCTAGTTCCTCTGCACATTGCTGACATTCCTTCTTGCCATGGTGAGTATAAACGGGAAGAATGAGAGATAAAATTCACCACATACAGAAAAACATAAAGGGGAAATTGAAACACTCAAAAATACTTCCATGCTACTTGTAAAATCTAGATGTTTTTATCACTTACGAGGCCTAGATGACTCATGTGACAAGGGATGCAGAAGCAATCCTGACAGGCCATTGCACCTGAGGGGGCATTATGATAAAAATTTAAGTTTCTCTGCCTCTGCACATTAATCTCCTGACTCATTCATTAGGAACAGGCTCCTTAAGGGTGCTTGCAGCTGTTCACACTGTACATCTAACAACTTTCCTGGGAACAGAAATCAGTTGGTTGTCACCTTGAATGTGCCTTTTTCTTTAGTAAAATAAGGACAATACTTAATGTCCGGTATGGCTACATATTCTATGTATGAAAAAGCAGCACGTTCTCAAGACAAACGTTCCTAAACGACAGAAAATTGTTCTACATAGCTCCATCCTGACTGCAAAACCCTTTTCAGGAGATTTTAATACCCTTCTTAGATTTAACCCAACTCACAGCCCAGTTATTACATTTTAGATTGTCTGGCTTAATCACTAACACAATTATGGTCAGTTTTGTGTAAGTTATGAATTTTCTTCCTTGCTCTTTTTTCTGTAATTTCTTTCTTTTTCTAATGATCTGCAGAGATTTAAACAAAAGGAATATTCAGCCACATGTATTTTGCTTCTTTTCTCTCCATTATCTCCAAATAATTAATTTTCAGGAAAAGGGTGATATGAGGGAGAAGTTAATTTATTTTTAATTTTTCTTAAAAATTTAACAAAACAAAAGTGATAGGTTTTCTAAGGCTCTAAAGGGAAGAGAGCATTAGTTTCACTTACCCACAGGTATCACCTATGTTGGTGAACACAGTACAGGCATCAATCACTACAGCCCTTGTAAACAAGTGGGAATTGGGCTGGATTTGGGGTTGCTTTGCAGAACTTTGAAACACATGAGGAGGGAGGGAGAGAGGAAGGGAAGGAGGGAGAGAGGGAGGGAGGGAAGGAAAGAATAATTTCTGACCTTCAGTGGCTTCTGGGGAGTGGGTCTTTCCCAGGCCCAAGCCTGAGCTATCAGAGTTTATGCCCACATTTCTGTTGCCTTGAAAAGAGAACAGAGCGATCTACACCAGAGCCAGGAGCTGGTCAGCACTGGTCTCCCTGTGCTGTCCTCATGCCTCCCTCCTCTCCCAGAAAATTCACTGCATGAGTATTTAGTAGAGTTGCATGGTGTATATGTATGAAAAGGTATGACTAATTCCCAGGTGATTGGTTTATTTTCTCATAGAAACAGACATAGAAAAACTCAAGCAAACACCTTGCCTGTTGAATTATTGTTTGGCATTCATGTATTTCCTGATATGGCCATCACTGCTTTCTGTTGTTTTAACAGTTTTTAATTTTTCTCTGCTGTTCTCTTGTTCTGGCAATAGGAGAAGTAACTGTAGTGGTGGGTGTGGTGAGAGGCAGTACAATCACAACCATCCTGCTTGTAGTGGCTCTACTCTGACCCCTCACCTCCTTTGCAGCACCACTCCTCCAGTGTTTTTGCACACTTTCCAAGGTCAGCTAGTTACTGTGACCTGGTTTTAATTCATTCGCAGGGGATTAAAATTACAATTTAAAATTGAAAGAACTCAAATTGCTTTTTTATTTCACCAGTACCCCAAATAATCACTGATGGTGAAGAACTGGTGACTGTGGTAATTCAGCCCAGGCTTCCTTTCTCCTCCTTAAACTGGAAAAGTACACGTTCAGGCAAAAATGTGAACTGTGTGTACAAGATATTTGAGAATTCCTCGGGAAATAGGTTATATTTTTCCCTTCCAAATGTCTGGAATTGCAACTGTGTTTGAATTCATCCCTGAGTTTAGATTAGAGGAGGAAAAAGTCAGTTGCAAATGACTGTAACATATATTACTCAGACCATGTAACCTATATTAAAACAAATACCTAAAGTAAATGCTGTCTTGCACAACGTGACGTGGACATCAAAAGCATGGCCTTGTCATCACATGAAGTAAGACGATCTGGTTGTATTTCAGCCAAATACTGGGTGGATTTGTACGGGCTAAGGAGTGGTAATTAATTTGGGACGCGAAGAGAGCTCAGCTCTGAGACCTGGCCCTCCTCCATCTAGCCAATGGCCCCACCTAGTGACAGCGCGGTCACCTGCGCGTACCCCCGCCGCCAGCCCCGCCTCGGCGGGCTCGCCCCTGGCCAGGAACGGCGCTACCGCTGGGTGACGTTGTGGCCGGGTGACGTTGTGGCTGTGTGACGTGGCTGTGTGACGTTGAGGCCGGGTGATGTTGTGGCTGTGTGAGGTTGTGGCTCGGTGACGTTGTGGCTGGGTGACATTGTGGCTGGGTGACACTGAGGCCGGGTGACATTGTGGCTGTGTGAGGTTGTGGCTGTGTGACATTATGGCTGGGTGACACTGTGGCTGGGTGAGGTTGTGGCTGTGTGACATTACGGCTGGGTGACGCTGTGGCTGGGTGAGGTTGTGGCTGTGTGACATTATGGCTGGGTGACACTGTGGCTGTGTGATGTTGTGGCTGGGTGAGGTTGTGGCCGTGTGATATTGTGGCTGTGTGACGTTGTGGCCGTGTGATATTGTGGCTGTGTGACGTTGTGGCCGTGTGACGTTGTGGCCGTGTGACGTTGTGGCCGTGTGATATTGTGTCTGTGTGACGTTGTGGGCGGGTGACATTGTGGCTGGGTGACGTTGTGGCCGTGTGATATTGTGGCTGTGTGACGTTGTGGCCGTGTGATATTGTGTCTGTGTGACGTTGTGGGCGGGTGACATTGTGGCCAGGTGACATTATATTGAAGAAGGACGGGTCTGTCCCTCCCTAATTGTGCGTGGCTCTGGCAGCTTGGCCAGGGGTCAGTTCGCGCTCTGCTCTGGGGGTCAGCTCAGTGTGGAGAGGAGTGGGCGACAGGGTGGGTGTCACGGGGACTGCCTCGCCCTCGGGCCTGTTTTCTCAAACTTGAAGACAAGGTGCGGGCACCACGGCAGGCACCGGCTTCTCTGCAACCCCTGCCCGCTCCCGGGCGGCACAGAGCTCCCACGGCACAGTGGGAGAGCCAGCGAGTACCTGTATGCCTTGCATGCACATACGCACAAACAGCTGCTCTTTGAACTCCTCTCTCACAAGAAGTGGAAGATGTCAAAGGTATTTCTATTATCCTATCTGACTGTGGAAGTGGGCCCAACAAATAAAGGAGGAACGCTTGCAGAAGGCTGTCGTGGTTTAACCCCAACAGTCAATTAAATAGTATGCAGGCACTTGCTCATCCCCTAGACCCCAGACAGCAAGGAGAACTGCATAAAAAAGTGAACCTTGAGTGCTGAGATAAGAACAGTTCAAAATTCAAACAAAAATCAAATCAAATCAAATCAAATCAAATCACTGCTAACAATGATCGTAAAAGCAATAATAACACTTGTAATGAAAAGGACAAGGGGACAGAGGAATAAAGCCAAAGAGAAAAAGTGATGCATGGTACAGTTGCTCACCACCGACTGACCAATACCCAACGTGTCCCCCAGCAGTGATCAGCTCCTCCTGGACAACTACCCGCCTTTTATATACTGAGCATGAAGTTGTTCTATGGTATGGAATATCCCCTTGGCCAGTTTGGGTCACCTGCCCCAGCTGTGCTCCCTCCCATATTCTTGTGTCCCTGTTTGCTGGCAGAGCACGGGAATCCGAAAAGTCCCTTACTGAGGCTAAGCACTCCTGAGAAATAACTGAAACATCAGTGTGTTATCCACTATTCTCCTACTAAATCCAAACCAGAGCACTGTACTAGCTCCTGAGAAGAAAATTAACTCTATCCCAGCTGAAACTAGGACAAAGCCATATGACAAACCTTTGGTTCATCTAGTGTATTGAGGTTTCAAGATATTTGATATTGCCTTTCTCCTTTATCATTTGAGAGACTTATCCTTTCCCTCAGTATGTAACCAAAATTTACATTTTTCTTGCTACTAGGCAGCTGAATGATGTCAGTGGGATAAAGTTAATTAGTGTCAGGTCAGTCCAGAGATGTCTGGCAATGTCAGTATAGACGTGGGTGATGCGTATGCCCTTTTAACTGAGGTTGTCTGTGCTGGGCCACTAGCTGCTAGCTGCTTTTTGATACGAAGATATAAACCTTTTCCTAGTTATCCCTGTCTTGGACATCGCAAGCCTCTTTTTTGCTACTTACTATCTTGATCTCTCTTGGTTATAGTCCATACTAGATTATTTCAATGTGCTGTGTCAGAAGATGAACTGTAAGTCTGCTTGGAAAGTAGGACTAATGTCAGATGCAGCATTTTGTTTCACATTCTCAAATGACAAATATTTTGTAGTCAAAACAAAGTGCCTGTGGTAATGTCTATTGTATCTACTGGGAGATTTATCTAGGCTATCTTTCTCTTCATGCCAAACAGTCCCTTTTATGTCCTGTCTATGAAGCAGTCCTCCTGAAAGGCTGATAGGATGAATTTCATCCCCTTTACCTCAAAAATATCCCAGCTGCCTTGCTATTTGACAGCGCTAAGGTCCCAGTTCTGAATGAGGGACAGGTTGTGCGGGTTTGATTTGCTGTACTTTTAACTGTCTCTGTGTCTGGAATAAATGTAGGGATTGGCCTGTCAGGAGGCAGGGAGCTGTGAAAACTGCAGGTCATCAACATTTCTTGTACATCTCTCTCCAGCTAAGCTCTCCACTTCAACAGCATGGGAATTTCCCATTGCCATCACTTTTCTGCTAATTCCTGTTGTAACTCCAGATGCTGGAAAAAAAAAGATTCAGGCAGTTCAGTAACCTTCTTGCAACATGGGAAGAATATGCATTGGGACATTTTCCCTGCATTGACGCAATTAACATCACACACTTTAACAAATCTTTAGCGCTGGGAGAGATGGCAGTAATATCTAGTATTTTTCACCTTATTTGCTCTGGGTCTTGTGTTCTGTGCTTAGGAAAAAGGCAGTACAAGACACAGTGATCTGTTCTGGCCTTGCTGCCTTTGTAAATCTTTTTTTGTGTGGATGCTCAGGCCACCAGTGTTTTGTGAGACAGTTTCTGTCTCCAGCGTGCAAGATTTTGGGAAGTAGTTAGTTGTGTAAATAGATTCATTTTCTAAACTCATATTTGGTTCCTTCTCAGTAGAGTCAACCAGTGCTTTTTTTGCATAAAGATGCTTTGGTCTGGTTTGTTTTGAGTTTGACTAGGATGTTCCTTTTACTTGGCAACTGCTTTGCTTTATGTTTGCATCATTCTGAGGTCTGGGCTGACCCAGAGACCCATCAAGGGTGTATTCAATAAGACAGCATTTCATTACAGTGAAGTGAGTTCACTATGTAACACTTTTCCATGCTGCACATAAGATGAAGACTAAACCAAGGATAGTAATACCTTGGATGTGGCTTCAAGTGAATTTCCTTCTGGACTTCACTGCTGAGTGTGGTGTTTTCTGATTTTCTCATTAACAATAACATTTTTTGGAACGCATCTTCTTTCTCATTCAGTAGTGATATTGAGCTAACGTACAACGCAGAGTGAAGTTTATGTTACCAAAACTCATTCCCTGAGATGAGTGTCAGTAGGTTAATATCATTGTAGGGATTTTGTGGAGAGCTCTAGTGTAGATTGTTTTACCACAAGCTTTCCTCAAAACTCTCCTTCATGCTGCCTGAAGTATCTGTGTTCACACAAAATAAATCCCCTTAACTGTAAGCAAAATCCTTTCTTCATAAAATGTGGCCTGTTCTCAAACTGTCTTTCCTGTGCCCTGATTTCTGACTCTCTGTGACTTCCCTATAGTAAAGCTGCTGCTTTATAATGCTCATAGTATACCTCAAAAGGATAGTGCTGTGTTTATGACTGAGCATGGTTTGCACTGCTAAAAGTTCTGATTCTTTGTCATGGGCAACTGAAAATAAAACAGTGGAAAATGTAATAAACAGATGTTCTGCTTGCCACAGCAGTTCCCAAGTGCTGCAGTATTTATATCCCAGAACTGTCCCTTTTCTCATATGATCAAGGCTCTTGTTTTATTAGAGATGTGCCAAGCCATAAAGCCCATTTCAGGCCCTTTAGCTGTGTCTGTTACCTTTACATGTGAGAAGCAGGAAATGACTACAGAGCACACCATTCTGCAAAGGATTATGATTGGACCTGCCCGCTTGTGTTTTGGCATTGCTCGGAGGCTGCTGTAAAATTTTAGAATTGCAGTGTGCAAGGTTCAATGCACAATGCAAGTTGCAAGTTTGTACTCCTGGTATCAAAGAGCCGAAGGATCATTTGCCCAGCTGCAAGAATGGCTTTGCCTGGGAGCAAATTGTGAGAGGTGATTGTTGTACTCCTGATTTTGATCATTCTTGTCTGATGTACTAGGAGGTGGCAAAGTGATCTGCAGTGTTCAAGTGCCTTGCCACATGCTGATTTGGCTTCTCTGTAACAATAACAAATTGGTCATTTATACCAGCACATCTGGCTTGTCCTGGGCATGTTGTTTATTGCTCAGATGCTGACATGGTATGACAGCTGAATGGTAGAAAAGCTGTGGTGACATACTGTATACTGCAGGATGTGACACAGACCTGAAAAATATCTCTTCAGATGCTGTTGTTTCTTGATCATCTTGAATTACCTCTTAGCTTTGTAGTTTTTGACGGCAGCACTGCCAACACTCCTTTTATTCACTAAGAAAATAAAGTCACGGAAGTCCTTAGAGTATGGCTGCAGCAAAACCTGGTTAAAATAATATGTTGAAATACTAATATATTGAATATGTTTTTGCAACCACCAAGATACAGAGTGGCCACCTTTAGCTTTCAAGTTAAAGTAACTTTTCTTTTTGACTGCCAATATGGCAAGCTCACCAAGATCATGCCAGTTTCACATGGTAATTGTAAATATGCTGACCTCATTAGGCCACACATTTTAATCTCTAGACAACTGAACACTGGAGAAAGTGACTTTGTCTATAGATTAGAATATGTGGCCAGGAAGACACAAAGAAATCCAGTTTACGGGTATGAATATTTAAAGTAAATTGTCTCTGTCAGATTACACGGACATAACTGACTATAAAATCATGGTCTGCAGAGTGAAAATAATTCAGTGACAATCTGGAAGTGGTTTTGATGCTTCTTTTCTGATTGTAATCCTCCATTTGGGTTCACACTTCTGGGATTTGCAACACAAATGAGCTAAGATGGCTTTAACACACAAAGCCATCTTAGCTCATTACAACTACAATTACTACTGTTTGCAGGCTTGGCTGCACAAGTCATTGATTTCTAGCTACTGTCAGCCACGTTGGAAAACCAGTGAGAAATATCAGGCCAGCCTGAGGTCCATGACTCTATCAGAGCCCACTCTGTCAATTATTAATTGCTATCCACTGTAACTGGGATGATGAAGGGTAATCCCATGCATACATTCAGAACACAAAGTTATTTTAGAACATTTGCCAATATCAGCACTATAGAATGGCTGCAAAATTGGTGGCTATTGACTGATTTGCTAGAAGGTGAAGATGTCTTTTTTTGTCTTGTTTTATTTATGTTGCCATACTTGCAGATTTCTGTAATGGAATCTTTAATATTAAATGTTAGCCTGTCAGTCCAGGTTTGAGGTGAGGGAGACTGAGATGGGGAATACAGGTATGTGCAAGGAAGACAGCTATTCCTGAGACTCCAGAGAAAGAGAAAGAAATGAGATACCGAGAAAGATAGACTGAGCAAAAAGAGGAAATAGAGCAGATACTGTCTTCTGGAGGTACCAGGGCTTCTTTGGAAGAACTATATGGGATAAATAGCCTTCTCCCACACTACTGAGGGGCAGGAAACTTCACAGAATTTTTGCAGGGAGGCCCATAATCAGGGAGCAGAGCTGAGGGTTTTATGTTATTTGGTGCATAGAAGGATCATTTTGTTGGATTTGGCTATGGAAAAATCGTATTCAGCATCTCTTACTACCATTTCTCCTTGGCTCTTTGAGAAGGTCTGAGTCTCTTCTGGAATTTTGTCCCCTCCATGCTGATTTGCACCTTCAGATTGCAGAGAGAGAAGTTTTCTTGCTGGCTGGTATGCTGGTACGGCAGCATTTCTTGGGGAGAGAGGTCTGTCAGGGCCAGGGGAATGGCACAGCCCTGTCTGTTCCTCTGCCTTCTCTTCTGTGGAGGAATTGCACTGAGGGATGTGTCTTACACACCTCTCACCAAACTCCCAGCTCCTGTCTTCTCTACCAGATGGGCCACAGAGAGAAAACCTCTGCTTGTCCAGGCTGGACCTTCTCCATCTCTCACTTTCTTGAGAGATGCTTCGGAGAAAGTTTTGATGTGGGATTCCCAGGGTGACCCTGGGCTGGGCTGGCTCATTGTCCAGCAGAACCTGAGTCTTGGGTGGGTGTTCCCCACAGCTCCTATCAGGAATGAATTAGAATGTTTCATTCTTGTAAGTGATACTTTTTAAAGTAAACATCCCTGGGTTCCTGTGATGTGTAACTAATGGAGTGCTAAACTCTCAGGGCTGGTTTAAGACTCAGAAAATACATGTGTTGCCAATCCATCATGTTCCTAATGCTAATTAACATAGCAGGGACACAATAAAGCCCCAGAACCTGCACACGTTACCCAGCTCAGGTTACCACTCCGTAACAGTCTCTCTATTGACCTAACAAAAGTACACATTGGGAAAACGAGATGCGGTCTTTTCTGACTCAGCTAGACCTATTCAGCCAAAGAAGAGAGCTGAGTATTTTCATTTATTATTCTCTGTTATTATTCTGGTGTATCATGGAACAGAGTTCTCAAACAGCGTACAACGACCTTTCTACCTCTGCTAGTATCTGTGTGTGTTACCTGCTGCTAGGCAGGCAGCCCTAACACAGCCAGAGCGGCCACTGACTTGTGATGTCTGTGTGTTGGGGGGCACAATCTGCTCCTGCACAAATGAAAAGAAGACCTTATTTGTTGATTTGCATCCATGTTATTCGCAGTTAAGTTGCAATGAAAATCTTATTGTTCTTAAACCTTTACTAATACGATTGTCCCAGGCTTAAAGTAGTGCCTCAGCAAAAAAGGCGAGGAGAAAAGGTAAACAGTTAATTCAAATTCATTCTTGACTAGATGAACATTTATTTTTAGGTCCCAGGATTTTTTTTCTTGTAATGAATTTTCTTGTATTGCAATTCCCTGCAATATGCTCCTTTCAATGTGTGGTAATTCCACTAATTTTAAGAGATGCATGATGTATAGCCAAAGATAATCTGGAAGGAACCTGGACAGCAAGAAATTGTCACACTTATGTTGCAGTTCTCCGTAAGTGGATGGAGTCTGGCTTTGTGGATGTTGTGGGCAAGTTGCTGTTTACTTCTACAATTCCATGGTTAGGATTTTATGGTGCCTCTGTCTGAACTCAGTAGAGTTCACTCACCAGCACTTGAGGCTAAGGTGGATCTTCTGCTGTTGTACATCATTTGGTGGGCTGATTATAGACAGTATTAGTTTAATTATTATGGCATGAAAATCTGGTACAGTGTTGGAGTGATGTCAAGTTTTGCAAGCAAATACACCACTACAAATGGCTTGGGCCTTGGGCATGTTCTCATGTGTTCTTACTTCTTGGTAAAACTTTTAGATGAATAATTTTTTTTCCTGAACTGCTGCTTTGTGTGTGTCTCACTATCATAAACGTATTCAAAAGAGTTTTCTCATTACTCTTTAGAAGCGGGAGCTAGTATTTTATAGCTATATATCTCCGCAGTTGTGTATCATCAGGTTTCCAGTATGTGGTTAAACCAGATGGGTTCAACTGGAGGGACATTCTGGCTGCCATGCTGGTGTTTCTGTGCTGCAGTCCAGTACAGGATGGAAAATGTCCCCTACAGACCAGGAAAGTGTCCCTAAAGAAAATACCCCTTGGGTGAGAGTCGCAGAGGAGATGGAGATGTGCAGAACAAAGACAGCAAAGTTCAGCCCCAGCTCTGTAGCACAGCAGCTCCTCTCACCTCCTTTATGAGATGAATAGTCAAGGAAGAACTGGCAACAAACTCTTGAAGCCCAGTGTTTTGTGGATCATACTGCCAGGTCATGGAGTGACAGGTCATGGAGTGCAGGCAGAATCTCTGAACAGCATGTTGTCTTCTCTTTTAAGGCAAAATTAATTAAATATGAACCTTACCCAATTTCCCAGGCAGCTGGCACAGGAGGTTTTCTATTGACTTCAGCAGACCTGGTTAAAGACCTTTACTCCTAGAATTGGTTAATTTTATGCACTGGGTGGTTTGACACTTTGCAGAGTTGATATGATCTTGGATGTCCAGAGACCGTGAATTACCTAAGTGTCACAGATATTAAATCATGAAGTAGATGACAGTGTCCTCTCTATGTCATATGATCTTAGTGCACTTTGTGGGATAGTCTCTTTTATTATTGCCAGTAATCATAAGTGCTGAAAAAATACCATAAGTAAAATAGCATTTTAGAGTACAATGCATCCAATGTTCTTAATATATATATATACACATCTGCAATATGTTAAACTCAGACTTAAGCCCATTTAATCTCAGAGATTTCAATGGGGTGTCTGTATGGAATGAAGGGAAAAGTTTGATCCCAGAATACTCAATGGCCATACCTTTCAGGAAGACTTTATGCCTTAGATTTCACCTATATTTGTGTTCATAATAATAAACACAGCGTTTATTAAATATATATTTATAATAAATTCCATGCTATCAATAGTCTGTCTACTGTAGGAATCATTTTATGTACTGCTTGCCTTCTTTTTGATGATTTCAGGAAACAGCGCATCCAGATAAATCTGACGTGGGCATGTTTGGAACCACAATGCTAAATGCCTGGTAAGGGTTCTCTCTGCCTAGAGACATGACCAGGATCTATTCCAAGAATCAAATTGGATCCTATCAGTGAGCAGGTGCTCTTGTGAGAAGAAATGGGTTTGAACACAGCTCCTGTGTCCTCTTCATGGATATAAGCCAGAACAAGAATGGATACTTCCGTTCAGCTCCCTTCTGCCATGGGATAAATTCCCAAGAACAGGAAGATATACCTCTGCCTGGTAACAGTGTGCGCAAAACCACTTCTTAGCATCACAACAAGAGTGCACCAAAAGCAGGGCAAGAGAAGCAGCAAATGAGATTGTCCTAAATGCCCCTTAGCAGGTTGGTCCTGTGTCCAGCTAGGGCACCAGCTTCTCCTCCTGTGGTGGCAATCCTACCCCTTCAGCAGCTGACGTTGGTGTCAGCCCTCCATTTGTATTGGCTCTGGGAAGAGCCAGAGGTCCCAATGATGGCAGCTGAGATGGAGGCTGGAAGGAGTCTTATTCACCCCTGTGTCCGAGGAGACACAATAAAGAGGCTCTTACACCTGCCAGGTTCAGCAGAAAGGAGGAAATGACATCGATTTATTGACATTATCTCATTCTTATACACATCCCAACTCCACAAGGGATTGGAGAGCATGTCACTTCCTTCTCCATCCCACTGGAGAAGAAAGGTGCTCATCAAAGTGGTCATATCACAAAAGGAATGAAAAACAGAAAACACCGTTAAGTAAACATTGGCTACTATTTACATAAAACTGTGAGAAAGAATCTGACTCCAAGGTTAAAAACAGAAGGCTTACAGAATTCCAGGGCAACACACCCTCTCTCCAAAATACTTAGTGGGCATGTTGTAAAGACCAAGTGTGGTATACTGAAAATTTTTGCCAGTCTGCTTGGGGTACTTAAAACAACTCCAATGAAAGAGTTCTATTTACAGAGTCCTAAACAGAAGATGTGCAGAAGTACTAGTCAAAAAAGGAGAAAATAAAAAATAATTTTCAAAGGGCTCTGATTTTATTTGTATAGGAGCAGAATTCTCTTCTACATCAAACATCACCTAAAATTTTGTGGAAGGAGACTCTGCACCCATAAATGCTTTCTTTTAATTATGAGAGGAGTTTGAGACACATCAGCATCATGTTTGCTGTATTGGGAGTACATTTCTTGCTATTTTCTCAACTGATGTCCAAGAACCACAAGAGTGAGAGTTCTCAGTACCTCCACATATTATGTGCCGCGTAGACAGATCTCCTTGACCATGGAGTTACAGCACAAGCTTGTCTAGTTTTCTGGCTTTGTTCTCACAAGGATAGATGGTAAAATGCTTCTGAGAGCTTTTGCGGAAATGTCACAGGTGGTGATGTAGCCCACTGTGTTTTCTGCCAATTTTCAGAGAGCCCAATTGTCTTGCATTCACTCTGACATGCTCTGAGTGCTGAGGTTCATGCCTTCCCCCTCTGCCAGCTCAGACATCTACATACTCCGCAGTGGATCCACAGTGAGCCAGAGTCTGATACTTGTATTAGTATGGTACAATATCCCAATGTAAAAGTGGTTGTGCAAGCTTTCTCGCTAGTTGGAGAGTAACAAGTGTGGCCTAGATATCTGCATGTATCATTTGACCTGATGCTGGCTGGCTGGCTGGCTGGCTTGTTTTAACTGATATATTGCCAGATTTTGATGCTGTTTTTCATGCTGACTGCTACCTCAGGTCATCCTATTAATTTCAGTAAGGCTGCTCAGAGACTGCAATGCTAAAATCTGGCTAGTTGCAGTTATATGATTGAATTTTTACTGCTAAGCACAGCGTAGCCAACCCAACTAATTTGATTTAGCAGGTGTCTTATTGGGATTTAAAATATTTTGCATATGATTATAATGCATCCTGAGGGAAGAAAAACAAAACAAAACACCACAAACCAGTTTATTGATAAGGCTTCTTGCTGTTCTGCTAAAATACGGCAATCAAAAAGACAATTTATGTTGCAGAGACTTGACCTTTATTTTCCAGGACTGTAAAGTAAAACCCCAACCCCCACACTTGCTGCATCTGGTTGACATTTGAATAAAACTGCCAGAGTGCAAACAAATTTTGAGAAAACATCTCCAGCAAATTCTGCATGGACTCTAAAAATATTCTTGGCTAAGTAACTTTTTAAGGCCATATGTTGAAAAAAAATAAACCCCGAAACTTTACCAGAATTTATTGCAACGAGAGATTTGCCAAACTACTTAAGACATTTGGGAAGATTATAGCGAAGTACATTAGTTGCTGACTTGACAATTTGCTGTGCTCACTGCTTGCATAGTGGATTCTTGATATTCATGCTGAGAGCTGATCCAACTTTCTAGTACATTTTAGCAAGAGACCTGCCAAATGTCTACTGGCCTATTAAATGCTGGCAAACCAAAGGTCAGCCTCGTTTATGAGCCACAGCAAAGCTGCTACGAATGGCACACAAACTCTCCTCATGCCTTTTTTTTTTTTTTTTTTTTTTTTTTCCCCCGCTTTTTTAGTTCAAAATTTTAGCACAGGACTGGACGGGGACGACTTTGGACTGGTTTTGACTTAAAGTCTCTCTAGGTCTGCCCTCATATCGCCTGGTCATGAATCTGGAGGCTGCAGAAGAGGCAGTGCTATTTCATTGAGATGTGTTTCTTCTTGCTGCATTGAATGACCACCAGGACAGTGTGGTCCTGTTTGCAGAGGCCTGGGCCAACTTGTGCCCCCTCGGTACGTCCCCAGCGACTGGGCAGAGCCTCCAATTGCAGAAGGCACAACTGCCCTTCCTTTACAGTTCATTCCTCTTCCTTCCTGGGAGCTCATCGCTTCAGCTGCCAGGGTGACAAGGATTGTAAATGGGAAACTCTGTTGCACCCTACGTCTACGTGAATCCTTCCATTGATAACTCTGGACTGCCTGTCAGACTTTCACTAACTGTGTCAGAAGTGGCAGTTCTGCTCCATTCACCCAAACTGCTTTTGATATCATTCCAGTTTAGTAGGACAGAAGATTATCCTGGTATGATAAGCAAGTCTTCCTATAAAGAGGCTAACCCTTGCCCTCCTTGCCAAGGTAAACATTCTTACAGAGGCAGTAGTATCACTGGCACATTCAATAAAATTTTCTTCTATTATCATGCTATAGTGAATATGTTACCTTGATGCTTCTTACCTTCTCATAGTACGTATTTATTATATTTATTTGACTGGCATATAGAAAACCAGAAAATTCCTCCTCTGACTCTGTACCTACAAATATGTTAGGCAGCAATATATTTAAAACAGAAACAATTAACTGCTCATTTAAAACAGAACATCAACAAACCCCAAAAAACAAAAAACCCCACCAAACCTAAACTGAAAAACTTGCTTGTTTAAAACGTTCTAAGGCATATCAGTTTAGAAAGGTCTATGTCATGAATATAAATCTTATCCAGGTTTATTTTAGTGCTAGGGTTATCTTAAATGCTGTTTACAAGGGACAGAGGTTGTCTAATATATATATGTATATAT
>VYXC01004590.1:37586-71270 GCA_013397175.1 Platysteira castanea
GACTTTGACTGTGGTGAGGGTGGTCAACAAAATCTGGAATGGTCCTCTCCACTTGGCCTGTAGAGGATCCCTGTCCCACCACTTTACATAGACCCAGTCTCCAGGCTGGAAGGAATGTGCAGGAGTGTCCAGCCCTATGGGTCTGGATAACACGGTGTAATTCTGGAGCTTCTGCAAAGTGGAACCTAAAGCCATTAGATATCTCTGCAAATCAAGTTTCCCCCTCATATGAATTTCACCCGGAACATGTGGAATTTGTTATGGCCTGCCATACAATCTTTCACAGGGACTGATGTTGTCTCTTCGCCTCGGTTGTATGCGGATCCTCAGTAATGCTATAGGCAGGGCCTGAACCCATGTCATGGATGTTTCTTGACAAACCACCACTGACCAATGCCCAGCCTGTCTCCCAGCAAAAATCAGCCACTGGGCATGACATTCTGTGGTGTGGAATGGCCCTTTGGCAGGGTGGGTCAGTTGTCCAGGCCTTGTGCCTTCACAGATTCTGGTGCATCTGCTCAATGCCAGAGCATGAGGCACTGAAAGGTCCTTGACTTTGGGGAAGAACTACTAACTAAAACACTGGTGTGTTATCAACATTATTCTCATACCAAAATCAAAACAGAGCACTTTACCAGCTACTGAGAAGAAAATTATACCACCAGCTAAACCCAAGACTACACACTCTTATATATAATATATGTATGTCCCAGATTTTTTATTTCAGATTCCAGTCATCAAAAGAGGAGTGACATTTCTATTACTATTTGAAGAAAGTTGAGACTTGGACGAATTGTTTGCTTCGATGACAAGCAAGTGTCACTGGAGTCAGCATTTGGCTACTGTTTCTTACAGTCGCTTGCTTGTGTCTTGCTTCAGTTCCATTACATCACCCCATACTTAGTTTCCTTTTCTTTCATAGACCCTGAGCCCTACTTCTCATTCATCCTGAAAGCTCATTGCATCCCAATGTTTTTTTCCCTTTCCTTTATTAAAGCTGTGTATAAAGTCTGTTACTCACGGGGAGGATGATGAGTAGCTTGAGCAAGATAGCATGTACTCAGACAGCATGTGATTTTCCTCACAAAGTTTTACAGTGGTTATATAGCACTTTTTAAGCCATAAGCTTCTCTAGAGCAGAAGTAGCGAATTGTCCACATCTGCTGGTGCAGCTGTGCAAACTCATGGAAAAGAGGAATAGGCATTACTCTGAAATTGTCTAGCACTTACTGCAAGCCACTGTCTTGCTGGCAGTTAGTCAGCTGTCAAAGTATCTAACGCTCCCCTATGCTCTCTACTTCTTAAATACAATTTCTGTGGCATTTTTGGGGTGTGTGGATGCCTGTATCTCCTGTATAGTGTACAAGATTCACATTTGTGCTGTAGTTATGGGTGTCAGGTTGTATTTCTCTTCTGATCCCCTTCTGACTTTTACTTCACAGATTTTTCATGTGATGGTAGAACATGCCTCTTGGAAGTTCAGCTTTTGGGATTTGGACAGGAGGCCAAGAACCTCTGCTAGCTGTGGAGCACAAAACAGCTGTGGAAAGTAGAATGAAGAACAATTATTCACTAGGTCTGCAAAATAACATGCCTGGGTGATGGCATAGTCAGAGACAACCAACTACTTGTTGGAAGTACAGGCCCTCCACATGCATGCTGAGACAAAAAATTTTACAGGTGCATAGAGGTGTATAAATGTAGAGAAACAGAGGAATTCAGAATTAATAGCACCCCAGGCAGTACCTGCCTTATTGCCTTGCCTTACTCCCCCGGCCCAGGGCAAAGCTGGCTCTTTCTGCCCTGGCGTCTTTTGTGTAACGGCAATCCTTGAACATACTCAGTTCTGGAGCCTGACTCCAAATTTTGGAAGTGGGCTCCTGAAAGTACAAAGGATGACAGTACTCTTCCTTGGCAAGGAAAGCATTTAGCCTCAGTGTTGGTGGTGCAGATCTTAGGCTGCCCTTGGGAGGTAAAGGCAAAGCAACAGCTTTCTGTAGTGCTTGGGCAGGAGTGGGCTCACTTGGAGAAGAGGTAGATCACTGACAGCTGCTGCAGCGACAGTGCTTGTCCCTCATGAAAACTGAGCACAGCAAAATCACACTGGGGGCTGTGGAAGGTGGAGGGGAGTCCCTGTTCAGTAGGGTGGGTTGCCAGCTTTCTCTCAGTTCCTGGCTTCTCAGAAGTGGCTGCACAAGCACGGACACCTTACACAAAGTCTGCCTTAAAACTGTCCTTTGCCTTAGACATCTTTGAAGCAGCAAGAGATGCTGGACTTGAGAAGATCAAGGCAAGATGACTGGATAACCAGACACAAGTCACTCAGCCGGTGTCAAGACCTAAAATGCCTTTGCATTCTGGCCAGAGAATAAGATAGCCCTGTGCTGTCTGCTTGTCCTTCTGCTCTGACAAAGACGTCTCTGAGTGTCGCGGTCTGAGCTCCTCCTCTCCCTGGGGTCATAAAACCAAGTCACTTTTTGGCCAGCTATGAAGGAATAAGTCCTTGTGTAGTTAACAGCTCTGGAGCTTTAACGTTAACCAGATCCCAAGTGTCACTGTTCCGGGATCAGAGAATTTGACACTGCCTGAATTTCTTTATTTTTAAGGTGTAAAACAGAGAGGTGTGTTCTCATTTTAATTTGACAGCTTGTTTGCATGACCAAGCCTTTCACTTTCTATACCAAACACTTTCCATTCAGCTGACCTCGATGTGAAAGCTGGGACCAGGAGTCATTGCCCATGATGTATGAGATTCTTACTGTATCACTGAATTTCTGCTATGAATTTCTGCTAGCTGAACAGAATAAAGTACACATAAGGCCTCCTTTAACTCAGATAATAGTGATCAGCCATTTTCTGTTTGCTTGCATTGAAACCTGGACAAACTGTGGCTTATGCAAGAAGGGCTGCTGGGGAAGCATGTGTGGGCAGGTGGAAACCAGTGACAGGAATGTCAGTGTGACTGGAAAGACAGGAACCAGTTAATAAACAAAACTTCCACAGTGACCAACAGAAAAAAAAGAAGTGTTCCTTATATTCAGTTGTGTTGAGATATGATGATGGAAGAATCGGAAGAATGAAAAATTACATTGGAAAAGAGCAATGGCCCTTCCCCCATTTTAAAAAATAATAATTTCCACCTAAGGAAAAGCAAAAAACTGCATAGGCAAGCCTACTGATATGTACACCAACAGGAGCCCAGTAACATACGCTCTTATCCATGCAAGATGGACTCTAGAGATAATTTTAGAAGAGATGCAAAGGTTTTGGGACTGCTACATTGTCTGGCTGACAGCCTCTGCATCTATACCTTACTGCATTTGGTCAAATCTGGGTTTAAACTAGTTACTAGATTTTTCACTCATTGTTTGTCAATCCAGTTGGGCAGGAAAGAGGAAGGTTGAACTACTATCATGTGTGATATAGTTTCTGTATTCATGTCTCAAGATCTAATAGTGGCACCCACTACACCCTTCCTGGTTTCCATCTACCCATAGAACCTCCTTCATGAGTTGGCCATAGGCAGTCTCCACTTTTTAAAGTCAGGCAGAAGACGTGGGTGAACTGTCCACCTTCAGAATTGGCTTACTTCTGGGTTGTGAACATCATACTGGGAGTTCATCTTCTGTGGGAAGATGTTGTAAGTAGTCACAGAATTTTTGGAACATAGATTTAGAAAGACCAGAACTATGTATACAGAGAGAAAACCAAAATCTTAGTGTAAATTATGTATAGGTAAATCCAACTCCTTTCAGGAAGTTTTAGACTTGCAGAAGAATGTGTGAATGGAGAGCTGAAAAAAAACCTTCAGAAGATCTTAGTGTCTTGGAGATGACAAATGTGCATGAGCCTTACACTTTAACCCATGTGCAAAACCATATTTCATTTAATCTTTCATTTAATTTAGAAACCTTACACTTACTATCATTTCAACTATCCTTATCCTGTAAAGCAGTACTACTTCCTCTAGTATATCCTCCAACACATTCATTAGTTGGAACTTAGTGCTGTGTGGTAGAACCACAGGGCAGAACTGTGGTGGCACTGAGGCTGGATGGCAGCTCTGGAGCCCAGCGCCACTCCTGCCCACAGCAGGTTGCTCAGGGCTACATTCATAGTGGAGTGACACTTTCTTTAAGGATGGAGACTCCACAGCCTCCCTAGGCTGCCTGTTCCAGTGTTTGAAAACCTACACAGGAAAAAAGATTTTTTGGTTCAGGTGGAATTTGCTGTATTCCAGTGTTGCTGTGGGGTCTCCAGCAACCTTCCCGAAGGCAGATTTGGCCCGTGGAAAGAATCAGGGAACAATATTTGGATGGATGTTCATAGATGTTTTATTTTTCTTGCAGCATGGTCCCGGCCCAGGCACAGACCCAAGAATCATGGGACAGCCACAGTTCTCGAGGCTGGGGGACAATACAGGATATTGGATATCCTATATCCAGTAGGGAATAGGACAGCATCAGGGAGTCTGGAAACCCTGTGTAACCCAGATCATGCTTTTCACCCCAGGGCCCATCCCCACAGAGGGGGAACCTCCACATTCCAGTGTGTGCCTGCTGTCTCTATTCTTCTCCTGGGCATCACTGTAAGATCTATCTCATTTTCTCCCACTATATATATACAGTGATAAGGCCCCCGAGTCTTCTGTTCTCCAGGTTAGAAAGGCCCAGTTCCCTCATCCTTTCCTGATCTGAGAGACACTCCAGTGCCTTAACAATCTTCAAGGCACCTCTGCTGAACTCACTCCAGTATGTTCTTCTGTGCTGATGAATCCAGCACTGGACACAGTACTCCAGATGTGTCTCACAGGGCTGAGTAGAGAGGAGGGGTCAGTTCCCTCCATGAGCTGGCAACGCTGCCAAATGCAGACCAGGATGCTCTTGGGCATACTCACCAAAGAGCACGCTGCTGCCTTCTGGCCAGCTCAGCGTCCGCCAGGCCACCCTGACTCAGGACATGTCATGAAGAACTTGCATGCCCCAATATTTCTATCATTTTCACTGGAATGAAATAAATTCTTCTTAAATAATTGCATACTATTTTCCTGAAGAGCACTGTTTCTTGCAAGAGAAAGAAGAAACTACTTCCTGTGACTTTAATACTGCAAGGTCTGAAAAGAAAGTAAGAAAAGGAACAGTTGTGAAATTCTGGAAGTGTATCATCACCCATACTGCACACCTATGCAAACCTGAGTGGTTTAAAGGCATGCTAAAACTTCATCTTTGGCTCAAGATGAGGTAGTTGTGTTAGAACACAACTAAGAAGCTTTATGCTAGGGAGTTCCCTCAGCTTCAAACACAATGTCCACATCATCTCTCACTGTGCCTTTCCATATTTCTCTTTTATACATGGATGGAGAAAACAGGAGTCATAGTTCAAAATTATTTCCAGTCTCACTCTGGCAAACTAGTCTAAGATTTGAATTCAGGAAGGCAGGGCTTCACATTGAAATTGCTTTGCCATCAGTCTGCCTCTAGGATGTGCAGAGAGAGATATGATAGCTTAGTCACTTTGGAAACTGTCTTTGTGTGGTACAAAGGTACAGGAGAAAACAAGATCAAAACTGACAAGAGCAGCTTTCCCTAGAGGCTGGTGGGTGAGCCCTGCCTGACTTCCACCTTCTTCCTGGCCTTTGAGAAGGTGGGGAATGGCACCAGGGCCCTGCTAGTGGTGCAGCACCTGCACACTTCCCGCAGTGCCTGCCCCGCCGGCCAGGGAGAGCACAGCCACAGCCCGAGTGCCAGCCCGGCTGCGGGGGGACAGCCAGCTGCTGCCTTTTGGAGCAGGCTGATGGAGATTTTGCCATCAAAAAGCTTTAGTTTTTTCAGGCACTGGATTATCCCCTCCATGCAAAACCACTTGCTTACAGAGCTGCTGTGTCCTGTGTGAGCAGCAGATCTGGACTAACAATTTGCAGATGTAACAGTGAGGGAGCATGCTCTGCTGGATATGGAGGCTTTAGTCAGAGGCTCTGTAATGCAAAGTGAGAGGAAAAAGATTTTTGGGATAAAAGCCTTCTTCAGTCCATTAAATTACCTGCTTAGAATTAGAGGAGGGTGGCTCAGGGATTTTGAATGAAGAACAGTAGAGAATAAAGCCATGGGGCAGTGAGCGTTATATGAAATAATTTCACCTCAAAGTCATGACAATGTAGCTAACCGTAAAGGGGTCTGTGTCTAACAGAGGATATGAGCCAGAGGTTATGCTGAGTGCATGATCTTCTGTAATTTATGGCAACCGGTAACAAGTCCAGGCTTACAGAAAGGAAAGCGTACATGTGTTAGCAACTGGGTCCTTGTAGCAGTGTCTTAATTCAGCTTCTGGTGTTACTCCAAAGCAGTGGGACAGAGCAACTCAGAGTTTTTTGTGGGAGCAAGATGGAAGGGGAAGGGGGAATCTCTGCAATGCAGTAACGAAAGGCAGCTAATCTTTGCATTCCACCACTTTTTACTGCTCACAGCACAACAGCTCACACTTCAGCACTAAAGCACACAACTGGTTGATATGGCTTAATACCATTCCAGCAGACACAAAACAGGTGGAAGATTGGCATGTGTTTTCTTAGCTGTTTTTGCTTTAGTCTTTGCTTGGCACTCACTTTGACACCTGCAAATGCAAACCAAGCCTTTCCACAAGACACACATTGGTTGATGCCACGGTCCCAGACAATAGAAGGTTGTCTTTGAGCTGGATTCTCTGTAACAGAACTAATAAGAGTAGGGCTTCCTCCTACCATTTTTTCTCCTGGCATGGAGACATCTGTGTGGTGTATCTTCTTTATTCAACATACTATATCTGTGAAACTTGTTGAATTTGCCATCCTTGAGAATGCTGCTGTCTGGAAATGAACTGAAATAGTTTCCAAAGTGAAATAAAGTAGATGCGAAATGGTTTGGGGAACTATATTAAAACCACATTTGTTCTCATGTACTTTCCCTGTCATCATCTCCCATGCAGTTAATCTTGTGTACCTTCCTAAGCTCTTTCCCTTTCTGACACACATGATATTTCCTTCTGTCTCGAACATACCAGTGACTCCTCCAACATAAATGCTTGGTTCCTTGCTTCCCTTTGGAAGTGGTAGGAGTTGAGTATCAGCACTACTTGTTCTTAGGACTGGGCTCTCGTTCTACAAAACAGCTTACTCCAGAGTGACTTGTAAAGGCTTTCTACAAAGCAACCAGATCAGCATGCTTGTGCGGAAGCTGCAAAACAAACAAGGAATAATAACATATCTCCTACAGCTGCAAAATACCACATGTGGATGAGGATAATCCCTTCATTAGGTTCTGAACACAAAGCCTCACCAGAGAGTACCATAAAACAATGTGATGTCCTTGAATGCTGGATTTTTCATTTGGGCATATGAAGAAACTGAAAAATGTGTAAAATGAAAATCACATGTACTGCAAACAGCTTCATAATGCTGGAAGCTGGTAACATCTGAAAGTGAGTAGCAAAACTGACACATAAAGATGTGCTCTGAGCCAGTTTACAGCAAAGGGTAAAGATCATACTGCGTCTGAGTCAAAACAGGGTAGGTACTACTCCCTAGGGACTCTACATGCAAAAAGTCTGTTGTGTACTGATTATACCAGAAAATGTATGGAATACATTACAATTGTAAATGTTCCTCTGACATGTTATTTTGAAAAACACCACGAGAGTGGGATAAAATATAGGGCTCAGTCTTTCAGCCTGCAGTTGCAATCATTCCAATTTCCATTGCTGTCGAAGATGAAGCAGAGATGCTCGTCTCCACACAGCCACCTTTTAGAAGACATAAATATTCTGACAGAATGAAGGTTTTCAGCAGAAGCATTTTCAAGCTTTTCTGGAACACTGTGCTTTCTGGTGCTTGTTTGGACTTAACAGCTGAGCCCGGAAGGCAGGTCTCCAAAATGCTTGTACGGTGCATTCTGCAGTTGCTTATTGTGCTTGCTTAAATGGAAGTAGTTATCTTGAAACTGCTGTGCTGTTGGTTTGCTCAAGAGCTTCCAAATGTGGCTTAACTCTTCAAAGCAAAAAACCAACCAAACAGACAGAAAAACAAACAAAAAAACCCACCCAAAAAACCCCTCAAAAACCTAGACTCAGACCTATATATGATATTTTATTAAACAGCGGATCTGATAAATTCCTTCCTACAGTTATTCTGAACCATTCTCTCCTTACTGTTGTTTTATATGGAGGAAATGTGTTCTTGTGTTAAGCAAATAAAACTACAGTGTTTGGGAGATTAAAACCACGAGGCAAAAAGCTGAGGTACATACAGAAACTTGTATTTGAAGTTCAGATAAAATGAAGGCCATCTGCAGTACCATCCACTGCATCTCACTGCTGAAAATGTCTAGGAAGGGAAGATACAAAGAATAATGAGACTGATGTTTGGACTGAAAGGAAGGCCAGGAATCCTGTGTTCAGCAGATCCAGGTGACAGTACCTGCATGTAAGACAAAGTCAGCCAACTTCTGCCAAGTCATCATTAGAGGACACTGATACTGGAAATATCCGCTTGTTAAATTCTCCGAGATTTTAAATTGCTGAAGAAGATGTGCCATTGGTGTGGAAATTATCATCATTTCCAGCACTGATTGGCAACTCCTTGCTTTGACAGGGAGACTAGTGACTAGTTAAACTGAGTGAGAAGTAAATACAGGCCACCTGCTCCTAAGAAAAGGGCAGAGCAATTCTGAAGGAGCTGGCAAAGGCCTCCTTTGGTCTCTGCCAGCTGAAGAGTTCAAATTCATGGAGCCAGGAGTCAGAGAGAGTCTAGTATGATACTGCATGAGGGCACCAAGATGTGTTGTAGTTTCTCTAGAAGAACTTTTACCAAGAGAAGGGTTGCTTGTTAGGGAGCCATCCAGGGTCCACATTTGGTGATCTACTACTAGTCATTCCAGATCTGGGTAGAGTGTGTAAAACTTGGCTTAGACAACAAAGAGATGGCTTCCATGTTTCAGTCTCCTTTTCACTGCAGGAGGACAACATCCTGTGAAAGCAGGATTCCTGTCTCTGCTTCAGACAGCTCCATGGTGGGTTTGTGGCCTGGTCCTTAGGCTTTTTGTTATGGGGAGTTTGAAAAGAAAGGCAGGAGCTTCCAGAGATCTGGATCAATGTATGGGGGACTGAAATGCCCTGAGTGCTCAGTTTGGCTCCCACCAAAGCTGCTGGTGAAAGTTTTCTTTCTGAAAAGTGGGAGAAGAGCACTCCACAAACAAGGACAATTTTATGGTGTAATGCTCTGGTGTTGGAAGCCTTGGTGTCATGAAACCTCTGCCCAAGGCCCAGTAAATGCACTGACTCCTGTGTGTGGAAAGGGTGAATCTGCGAATGCAGCTGCTGTATCTGAGTGCCTGCTTGCCAGGCTAGCAGACTGATGTGCTACTTCCTCCTGCTGGGAAGAAGCACATGCGGACTAATAAATTCTTAAAAATGGCCAACCTCACCTCTATCTATAGAGATCACTGTATTAACAGTGATGCAAGACCCTCACCGTTCATCCAGCACATATACTGATTTCCAGAGCACTGATACTGCTCCTAGGCAGAGGCAGCATGGTGCATGCTGTTCTGCCTAGCAGGAGAGATCTCCCCGTGGGATGTGCTTTGGGAAAGCTTGTTCACCTCCTTGGTCTCTCCTCTACAGCCCCCTGCTGAGGGTACAGACACCTTGTTAAGACTGTTGGACTTCAGTGATAAACACTGTGTATCCTTTTTTGCTCTGATAACTGAGAGAACTTCATAAGGACAGTAGAAAGTTCCATCCCATGAAAAGGTTCTCCAGCAGTTTGAGGGGAGATCAGGGACTTTTGTGTGGCTTGTTGGGACAACAGGATGAAGCAGGCTGTAGTAGGGTCTAGAACAGACCCCTTACCCTAAGTTGTTCTCAGCTGGTGTCAGGACCAGAGGCTTCAGTGAGGTGTGGGAGTTGGTCTCACAATCTGCCCAGCAGCACAACTGGGGGCAAAGCCACATCCAGACACCTAACACTTAAACTCTCTTCTCTCATTGCTAACCCACACCCTCTGTGGCAAAGTAACCTTAACCAAATGTAATAAAAGCAAGCTTCCACATGCTGTAATCGCTAGACATGTTCCCTCTCAAAAGGGACATGTACATGAAAAGAGTGAAGGACAAGACAGGGATGAGAAAAGAGCCATGTAAAATCCCTTTAGCATGTGGGTAGCTAGGACCAAAATCCTCAACGTTTATTGCGTGATGCTTGGTGATAAAATTTGGCCTTCAGATGCTTTGCAGAGTTAGCAGAGTCCAACTAGGCCCCTGATAAGAAGCGTGGCTTGGAGCTGACTGGAACATGTGCAGGGATCAGCGAAATTTCTTCAGGACTCACCTTAAAAGCAGTAAGTTGAATAGTGAACCCTGAATGAACTTTGACTGAAGTGTTTACTTCAGTGCAATCAAGTGACTGGAATAATAATAATGATAATCATCATCTTTACTCTTGCAATGTAATTGCAATGAAAACTTGCTAGATACTCTCAAAGATTCTTGGAAGGACTTCCTTATAATTTACACCCCGTAGATGAAATACAGATCCTGATACACTCCTACCATACATCTGTTCTCCTGACTTTTTAACCATAGAGTGCTAGTTTATTACCGAGCTTAAGGATAAAAGAAGTAAGAAATGAAAGTAAAAAAAAAGGTTTCCTCTCCACTAAGTACATTCATATGTCAGCCTCCAAGAGCCCTATACAATGTTTCATTCCCAGATTATTTCACCTTCTTATGAGGCAATGTTGTTATCAAATAGGTTTAATCACAAAAGGCTTAGGTTTTAAAATGGGGAAATATTATCTGAAGATGTTATCAATAAAGTAAATTAAAATTAGGTGCAGTGTATCAGCATGTCAAAACTTCCAAAAGGACAGATTTGTGAAATAACTGTTATTGAGTCTACCATCAGTCCTTATTCGATGAAAGTTTTCAAGAATGTGCAGGCTGGAGCTGGGAAGTCCAGCAGTGATTCATGCTCCACATGAACATACACCTGCTCCAAAGAAACACTGCCACTGTCAGTTGTTGTCTAGAGGGAAATGTAGCTGACCACTGGACGGCATTTAGAGTTTGTGCCATCTCACAGAGTGAAAGAGAATAAACTTTTCAAGAGCTCTCAAGAAAACAATTTACATTTCCATATCTAGCTTTAGCAAGGATCCTTGCTAGCAGTGCGCAGTGGCTTCCCACTGTTCCCATTCCCAGCCCAGAAGGTGTTTAAATATGGCATTTACCTGTACCCACAACAGAGACGCACTACACAAGAGCACACGAGTCTTTACATCTTGTTGGGCAACACTTCTTTGGAGGTGTTAACGTTAACCTTCCTCCAATGGCTGAGTTTAGCCAAAAGAGCATTTCAGCTAAATCCAACCTCAATCTACCAGTTTCAGAAACAGACAGGATTTTGACAACTTTTGCATTTTTACAACACCTTGCAGTTGCTTCTGATTCTGTAGGCAGTCTGGAACCACAGCATTTGGCTTCTTCTGTGAAGAACATCTCAGCAGAAGTCTTACGGTCTCTTGGAACACTCACAAGGTGGTCTGACACAAGGAAAGGGTGTATAGATGCTTAAGTTTAAAATTAAATCTGAAAAACTTAGATATTGATTTGTGTACTCCCTTTTAGTATTCAGAACATCTTCTTTCTGCTCTCAGCTCCCTACTCACTTTCCTGAACGTCTTTTCTCTGAGGATACAGGAATTGCTGTAGCCACTTTCTTTTCTACAACCTCCTACGTTTCTTGGAGAGTCTGACAAGACAAATCCTTCCTCCACGCTCCACTCTGTGCAGCTATGGTAGCCTTTACAGAAAAGTATGAGCTCTGAAGGCTCTTTATTACAGAGCTACATTCAGAAATAGGTTATTGTCGCTCAAAATGTGATAACAACTAAAGTAAAGAGATGGGGCTAGAGACCACTAAACTGTCTTGTGCCCAAAAGTAACTCTTAGGGGCTTTTGAGGGAGGCAGTGCATTGGGTGGCCTTCTGGGTGAAAGACTGGGAGGTGTTTAAAAGCACTTCTAGGAAAGCTGTATGCACGCATACTCTATCAAGGCAGGAAGGGTACCCTCACACTTGTGAGCTGGCCAGCAGTAAGACAGTAGCAAATAACTTCTCTGAGAAGATTAGAGAGTCACAAATGAAATGTCTGTGCTAAGAATTTAACTTTTTGATGCCTGTTAGCACAAGTAGCAGGTTGTGATTACTTGCTTCATTTCTCCCATGGTATACACAAACTGTGCTTTAAGGGCGCCACAGCATGTGACTAGATAGCTGCAGGGAGAGAAAGTTAAATAGGTCTGAAGTGTAGCAAACCTTTAAGTTAAGATGAAGGGATAACACAGATAGGAGAGCAGCCCTGCTGTTCCCATTCCATTACTGCCTAATAAGGAGTTACATGTAAACTCCCCATGGTCTCTCCTTTGACATCTTCCTGGTCCTGAAAGTCTCTTCCACATGTTGTCAGAGACTGTCTAAGCCTGCTGCTTCCCTCTGCAACCCGAAATATTCACAGGTTCCTTGCTAGGGGCACACACCTTCTCAAGTTCCTCTACTTGAAGCAAATAATTTAGTTGTTCTCTTTAGAGTGGTCACCAGCAAACTAGGCAAAGAAACAGACATAAAAATTGTAGTAATTTGGGCTTGTAGGTGGCACCTGAGGATATGGCCCTGGCAGCCAATAAATCACAGATGGGCTCACTAGCCTCTGACTCTCCCATGTTCTGCAGGTAGTCAGCACCAGAGCAGGGTCTGTCTCTCAGGTGCCCCCTCTACTCATACTGCCCAAGCTGCCTTGCCTGACAGAGCAGGGAAATGTCAAGCAGCCAGAGCTGGGATGTGCAAAGCTGACCTCTTAGGCAAACTTGAACTTGTGTGTTCTGTGCAACACAAGGCTAATGCTGCTGGTCAGTGAGAGAGAGGAAGGAGCACTACCACCTTCCCAAGAGCTGTCTTTCCTGACAGCTTAGATGTGCTTGAGGAATTGCTGTGACAGCAGTTGGCGGGCAGGAGTTCCTTGCTGCTGAGCACTTTTCTCTGCCAGTACCTGGTTGAGGCACCATGTATTCCCTTCATTGCTACTACCCTAAAATTTCTGTCCCCTTTCTAGTCCCGCACCCACTCCTTCCTCAGCTGTGCCCCTCCTCCAACACTGCCGTCCAGTTCTCCTTGGGGACACTTTTTCACATCCATGTATTTCATGCATCAAGCTTCTTCATCGCAGACATCTTAAAACCAGTTTTTATGGGGGTTCCTGGTGCAAGGGCTTCTGTGCTGTGGCAAAAGCTGCTCCTCTACATCGACTCGTATGCTGTCTATAGGCTGCTTGACTGATATTCTCTCTAGCAAGTATTTTCATTTCCCCCTGTGAGGTATGCACTCAGCAGCCCATAGATGCAAACTGTTGCTGAAGTCTAAGACTAAGACTGGACCTAGCAATACCTAAGTTCCATCAGCAGATTAGAATATAAGGGATCCACTCTGAATTTCGTGACTCAGTGGGAGGGTCTCTATAACCCTTTTGTGTCTCTGGTGTAAATAATTCTAAATTTATTTCAATTCAGTGTGCCTTCGTGTATTTCATCCATGCAGTAAATAATAGAATGGACCTAGCCCTCGAACTTTGGTAAGCTGCATTTTTGTAAATTCATATTAAAACCGTTTTTGCTAGTACCTCTGACAGTGATTCTCTAAGTGACCTAACCTACTCCTTTGCAACACTCTTGGTAAGGTACTTACTCACTCAAAGTCTGCTTCTACCTCTTCTCAACTCAGCAAGTTGTGCTCAACTGAGCTGCAGCTGAGCCTTAAGCCTGCTAAAAGGCCTGTCTTATTCCCTGACATACACTTTCTTCTATTTGGTAGTATGACTCTGGTTCAAGTTTGATAATGCATGTCTTTTATAACTCAGGCTGTAGGACTTGAGTTCATTCTATTATCGTCCTTCTATGAGCTTTTCATGCTAGGTGTGAGTGAGTCTCCTATATATCACAAGTAATCTGACTTCAGAAAATAGAGTGCTTCCATGTGGATGGGCATGGGTCATGAGGCTACATGAAGGCATGATTTTTAGGCTGGCACTGCTAACTCTGCATCTGTTTCTGATGTTCTTGCCCAGTGAATTTGCCCTTACCCTTTACAGCTGCTGTTGTGAACCAGCAGGTCACACTCTGAATGGACCAGCCTGTGTGAGCACTGCAGACACATTCCCAGCCTGATGGCATCCACACGGCTGCTTAAAACCCATGTTTTATGCAAAGGCACAGTTATTATGTGTGTAAAGCCAGCTTACAGCCCACACCCCCTTCTCTCCAGTGGCATTTTCTCATGGTGATTAATACCACAATCAGCTTTGCTTGCTGCTGTAATAAAGCTCAAATTTGGGAACAGACAGGCTGCTTCCCTCTGCTGATAACTGAGAGGTGAAGGCATAGCCATCTGAATCTTATGATGCTACTTGGCCAGGTCTTAAAATATTTTCTGCTATTGCCATCCAATATAACTATATTATGAATAATGCTGCCTTGATGCTTGAGGGGACGCAGATTTGAAAGACAATATATAACTGCAAATGAATTCACCCTTTATTGTGCACAAATACAAACACTGAAAAAATTGATGACTTTTCTTTCAAACAGAAGTAGTTTGTTTAGGTGATGATCCACCCTGAGAAGCAGTGCTTTCTCTGCATCTGCTTACCATTTG
The DNA here is from genome assembly GCA_013397175.1 of Platysteira castanea. Lineage (NCBI taxonomy): Eukaryota > Metazoa > Chordata > Aves > Passeriformes > Platysteira > Platysteira castanea. The sequence continues at coordinate 52,318 of VYXC01004590.1, forward strand.
TGCATTCATAAAACAACAAACCACTAATTCTCAGCACCCGTGGAGAGGTGGAACAGTGGTTTCCTCTCTTACATTGTTTTTTTAAGACACGGTCCAAATTTTATTTTTTTTTTCCAAGTTCATGTGTTCTCAATCTTACATCAGTCGTGAATTAGGGCTGGCTCCTTATCACCCTCGCAGTTCAAATCAGAGAATCGTGTCCATTTTGAAGCAGCTCCCGGGTGTTTGTGATGGATGTGCCCGGACTGCGGCACAGCTCTCGGACCCTCTGTCCTCGCTGCCCTCCTCCGCTGGCCGCAGGGCGGTACTGCCTGCATCCCTGCTCCGACCCTCTTGTTATTCCTTCCTGAAGCATCCACCAGCGGCCTGCTGCATCCCTATTTCTTCCAGTGCCCACTAGATGACGCCTCTGATTTTAAGAGGAGCTTGTGACCGTTTGAATGGAATTTCACAGCTTTGCTCTTAATTTTCCACATTCTATGTGTGTGTGTGTGTGTGTGTGATGCAAAGAAGACTCGAGATCAAGTAAGACAGGAAAACATCTTCACTGGTGTGTATTTTCAAGGACTCTGAGGGGCAGAGATGCATTTTGTACTTTCCCACCCTGTCTCTTCCTGACTTGTGGAATACCAGACTGTAAAGACACATTGTTAAATAACCTACTGCAAATACAGTACTGTTGACACATGCAACCTGAGACCAAACTCAAAAAGAAAATCAAAAACCAACAACAACATCAGCAACCAGGTACGTTACAGGCACTCTGTGTTGTAGTGTGTACCTTGTGTATATCTGCAGGAATAAAGGAAATGGACAGCGAAGTTCTCAGTTGCCAAAGTCCTCTAGCTGCTCATAGGCCTCAGAAATGCCTGCAGCAGAGCTAAGTCAATGCTCTAGTTAAAGAATAGCAAGGGACACTCCTTTTCACCTGCCTGCCTTTTTAGCATAAATATATTTGAGTCTATAAAATCAAGACGGGGTTTTATTTTAAAGTTACATAGTGCAGTTAAGACTAATGTTAAATACCGACCATAAAAATAGATTGACTAGTCATTGTTACTAGTTACAACAGGTTCATTTGTTTAAATTATCTTGATTGGTTTATAACAGGCAATTGCAACTTCTTCCTCTAGGAGCAGGTGCTCCTGCTTCATTTTGTTATTTCTGTTCTTCAAGTGACATTGTAAATGTGGGTGGGGAAATTAAAAGTGTTATACATCAACATGTTCCTCTGCTTGGACAATGCAGCCTTCAGTTTGCCAAAGGCTGAGGGTGAAATCCTGTCACTTGCAACTTGTAGTGTGTGCTGGCTATGGGAGTGAGACTGCCCTGAGGAAGAGAGCACAAACGGAGTGTGGCTGTTTTCTCGGACAGACCTGGGCCAGCCCCTGCAGTGCTTCAAAAAGAACGGACAGAGGGGAAAGATGGGTTCTAATCACAAGGAAGTAAGTGATCATGGTGATAGTTACAACAAGCAGTCCCATATACCATCATGTCAAAAACATTTTCTGAAAGATAGTTCTTTCCAGTATATTAGGAGAAACTGAAACTGTTTACAGATTGACCTTCCATGGCTTTTCTTTTTTAACACTGGGACTCTGGAGACTGCCAAGTGATTCCTGTCCTGATTTAATTGTCAGTCTTCCTGAGAACTTCAGGGATGTCAGATAGGACCACTGTTGGCCAGCAGCTGAAGGAACAACTGTGTCGTTTCATTATCTAGAGGTCTTTCCTTTTTCATATGTGTGAATCATACTAAAAATGCCTACGGAATTTTAGATTAACTGAGTTTCACCCTCTATGCTACCAACTAGTGCTACTAATCAGCACTTCTGTTGCTGTTTCCAGCCTCTTCTGTAGTGCACAAAACTGTTTCTTAATGTGAAAGGAGTAACAAGCAGGCAAATTTCCCTACATCTCTCCAAATGACAAAAGTGTTCAGGACTTCCTTGTGCATCAGGAAGAAGTAAGAATGGGCATATGTCCAGCATTTTTTCCTGTCCACAAATGCATCCAAGCAGCTCATGTCACTGCATCACTCCATACCTTCTGAGTACTGTAAAACATCACAATACCCTTACATTCACAGTGTAGGCAGGCTCTGACTTGTGACTCCTCAGATCTGCCTAAAAAACTTTACTTCTAAGCAGTGCTATACAGCTCTCCCTGCAATAAGGCCTCAGTGATTCCAGGGATACATAAAGGGGAGATGTCTAGACTATGGCCTGAATTGCTTTTCTTTCCCCTTAGCTGGGTAGAAAATGGATAGAAATGAGTGTGATGTATTAACATCCACTCCTTTTGCTCACAGTCCTGGAACATGACATGGGCAAAGTAACATTCCAGTCTGCAGTTGTTAAAACATGCTGTCTAGTACCTTACTTGACACAGCTTGCTTTATTTGGTTAAACAAGACCTACAAGCAAGCCTACTAGACATGATTTTCCCCATTTTTTTTTTTTTACATTCTTCTGCAATAGCATTTGAAGTATTTTTGCCTCTGGCTAAAGAGACAAGTCAAATGTCTTGGTCTCAAGGTGGTGTCTAAAATACAGCTGGATAGTGATAAACCTGTTTTAAAAGTTTGAATTCAGTCATGCAACACAGGAAGCAAGTTGCAGAGACTTTCCTTTGCTTCCAGCTCAGGGCCTGAGCACCCTGCAGCCACGTGCAGCCCATAGGTGATGTGGAGAAACACTCCTCTTGCTTGCCAGGCATGAGAGATTTGGATGCTGGGTTGGGTTTGAGGTGGAACAGGAACTGAATAGCAGCTCTGTTTTGGGCTAGTTATTTGTCTTCTCATCGCCAAGCACGAGCAAGCCTGAGCATGAAAAGCCTGGTAAGGTTGCTGCACATAGGCCAAAGATGGTGCACGAACTCTCTGCCAGAAAGCACTTCATGGGGTTGTGGTGTGACTCCAGAGTTGTTTTGCTGCAGAAAATGGTGCTTTGTTGAACCAGACTCCCCTGAAGATGAAAGGACAGTGAGTTCTTATTATTTTTGTGACAAGTTGCTATGGAAAGGATTTCTGCTGTGGAATGGCACAAAATGACATTCTTTGTCTTCCTCCTTTCTGAGACAGTCACACTTTTACTGACATGCTTAGTGGTTTAAATATCCACAAATAACCTGCTGTTCCTCTTCAGCAGGCCTGTCTGGTAAACCCCAAATGTGTAACACTAACCAGTAAATTTGAGAGCCCATCCTGGAAGCACTGATTAGGAGACCTTGTGTTTGGATGTTCCTCAGACCATCTTTCAGCTCACACCCACAAAACCTCTCCCAGAAGTTTGATGCTCTCTTTCCAATTTCACTGCATTTATGTCCATTCTCTCATTGAACCTAGAGAGAAAAACAGGAGGAATTCTCTTGATTCATGTTGAATATGTTCTTACATGCTTAAGCTCTTCGAAATCAATAGGAGCATTTGTATGCAAAAAGTATTGTTCAGCACAGATAAGGAACACAGAATAAGGCAAGTAAGATGAGTTGAAGTGGTTGTTGCATATCTGCTGCTTTCTGCAATGCCATTCAATCAGAAAGCATTTAAAGAGGCTTTAAAAACTTTAGTTTGGTCAGAAATGTCAAACATGTCCCCTACAATACTTTTAAACAAATGTTATTTGTAAGACAAGTGTAAAAGCTACCATCTAATGCACAGCAACTTGGATGGGCCAGAACCCTCCTACATCTGTTGCAAAGAACTTCTCTGTCCCTTTTTTGCTCATTGTCTAGCCACAAGACTCTACCTGTGCTTCACAAAGAGCAACTTCTGTAGTGTTTACACAGGTGGGCTAGGCAAGGGGGTGTGAAGGCTTTTGGCAGCTGTGCAAAAAACTGATGTGAAACTATGAGAACATGTACCTTTTCTAGGGTTATTTAAAATACACATTTTTGAAAGTGCAGTGAATTGAATTCCATGCTTGCAAAAGATAAATAATAATGCTAACATGACAGATCAGAGACTGCAATCTGGTATTCATTGCCTGAACACAACTCAGAGTGGCCCTTTAAACCTTCCCACAGCATCTGCAGCCACCATACCTCCACCATAGTCTGGAAGGATTACTTGTGGAGGGCGGGAGCTTAGCTCGTTTCCTCTGCCCTTGCAGGCCTTAGTCTTTCTGTTGAGGCTGCTGCTTATGTGATAGCTTGAACAGCTGGTGTGTAATGGGAATATTCTTGAGGAATTCAAATTGGGGACTTAGATACGGAGGGGCTGCATCCCTTGCAGGAATTATTGGAGTTGCAGTGGTAGGAACTGAATTTTGGGGGTTTTCTCTGAAAAGAGAAAGGAGAACCACAACATGGAGGCAGGGAGGGAAGTATGACACTTTGCAGCCACCTTGAATCTCCCAGGCTGCAGCGCTGGTGGGTCAAGGTGAGCAGCAGCAGAGGCCCAGTTATGGTGTTCCAGTGGACCAGAAGTGGAGGCAAGCTGCATGCAAAGTGGGCAAAAGGCAGTTCTTGGTGAGCCTTTCTATCCTCCAGGATCAGGGGTGGGCACAGAAGGAGTTAATAATCACCATCACTCCCACTCAGGGCATTTTTGAGTTTATTGTGCATTCCCCCATTCGTGCATAAAACAAAACACGAGGAAGGAGGCAGACAGAGGAAAAACTGACCAGGGAGAAGATGACTGAAATGGAAATTTGCTTCTCAGAATGCAGAGCTAAATTCATGGACCGTATTCCTGGACCTGCATGTGGTTCAGGGTGGCATTTAATGGTTGTTCTACTGCATATCCTTCTTTGGCACAGATAGACACGCAGTGAGCAGTAGCTATCGTGGTGGGGCCCAGGGCTGATGCTCTCTGTGCTTTTTACAGTAAGAGTTTCTCTGAGGTAGCTCAGGCTGTTTCTCATGAATCAGGCGTCTAATGGAACATGGGTTGCCGCCATGTGGGAGCTATGTACAAACTGGGCTCAGCTCCACCAAAGCTTGCAAGGGCTCTGGAGAGAGATGCTTTTCTTGTCTGCCCTAGTTTTGTGTCCCTGTAGATTTCAGTGCCTCAGGATCAGCCCTAGGGATTGAGGTGAGGACATCCTTGCTTCCTGTTCAATGGTGAGTAACGGTGCCACTTGTCACCCTCTGCTGCCCTGCCGGGGGTTGGATATGTTCTTTCTCCACAAGATGTGATCATCAGTGGGCTCCCTGGTTGAATCAAACTTGCTGAGAAAGGAGATCTAATTGAGCCAGCCAAAGGCACAAGATCCATCCATCTCAGGGTCCCGGTGTAGGACTGTGGATTTCCTGGCCCCCAGTTCTGTGCTCCTGCTACGAAGATGCATTTATCACTTGGTTAGTCATAAAATACCATCATCATCATCATTTCAAGATGAAAGTATGGAATGGCTGCAACTAGAGTTCACCACATCTCCCAACACACCCATTACTTCCATTTTTCATTTTCTGTACCTGTTTAAGCTCAGATTCACAAAAACTTTCAAACCTCCTCTTCCTGCATTTCCCCAAGCTGTTGTGGTGCAACACATACTTCTGGGGGAGGATGCTGAAGTATTTTAGCTCATGACTAGCATGAAAAAATTTACTTTCCATGCAGCGCTTCCCGAGAGAATAACCCAGTTTCTGGCCAGTCCCTCCCAGCATTGTTCAGCCTCTGAGATGGGTGGGCAGGGGAGTGGGAATCTCCTGCGGCGTCCTGGTGCCTGCACCCCTGCCAGCAGGGAAGCTGGCAGCTGGGGACCAGGGCTGGGGTTGCCTCAGCTGTCCCCTCTGCAGGGTTTGCAACAGGCACTCGTTAACCGTGGTTGGGCTGCTTAGTGTCAGGGCCTTTGTTGTGCCAGTTCTGGTACGTTTATAGGCTGTGCTACTTAAGCTAACAAAAAGTTTGTAAGGGAATAGGATATGAAACACATAAATAAAAGTATCAGGTATCCGTAAAACATGTGTGGATTAAGCTGGTGAAAAGGTGAAATTTCTCTTCCCCATGAGTTAATGTCTATTTTCCTTGGAAACTGTAGTTTGAGGGCTGCCCCCCTTTTGCTAAAGTGATAAAAGATACGTTTTCTTATCTGAATGCAATGACATTTTAAAAGGCTTCCTTTGTTGTTTTTAAACCTCCGTGTCAACAGTTATACCTCTTATACAATTTTCTTCGTATTTACTTAATATAACTCTACATTGTGTTGATATAAAACTAGACAGCAAACTTTTAACTTCTCAGTACTTTTGTTGGATGAAAATCTTTACAATGCCAGACTAATCTTTCAGGAGTGACAGCATATTGGCATGGCATGACAATTTAAATCCATGTTGGAATATGTTTATCCATCACCTGGCATTATGATACTTTTGTTTTTTTACTTCTGGCTTCTAGACGCTGTAACTTTTGTTTCAAGCTGAGTGTTTTTAAAGGTCAGGTGTCTCACTTCTAACTCTTCTTTACAAAAGAGTTTTGAAACTGTTTATTCATAGGTATCAGGAAGGTATTCTCAAATGAAATAAGACATAACTTTTGGACATAACTTTTATTTTCTAGCCTTTGTTAGGTATTTTCTCTGTTAATAATTTACTTGTGAATTCAAACAGAACAGTTTTTTTCTATGGATGTAAGGATGAAAAATTCTCTTTTAATAAATTAGTAAATAGTAAATGCAGAAGGAACTATTTTTTCAGAAAAAGAAGCATTAAGATTAGCTACATCTTGGGCAAAAGGGAAGGAGACATCCTGGTGTGGGTAGAGAAGTTAAATTAAAATCAAAATTCCTCCAAAACCATTTTTTTCAGCAGTAACCATCAGCAGAAATTAGGTTTGAAATTCTGCAGAACAATACCTGAGAATCTCAACCCTAATAGTCAGACACTTCCTGCATTTATTAGAAGACAACAAACACATGACCTGCTTTGTTTCATTTAAAACTTGTTTAGAAAATATCACACTTCTTTCTCTTCTGAGGCTATTTAAATTAGGAAATTTGCTAATTGGATCTACCCATCAGTTTAAAACTCCTTCTCAGAATGGTTATAATGACCCACTGCCTGGCACCCCTTGTCATGAGCAGCAGAGTGAATAAGCTGTGGCCAGAAAGGGACAATAGGTTTAGCCTGTGACTGAATGGAACAGCAGGAACAACCATGAGTGGTAATGAATGTAATATGGAAGATGCAGAAGGAAAATTCTGCATGGATGCCAGACTTCATTGAAGAGCTGACTCACTTTTAGTTCTCTACTTCTCCTGTGTTTTCCCTCAGCTCCTGGAAAAAGAGCAGACATACTGAGACCCTGCATCCTCCACTAATCTGCTGCTGCTCTGTGCTTACTTGTGACAGAGCAAAGTTAGGATTTTGCTTTCTCCTCTTCCTTCATTATGAAGACTCAAGGTGCTGGGAAATAACTTGGGTAGTGGTTTTGAAGAAACAAGCCAGCTAAAAGTCATCATCAAGCAGAATTTTCTCCAGAAACTATGATTTCATAATCACACAGAAAAGAATATTCTGAAATTCTTAAAGAATTTTCTTTAAGAATCTTAAAGGAATTTCTTAAAATGGAAAATATTAGGTAGCTATAAACAAGGGTGAATATCAAAACAAAAATTAGGAGGAGAATACAATTCTTCCTTTACAATAGTGTAAAGGAAGAAAAGGGGGAAATACAGCTATACAGGAAAGGTCATTAGAGAAATTCTCATGCTATGAGAATGCCTAAAGATGAAGTCAGAGTGCTATTAGGATTTGTTTTGACAATAGCCAGTATGAACTTTATTCACCAATACAATAATGGAAAACAACTTGTGTGTGTCACTTTTGCTTGCACGTTTTCAGGGATAGGTTCCTGCTGGATTAGTCTGCACTATGATTCCTGCTACCACTGTTGACTGAAAACAAACCAAAGCGAAGTTAAAATCTTGCTATTTACAGCCAGCCTGGAAAAACACTACCAAAAGCAGCTAATCTTGGGTTTGAGTGTTCAGTTAAAGCCTACATGTGAACTGAACCACAGACAGAAAAATCCACCTGCATCTATCCCATACTTCTGAGTGGTAGTCCTTGATCTTGGGCTCTTTCAACTGAGAAGTGAACTTGGTACAGTTGAATGTCTTTAATGCCTCAACAAGCAACATCCTTGCTCGTGGCTTAAGATGTTCCAAGTACTAATCTTGGAAGTAGCCCAGGGAACTCAATTATACAGGTTTACATGAGCTGTGATTGTTTGATGAGTGATATTTCACAGGAAAATAAATTCTAGTCATGTGAACAGAAAAAGAGGCAAATGTTTCTGTTTTCTCATTGTCAATGCTCCTGGAAAAGAGCAGGAAAGAGTGTGTGTAGTCAGAGGAGGAAAACACCCAGAGAGGAAGGGAAAAGAGAACAGAGATGACTTAATTTGATTTCAGGTGTTATTAAAAAAAATCCTCTGGCAATAAACTGTTCCAAAGCAGTGAGGTGAAGGAACACAGCTGGAGACTGGAAGGACCTTTCAGATGACACAGACCAGCTCCCCGAAAAGTCTCAGCCATGACTGAGGATGTACCAGACATGCCACCAGAGGTTAATTAGCAGGGAATAGCTCTCTGAAGCCATACTAAGAAACCATGGTAGCCGATGTCTGTTGAACTTAACAGTGCTCACTGTTGCAGGAGCGACCTGAACCACCTCAGCCTTCCGGGTTTGTCAGCTTTGAAGGGTGTTTAACAGGTCATCCACTGTAGCAGTGGATTAGTGGAGGATAAAACATACATCATTTCAGTTCTTCTCTCCCAGCAGCAAGCAGCTGATGCCACGGCATGCTAAACATCTTTATTCAAGCAAATTCCATTCCTTTTGCTGAATAAGTGCAAGTTCACCCCCATGATATATAAATGCTGCTGGCACACCAACTGCTGTGAAAGAAATGTGCGTTGTTGTCTGTGATTGAATGGCTCTTCAACACAGTGGTGAAAACAGAGAGCTGTGGAAAAGTTCTTAGAGGTATGGATTTTCAGCAGCCGTTCTTGAGTTCTCCTTTCTAGCTGCCAGTGCTACACAGAGAGTGGCATTTGCATTCACATTAGTGGTCAGCAAAGTGACCACCCATCTAAAACCTTACTCAGCTGGGATCGTTCGAACGGCGCACCCAGGTATGCTGTGACAGCTCAGTGGGAGCCTTGACTTGCTGAGAAGTTTTCAATCACTCATTACAAAGGGGTTTTGAAGGTAGGAGGTTCTGTGATTTCTCTGCATGTTTCACAAAGCAGGCTGTGGCTAACTCAGTGTTCTGGGTGCAAACAGGAAACAAACTCACTCCCCCACTTGGACTCAATAAAGCACAGGCTATTCCAGGTCTGGCAAAGAGAGATTTTTTTGCTGTTTTCCTCTTATATTTGCCTGATTTGGGCAATGGTTGTGGTTTCAGAGTGGTATAATGATGATTTTGATACAAGGCAGCAATATTTATTTATACCTTCCTCAAAATTTGCTCCAAAGTATATCTCAGAAAGAAAATGTGTTTTCTGCAAGAAGTTTTAATATATTACAGACTATTAAAATTTGTTAATCCCAAAATCACAGGTAATTTACACATGATTTTTTACAACCACCTCTATTTATTCACTCATTTCCAGTTCAGTCTGTAATTCTCTTTATCATCAGTGACTTTGAAAAGACTGCAGTTAACTCCTTCTGTGGTGCCCATCATGTGTAGGCCACTGGAAATACACAACTTACAGTTCCTTTCCAGTGCCTGTTGACTATATCAAGTCCATGGGGATCTCCTGGAAGTTATACCTCAGATACAGTGCATGTGTATAAAGTAGCTGGATGACCACTTATTTGTGCATTGCTAATGGAAAATACAATAATTATTTTTGCAGTTTGGAAAATCTCCCTTGAGATGTGTATTTTAACAATAGTTTCAGTTGCATTTTACAGAAAGGAACTATAGTGGCAGAAAACTTGGAGATAGCTCCTGTGATGGCGTTGACACTTTAGTCTTTTCTGTCTCAATGGTGTTGATGAAATATTGAGATGGTGGTGATGAGACAGAGAACTGTGCTCCTTTAAGTCTGGTATCACTGGGATTGCATTGCTTGCCCTTTCATTTTAAAATGGCAAGAAAAAACCCCACCAAGCCTATGATTTAGTCTGCCTATGCTTGCTGATAAGAAGAAAGGCTGTTGGTATCGAGGGAACTTCTTGTGCACGTGAAAATTTGGATTCTCATGTCCACATAAGAATGAAAAACATCCAGAAACTGCAGACCTGTACCCAGTACCAAATGAATTATATTTGTGGTAAAACCCACAACCTTCAGTGGCATGATCAGGAAGATCTTGATAACTGTGCACCAATATTTTCAGGAATCACTACACAATCAGCTGCAATAATATGTGCCTTGGGGCTTTTGCCAGGTATCTTGATTCCAGCCAGGACAGGGTTCAATTTTGCAGTAGCCAGGAGAAGCATGGTTAGTACCCAGAGACTTTTCTATACCATGTCACATCATTTCCAGGGACAGCGGGAAGGGAGTCACTTCCAAGGAGAAAGGTTTCCTTCTGGTCAAGTAAGCATGACGGAGGGAGAAGTGGGGTTACACTGGTTCCAAGCTGGAAGGAGCAGTTGGATAACGCAGGTTCCAGTCCAGAGGGAGAGGTTGAGTAATGCCATTTCCAAGGTGGATGGGGCAGTCGAAGTGGTGTGGCTGTGGTCAGGTCAAGCTCTGCAGTGAGCATTTTTGCAAGTGAATCACTCTCTCTTTTGTATACTTTGTTATGAATATTGTTGCTGTCAGTGTTTTCTTATCTCATTGCTGTTTCCAGTAAATTGTTCTTATCTCAATCCGTGGTTTTTACCTATTGTGCCTCCAGTTCTCCTCTATCCCACCGCAGGAGGGAGGGGAGTGGGTGAGCAGCAGCATGCTTTGGAGGGTCTCAGGGGGAGAACTAAACTGGGGAGTACCCTTTCTAAACCATGGCACCAAGCTTTGCCTGAGCTGCGCTTATGGTTCTGAAAGCCTCCTGGCAGAAGGTGTCCAGGATGGCTGACGTCCTGGACTGATCCCAGAGAAAAGAAGAGGGAAAGGAAGGATGAACAAGGAGCTGTGTGTCTTTGACAGCAGGAGCTGTGACAACTTGCCAGGCGTGCTCCAGACAAGTCATCCTTTCACCTCCAAAACATGGACAAAAAGTGGACAACATCCAGCAGCAACAGTGAGGAACTCCACTTCTTGTCAGCCAGTTTCCTGCCCAGAAAGAAAAGCAAATGCCCCCTTGAAGGAAATGAATGGCTTTCCTAACTTGGCATCCCTGCAGACTCCCAGACCTTCCACATAACATCTCTGGAAGCAGAACAAGTGGTAACACAGAGTATGCTAATGAAAGCCTAATCCCACCCCTAAGAAGAAATTTTGGTCCCTGAGGGGAGAAGTGCCAACATCTTCATGGAGTCCATAGTGACAACCTCATCTTAATTTTTGTTTATTTCTAATTTCTCCATTGCTTGAAATGACCCAAGTTTCTTTTTTTTTTTTTTTTTAGGTAGACGCTCTTTTGTTCTGCCCAAACACTTCATTTCGCAAGAAAAAGAAGGCCTGATCAAACTTGCCTCAGTAGATGTCTGACTCACTTTTGTTGGGCTCTTTCCACTTTGGCAAAAGGCTTCAAAACCTTTATGCACACTGTAGACATGAAAAGAGTGAGTGAGGTGTTTAATATGACAGACAGTTCCCTTGCAGGGCAACAAGGTGGTGAGAAGGAGTCTGTGTGTTTAAGGAAGACCAGAGTGAGAGAACTGACACATTGAAAGTGATACTTGTACGCTGAATTTCTTTCAAAACTAATGAGTTGGGTAACACTTTCTGTTGTAACTGTTTAAATATTTGAATTCTTCAAGGCTATTTAGTGTTCAGATACGGAGTAGGAACAATAGAGAAGAGGAAATAACATTAGCAAATGTTTTTCTCAGACTTTGATGCTGTGACAGAAGAGCTCATAAATGATCTATGGTCCACTGAACCTTTTCCAATACTACTTGCAACTTTTAATGACTATGAAGTGTACTCCATGGGTTTCAAAATGAAAATTGCTGAAAAGAAAATTCTTTGACTTGGAAGGGAAAGAAAGCCATAATTCCACAGGGAGTCTCAATAAAATTAAGTGAGACAATAGAGAGGGAAGATTGTACAACTGTTTGTATAGCTGAATGTATATTATTTTTCTCAGATGTATTGACTTTATTTCCGGTCTGGAATAGCTTAACTTTTAGAACATTAGTAAAACAAATGTACAAATTCGTACCTTCACTAAAAATCTCTTTCCATGTAAAGTGCCTCAAAACCAAAAAAGGGATGTTGAGTATTTATTATTCAATATTAATAATTGACAGTTGTCTTTTGGAAATGGCATTCAGATGAATAAGTAATATATCACACATAGAGTCTCCATTGAAGAGAAAATGGTTGAAATCCATACTGAGAAAGACTTTTCTGATGACAAGTGATTAAGTCATTCTATCTAAAAGATTTCTTTGCCTTGGCTCTGGACATGGTACCATAAAAAGTCAGTCCTTGTCTTGAGGGCTTTTTCTCCCCCTCTTTTGCACTGAAGCAGAACCTCGGAGTTTGCATCATTAGCGTGAGTGTTTGGTTTCCTGAAACACAGCAGAAGAGAGTGCTGTCAGTGGGAGAGCAGGGGATGAGTGGTGAAGGCATGGCTTCTGTGTGATTTGCTGGAACAAATGCAAGCAAGAAGGAGACAGCTTGCTTACTCCATGTGGCAGAATCATGTGTTTTTGTTCCTGCTCCGTCATCTGGTGACTGGTGATCACTGGGTGATCATGTCTCTTTATTAAAATCCTTTGAGATCCAATTGTACTTGGCATGTCACTGGGAGTGTATTGATGCAGGTTCTTCTCGATAGTGTTTGGCCCTTGTTTTGTTTGCTTCTCAGAACAAGAAAAAAGAATGTCTGCTGCTCTCAAAAGACACTTTCCACTGCCCAGTTTAATATGTGCTAGTGAAAAACTCTCCTAATGCTCATATCTTTCTGTAGTGTTCCTCTCAAGGCTGACATTTTTTGCTTGCATAAATTCCTGTAGTTGACGGCCATTGGGAGTCTGTTTGTGTGACCCGGGATGCCATGACTTTCCCAGAGCGAGGTCCCGCAAGGGACAGCTTCCTAGGGGTCTCTGGCAATCCTCCGGCCGCCGGGAAACCTCAGCAAGGGGACAGCCTGTGGCTGTAAGTGATCAGCTCTTAGCAGTGATTTCAGCTCAGCGGTATCAGCTCTGCCTTGTGAGGTAACCCCAGGCCAACTCAGGGACAGAGAGACAGAAGCACCGTGTGGCAATTCCACAGAGATAGCCTTTATTGTCCAGCACTCTGTGAAGGGGGCCAGGAGCAGCAGCTCCCTCCTGAACCGGGCAGAAGCCGTACTTTTATGGGGGAAGGCGGGGGTGGTACCAAAGGGATTTGGGTACCAAAGAGTGGTACCAATGGATTACAAAGAATTTACACGTGCACCAAAGCGTGGTGGGATCTCACCCTAATCTAAGAGGACTGCTCCTTCCAAGTAGCATCCCTTCAGGGGACAGTTGAGATAAGCTTGTTACAGCTCATTCAAGCGATGTCTCTCCAAGAGAGAGACCTGGCAAGCTTATCCTCCTCCACAAATTCCCATCACTCTTTTAAAGAAAAAACCTTTTCCCCTCTGACCTTAAAATCTAGCCTTTAAAACAACTCCTTAGCCATTGTTAGTGCTGCTCTATTTTTCTGCTAGGTCTGCTCCTAATTTTCAATATTTCACTTGTGAGTGACTATTCAAGGAGATGATCCAAGCAGAACTTCAAGAAGTTACCACCCATCAGCTGAGACACTGCAATGCCCATGGACATGTTCCGAGTTTGCCCCTGCTGCAGGGACATACCTAGTTGGACATAACCTACACTGCCTCCATTGCTTCTTACTTGTGATGCGATATTACAGCACAGCCAGCATCATCCTGATATCCTTCAACTCCTTTGACCTCACCTAGTAATTTGTCAGTGTGATCCAGAAAGCAGGCACTTGCAGCTCTCCCTGATTTCTCACCTTTTCCATTTGGGTGGACACAGTTACAGTTTCAAGCCTTGATTGTGGAGGTGCCCCCGGGAAACAGGCAGACACAGCCATGTGCTACGTGTACCAGCCAGGTAAGTGAATGACACGTGTCATGGTGATATACACCGTGGCCAGGCAAACACTGTGAAAAATCCCTTCTACCATGAGGTATCAAAACTCTTAGGTTTTGCCCGTGCCGAATTTGTTTATTTCTACATAAATTTTTTTCTTCCCAGGGATATTCTACTCACCAAAGTTTACTGGCACACGAGTAGGTGTGGAGAAGATCATTCATATAAATATCTACTGAGACTGAATATTCAGTGTGTAGAAGTACTTATGTGAGTTGTAGGTGCTGGATCATTCAACTCCTAAGTGTCAGATCCTCAGGAGTGTTTGCCTGATGCCTTGCATATTTCAAGGGAAGGCAATGTTTGTGAAAGCAGCTCAGAGACAGTCTTTTAGTTCCTTCAAACTTTGACTAGTGGATGCCAATACAATCCTGAAGAGCAAAAAGATTTTCAGGCTACTAGACCTGCAAGTCATCTTATATCTCAAATTGTTCCTGCTCTAGTCAAATCAAAAGAGGAAGAAAAGGCAAGAGAGAACTCCTTGAACTTGTGATAACCCCTGCTAGTATCCAGCTGTGCCACTTGGTAGTATTTATTTTGTGGTATGTGCTTTTCTCCTGGAAGCTTGTCAAGTGGCAAAGTGGGATCTTTGCTTTCTAGGATAAGTACTTTTTGGGTGATAAAATTAAACACTGTCACTAACTTATCTTCCAGAACATTATTATAATGAACAGTTTTTCCAAGACAGAATTTTGATGGTAAGCTTCTTTGTCCATCAGTTAAAAAAAAAAAAATTACAGGTTTTAAAAGCTTGTGATTATGCTTAAAAATGTGTAAGAATGACAGCCCTTCAAAAACATTAAAGTAAAACCTAATGCAACTGCATGTTGCTTTATTTGAAAAATGATTTGCTCTTTTTTACTTTGAAACCACAGCCTAGTCCTCTTCCATGACCCATTTTTTGTGATGTAAAGATGCCATATGCTTTATGCATGAAAGTTCCTGATACTGTAGCTAACATCCAGGGTATTGGCTTGGACTTGCTCTGCCATAATTGATTTACTACCTTGGGTGAGAAACCACATGGAACAGCCTCTGAGCCTAATTATGACCAATTGCACCTGCACTCCTCAAAGCAAATGCTACCAAAATCTCAACTCAGCATAATTCCACTCTCTGTGGTACCTGAAAAGAATAAATCACTGAACGACTTCATGGAAAGAATTTTATTTCTTAGAGGAAATCAACATTTTTCATAAGCTGCTCCACAGTTCAGGGAAATATGGGAGCCAAGAAATTGAAGAGCCCATGTGAGGCGGTGGGCTTGAGCTATGCTATTTGATTTGTTTCACTGTGGTCACACCTCAGTTGCTCAGAGGAGCCTTTGGAAGTGTAACAGGACCCTTCATTGTGGTGTGAAGTCTATCATGTTGAAGCAGAGAAGATATATTAAAAGGTAATTTTTCCTCTACTTTTTTTTTAAAAAAAATTATTTTAAGAAATGTTTTGAATTACAAGGCAACTAGTTTTGTTTCCTAACCTAAATCTGTATCCTTATGTGCCTTTTGGGACAGTGGTAGTTAAATTATCTAAGGATGTTTCTCTAGATTCAAAATGTAGCTTATATTTGCTTGTATTTAATTGCAAAATTCACTGTGTTGTTTTCTTAAATTTGTTGGAAAGTTAGTAAGAAGCACATATTGCAGTTAAATGCTATTTGTTAAAGATGTCATTAAAAATTTTTGCTGAAATATTTCCTGGGGAAAAAGCCTTTCCTGTGAAGCTCAAATCTTCCTCAAAATACTTGTTATTTTGGAGAAATAAAGCATCATCTCATGCCAAAATACCCTTTTTTTCTTCTTAATTTTTGGTAACTGGATAAGCATATTTTTGAAAATGATGAATATGTTGAAAAAATCCAGGCAGATGTAATTTTTTTGGGGGGTGGGGTGTGTGTGGGGGTGCATATAAGGAAAAATAGAGTTCTATGAACAGCTGTGTTTCTTACAGAGCTACTATAATAAATCAGCATTTGTCAGTAATCAAAGAAAAGAATATATCAGGTATCAGACATATTCTAGTTTCAAGCTTCCATGGGATTATTGTAAGCAACAGCAAGCAAAAATATAGCCAAAATGTATTAAAATACCTGAGGACCTTTCTTAAGTGAAAAGTAAACCCTAGCCTTCTCTTTGCCATTTGCTTTTCACTCTTGGCCAAGGCAAACCCACGAGAGCGTAGTTTGGCTCTCCTGGCTGCACCTTCAGGCAGTGTGCACGGACCCAGGGCTCCCCAGGCCAGGGAGAGCGCTCGGGAGGTTTCAGTGGAAATTCATGGAGAAGCACAGGACAGAGGATGGGCTTGGCTGTCCCTGGCTTGCCCAAGCTCGGCCCAGGCTGTGTGCAGTGCTGTGCTTTCCAGGCTCAGGAAGGCTGTGCCAGAGAGCTCTGTATTTTCCTTGTTGTCCTTGCCTCTCCGGAGGCCTGCACCAGCTTTTGCCTGCCCCTGCAAACTGCAAGCCTGCTCCATCATCTGCCGTGTTTCACCTGCATTTAGCTACCAACAACTGTCTGTGTGTCAGTAAAGATGCCTGAAAGTATTGTTCCAAATTTTCGGCTGGATATTGCCGTATGCTTCAATTTTCACTTAGAAAATGACAAGATGTTTTTGCTTTAGAGTTCTTCTGACATCTTACAGCATCCTTCTGAACCAGTCCTGCACTTCTGCTGACACACTCAGTACACAGGTGTATCACAAAGATTTTTTGCTGGCTGCACATAATAAAGATATGTGTAAATTAGCAACTCATCTTTTCCAGCAGAAAATGTGGTAAAAAACCCCCCAGCCTAAATGATGCAATAGCTCTTTCTCAGATAGGCACACAAAGAGGGAACGTATTTAGCCTGAGGTTAATTTTAACTATGTCCATTAACAGAAAAAAGTTAATTTTTCTTCTGAAATCTCTCTTAATCTCTTCTCATTTACAGGTGGTGTTCTGTTGTTGATTTTGTTTGGTTTTTTTGTTTTCTGTAAAGTCTGGACAGAACGTAAATAGAAAATCAGTGATTTCAGGATTCAGTTTTGGATGTGAGTGCCCTCCATGGCCATCGAAAGCCCGGGCAATGTTTGACATGGCTTGACATAGTGAAGTCTATGTTTTGTTGTACTGGCTACATCAGGCTGACTTGATCTGCTATGGAGAAGGGGTCCAGGTTTGTTTCCTTACAGTGCTTTCAAGCAGGTACCTCACATCTGTTGATTCTAATCCAAGGTCCCAGAAGTTGTTTTGCTGGACTGTTTACACAGTGTGGAAAGGAATGTGACTAAAGTTACTACATTTTTGGATCTGAGCGACAACTTGTATGCACCTGATGCTTTGTCTTTCATCTCTTGCTCCTCAATGGGTAGATGACTTAACAAGCCAAGACTTACTCTCTTGTGATAGTCATAGTATCATAGAATGGCTGGACTGAAAAGGATCTTAAAGAGATCGACCCCCCCTGCCCCCCCTGGGCAAGAACATCTTTAACTCGACCGGGTTGCTCAGAGCCCTATCTAGAAAAAAATATTGTCATGAACTGCTGCAGGAAAACCATCCAGCAGCCCAGCACTGTGCTTTTCTTTCACAAGTAATGCCTGTCAAAGGTAATACCAGACTGTCATCCTTGTGAGGCAACCACTGCAGGGCCCAGTTGGCAGTGGCCTGCTGCATGGGCCAGGAGAAAAACCTCCAAAATCATTTCCCATAAACTCTAGCTGAACCTAGTAAAATATGGGACACTCTGCATGCTGCAGTAAATGAATGTGACCTCCATTTATCTTTCATATTATAAATATTTTCTGTGGTTTAAGGCATTCATTGCTTCCTTTTGCTGTCAAGGAAATGAAGGAAATACATTTCAGTAGCACTTTACAGAACGTACTTACCTTCAGTCATTGCTGTAAATATGCAGCGATCATATTTTCCCTGTGCAAAATAAATCAGAATGTTTTGCCAGTTAGCTCACTCAAGTCTCAACTGAAGTTATGACTAGTGTCAGTTTTTCCCTTGTTAGTAAACTTCTTTGCTACATCACATTTTTAATGCATTTGACTATTTCACAGTTATAGTTAACGATGCGTTGGAATAAAATCAAGGTCTGCTGAGTATCGTTTTTCATGTTTTGTTTAGAACAGCATGGCTCCCATAAATAATAGTGGGATTTGTAGAGTGCCCCACCTTGGCAGTGCTTAAAGACCTGAACAGAGGAATGAATGCAGGATTAGAGGTGCCAGTCATTGGCATATAATGACAAAATAAAAAAATGAAACACGATCATATGGCACCTATGGAGAGCAAGAAAAAAAATAATAAGGAAAGACCACAGAATCAGCACACGGGAAATAGCTCAGAAGTCAAGCCAAGCTAGAAGGACCGTCTTTAAAAGTAGAAATGGGTGAAAGAAGGCCAAAGAAAGGCATGAGCATGCCAAGTAGTGTGCTGCAGCAGAAGCAAGACTAGCTGCAGGTCTCAGGCACTGCAGAGGTACGCAGACACAAGCACACTCACTTGCATGTTCTGCGGATTACTCCAGACCTTTGGTACCCTTAATTTGCTGGGATGACATTAAGAAAGAAGTCATTAAAATATCAAGGCCTCATTAGGACTGCTTAGCAAATGTATAGCCTTCAGTGGAGTCTGACTTCAAAGCCCAGGTTGATGCCAAAGGCAAGCACTAATATCTCTGGCTAGCTGGCCTTGAGGTTGTTTGCCTGCTGTTGACCCTTTACAACCAGGCCAGTGTGACCATATGGTAGTCTGTGTAAGGCCTAAATTTCTGCTGGGTTGTTTTTTTGTGGGTTTTTTTTTT
>VYXC01004590.1:71433-107286 GCA_013397175.1 Platysteira castanea
GTCATCCTTGTGAGGCAACCACTGCAGGGCCCAGTTGGCAGTGGCCTGCTGCATGGGCCAGGAGAAAAACCTCCAAAATCATTTCCCATAAACTCTAGCTGAACCTAGTAAAATATGGGACACTCTGCATGCTGCAGTAAATGAATGTGACCTCCATTTATCTTTCATATTATAAATATTTTCTGTGGTTTAAGGCATTCATTGCTTCCTTTTGCTGTCAAGGAAATGAAGGAAATACATTTCAGTAGCACTTTACAGAACGTACTTACCTTCAGTCATTGCTGTAAATATGCAGCGATCATATTTTCCCTGTGCAAAATAAATCAGAATGTTTTGCCAGTTAGCTCACTCAAGTCTCAACTGAAGTTATGACTAGTGTCAGTTTTTCCCTTGTTAGTAAACTTCTTTGCTACATCACATTTTTAATGCATTTGACTATTTCACAGTTATAGTTAACGATGCGTTGGAATAAAATCAAGGTCTGCTGAGTATCGTTTTTCATGTTTTGTTTAGAACAGCATGGCTCCCATAAATAATAGTGGGATTTGTAGAGTGCCCCACCTTGGCAGTGCTTAAAGACCTGAACAGAGGAATGAATGCAGGATTAGAGGTGCCAGTCATTGGCATATAATGACAAAATAAAAAAATGAAACACGATCATATGGCACCTATGGAGAGCAAGAAAAAAAATAATAAGGAAAGACCACAGAATCAGCACACGGGAAATAGCTCAGAAGTCAAGCCAAGCTAGAAGGACCGTCTTTAAAAGTAGAAATGGGTGAAAGAAGGCCAAAGAAAGGCATGAGCATGCCAAGTAGTGTGCTGCAGCAGAAGCAAGACTAGCTGCAGGTCTCAGGCACTGCAGAGGTACGCAGACACAAGCACACTCACTTGCATGTTCTGCGGATTACTCCAGACCTTTGGTACCCTTAATNCCTTTTTAAGTCTGTCATCATCTCTTTCGCCTTATGAGAACACCATTTCATCCTCCTCTCTTTCTCTTCTCCCTCTGTCACAGCTTTCTTTCAGCACGTTACTGCCACAAATCCTTTTCTCAAACTTTGCTTTCATTTTTGAACCACCAGAAAATGTTGCCCATGCAATGCCTTGTTGCTTCCCCAGCCTATCTGGCTCTGGGTGCTGACGTGCAGAGTTTTCCTTGCAGTGTTGATCCTTTCCATGATTCCCACAGGGATCAGCTCTCCCTCCGCTCACGCTGCCAGCCAGGCTGCAGAAAGCCTGGGCAGCAGTCCCTAACCTGTTCTGCTCTCTTGGCTGCTCTGCCGTGGTGAGCACCGCTGTGTGCAAGTACAAAGCACATGGTGACAGTGACAGCTGTGGTCAGGGCGTGGCTGGAGAAAAAGCACCCAGGTGAGAACTGCTCCCTTATCACAGTGCTGCAGTGGAGCCTGGAACCAGAACATACGTGGTGAACTGCCTAACTTGAATGCAACTGGTTTAAGGGGGTTTAGATTTCAACTAAAAATACTCACTCAGCCTTGGCCACAATCCTTCATATTGTGTCTGTAGAGTTTATGGAAACACAAAGTTAATTGCTCGTGTGTTTCCAGAACTTCTACGGTATTTAATTTAAGATAAAACATGGGGAAGTGTGTTTGCAGTTGAACTTAAGTTCTTTTTTATCTCCTCAGTTTGTAGTACACAAATGTTATTTTTACTACAAATTCTTCCTGGTCTCTACACTGCAACTGACAGATCTGATGCAGACTGAGCACAGAGGTTGCTCCTCTTGACGTCAGTGCCCCTCCTGGCTGGCACACTGCTGTGGTAGCCTTGCTAGTAGCAGTATAATCGCTCTAAGGGAAAGCAGAAGGCTGTATTGCCCGGGGCTACTGATTTGACATCGTTATCAGTAACACACAGTTGCATATTAAAGAAAAGCATGGCCATAAGCAATCAAAATAGAGAGGCTTATGTGCGAGAGAGTTTTGGAAAAACTGAGCAGAATGCTCTTTGATTTAAATATAATGAGTCTGCAGAAGTGACAGCCCTGATTCACCTCTCTGAATGAATAATATCAGTGTTGCCAAGATCACAGTATGTTTTTGGCTGTTTTATGAAGGTACCATATCAACGATGAAAGAGAATAGTCTGACAGTGTAGCTAACTTATGCAGTGAAAATAACCCCAACCAAGCCCCCAAACTTGGAACCAGCAAAGGAAGAGAAGCAATATTTGAGCTGATCTTGGAAAAAAAGGATAAAATGAGACAAGCTTAGGTGAATGTGATTATTTGCTGAACTCTGGTGGAAACTGTTAGTCTGTAAGACTGCCTAGGAAGAGTGAAAAGGACCACCTTAGAGGTGGGGTACGTCAGAAAAGTAAGTGCAAACCTAAGAATTACCTGTTTATACTTTTGTAGGAGTAATACCTAAGATGTCAGGCAATATGCATTAGCTGTGCCTTTATCTGTGTTTCTTGTCAAGAAGGATCAGGCTTCTTTAATCCATGGGTTTCCCAGAGAGATGATGAAATCTTTGTCACCGGAGATATAACAAACTCTGCAGGGCCAAGCAGTCTGACTTCACTTCAAAACTGGCCCTGCTTTGAGCAGAGTATCAGATCACAAGCAGCCAGGGTCCCATCCAATCTGTATTCTTCCATGTCTCTCTGTACTGGCCCTACCTACTTTCTGATGTATGGTTTCAAGAATAAAAACAAAAAAACCCCCAAACAATTCCATATTAAAACAGCAGTGGACTTATCTTAGAATTATTTTTTAATAATTTGAATTATTTATTTGTTTCAACTGTTGAAAATTCCAATGCACAGTTATGTCTGGCTTCTACCACACTGAGATTTTGTATTTAAAAAATATAAACTATGAATTAGCAGGTTTGTCAATTATGTAAGAATTCATACACTGAGATGAAATGCACACTGTTCATTAATTGTTGGTGTCGATTATCTGTTTTAAAACAGATGCAGAGGCAAACCACAGGGTAATATAAAATGTTTGGTTCTTCCCCTTTCCACTGCTATATGGAGCAGAAAAGCAGCAGCTGAGTTTATGGAAGTAGTACCTCTATCCATGCAGTACCTTCAAAAATATGGAATGAGTGGCTTCAGCCAGAAGAGGAGAAGGAGGCATTAGGTTTTTCATTGGTACAACTGCTAGACCACATCTTGACAACCACTTTCTTGCCCATTGGACAGAAGATACTGAAGGCCAAGGAACCTTCTCACAGAGATCTGTAACAATGCTTAACTAGTTTATTGATAGTGATTGGAATTGACTCTTGCTTTTTCAATCTCTCCTGGGAGTCTTCAAAAGGTAGTATTATTTTGTTTCCTTCATGTATGTAAGCTAAAGGAATCCAAATATCTCAAGGTTCGTATTTTCCAACTTCCCTTAAACATAGTTCTTGAGGAATAGTACCTGCTCTGTGATGGAAAATTTAAAATGACTTGAAATTTTGAGGTTGCTGCTTGAATATTTCTTTTAACCTCTTCATCTACAGTTACCTCCTCTCCTTTGATGTGCCTGACCAAAAATAGTTTTCAGTAATGCTGGTTAATCACTCTTTAAAGCACCAAGCTTCCCAAAATGGAAACAGTCTAGCTTTAAAAATATGCTATGTAAACCTTCTGTTCTGTCTTGAATATCTTCTGTTTTGTCCATCACCCACTTCTACAGGTTGGATCTGGATGATACTGCTTGGGATTGCAGTTTTCATTACAGACTTTTCACCCCTGGTTTCTCCATTTCCATGTCAGCCTTATGAACATATGTATTTGAAGCCTGTGGGGTGTTATAAATCCCCCGCCCTGAGCAGAACCAGAAAGTAGTTCAACTCTATTGTTTCATAGGAAATTACAAAGCTTACATTAAAAGCATGTACTTATCTTAAAGAGGTCAACGGCAAGTTGTGACTGCTGATGGTATTGGAGACAGCAGATAAAACGCATTTCATGTTATGAAGAAGACAAACAGCAAGCATAATGCAAGTGAAGACAGATAGCCTTTCCTTCACCAAAGTATCTGTTACCTCTAGACAGACTACTTAAGAAAACTTTAAATCTAACCTATGGTTTCATATTACCTTTAAAAGGAAAAATAAACTCTGGAAAGTAACATAAAACATTCTCTAATCAAAACTATTTTATCACAGTCAAACAACTCAAAGTGGTTAACAAAAGCTTTTCATTTCACTTAATGATGACAAGCAGAAAGTGCAGGTTTGTTCTTGGAAGGGTAGAAGGTAACTAACAAAACCCACAGGTGACAAAGGAAGCTTGTCAGACACAAACTGGGAATTGTTTTATGAACTGTTCCAAGCAGAACCTTAATCATTTGACTCATCAGTTAGCCCTGAGAACTCTGTTTTGCCCAAGCATATTTTCTGATACGTGTTTAAAGTCAGAATTTTGTTTAACTTTTAACCTCAGCACAAGCAATCTGCACTTCAACTGTTCCAGTAAGTACCTGAAGAGATCTCTGGAGATCGGTTGCCCTCAGTGGGAACAGCATTCTCCATTTTCTGTCATGTATAATAAAGAAAGAGAAGAAGCCAAGAAAATGCAATATTCAGCCTTCAGTTTGTTTCCCACATAGTCTATCTTGTAAAGCACTTCCTCTAAAGAGTTTTCATGTTACCCCATGTATTATCTTCTGCCTCCTCTTCCAGGAAGCTGTGCATCATAATAGCTTTTTGCCACATTCATTTGAGATAGAAAAATTTACTACAATATCCATGGCCTTCTAACCTTTCTGGCATTTTACTTGTGCTCCTTACATCTGATGTCATCAGTCAACTAATGCAAAATGTTCCAAAATCATATTTCTTTCTGCACGCTCACCACTTCCTCACCTTATTTATTTGTGAGCTAATATATATTCCCTGTATTTCCACCTTCAGTGCAGGAGGCATGGGTGATGTAATGGGTGCTAGTCTTGTGATGACAGCAGGTTGTCATCACAAAGTGTTTTTCCTGCATCTGTGGTTTCATGACAGCCTATCCTAATAGAGTCTGGTTTCTTATCAGCTGGGGTTCTGCTGAGTGTGTTTCACAATGGTACTCGTCTCTCCACCCTACATGTCGATGGTTAGGATTTAGCACTGGGGACAGGGAATTCATTGGTAATGTGACATTAAGACACCGTGATCCATCATTGTAGTGCTGCGATTTATGTATTTGCATAGATAGCCCTGCATAATTTGCTTGTAAAAGGATCTCCAAGCTTTACTTCTGGGAAGACTTTAGCTCATTTTCATAACCTTCTTTGGCTCTGCACATTTGTTTGTCTCTCTGTGTCCTGGTTTTGGCCAGAACAGAGTTAATTTTTCCACGTTAGCTGTGAGGGGGTGGAGCCTGGAGCCATGTGGGAGTGTCTGTATTCGTTGTTATTCTACACTATGCACATCACTGCTGGGAGTGGAACTGAGAGACTCTCACTGTGGAGAAGACGACGGGTGTGGTTTCTGGTTGTGAGAAAATGTGGTGGGTGTAAGGTGTAAGGTCTGTCCGCCACTGTCTGTTGTCTCAGGCTGGTGATGCAGTTCACCTTTTCCTTTGTACACTGTTGTTACTACTATTGTTGTTGTTACTGACTGGTTTTTCATCTCATTGCTGTTTCCAGTAAATTGTTCTTATCTCAAACCACAATCAAATAATTCACCTTTTGTGTTTCCCACTGGAGTGGTGAGGGTAATGGTTTGTGGTGTTCTTTTCAGTGGAAGTACTAAACTGGGGAATACTGTTACTAAACTATGACAGTCTGATATTTCTTCTGATATATTTTGGCTCTTAAATGTCTGCAGTGTGGTAAAAATGGAATGTGGATGGAGGCCTTCTCTGCTGCACTGCACAAACTGTCCTCAGGTAAAAGATGTCTGCCTGGCCTTGGTTCCTGCACTGCTGAGTGGTTCCGTGCTTTCTGTCTGTGACCAGCACAGGTTATTGTCACTGGCCAGCAGTCTGAATAACTGTTCTGTGAAAAGGAAGCAGTTTGTGATGGTGAAGGTCTTTTCAGTGTCAGCCAATGCCTGTCATTGCTGCTCTGTATTCCCACCGTCTCCATGTTTTCCCTCACAGGTCCATTTCTAGTCCATGGAGAGAACCTATGGCTTTCCAGTTTGATGTATTCTTGAGGAAGTCTGAATATCAAGAGAAAAGGGCTTTTATACAGAATGTTATGCTTATTTATCTTCCATATAAGGATACTACCCGATGTGCTCTTTTCCCTCTGCAGGTGTGATATACTTACAAGAAATCCTCTAGTATCTGCCCATCCCAAAAAATGTAAAATGATAGAATTGCATATTTGCAAATCTTTGCCTCATTCAAGTTTGTCTTCAGATTCTTGCTAGCCCATCATTTACATCCTTTGTCTTTTATTTATGCACATCCTTCTGCAGAGTTACAGGGACCCATTACCTTTGTGATTTCTACTCTTCCCTGTACTGCTCTTCTTGTGAATTAGGGGAGTGCCAGCTTTGCTTAGGTTTAGCAGTTGGGCTAATCTGATCTAGAGTTCCTTGCTGCACGCAGACAGGTCTGCTGAAGCACTATCCTTGGAACAGCTGTATCCTTTGTTCTTCCTCCAGAAGAAGAGCTGGCTCCTGTGGAATCTGCTTGTTGCAGAAGTCAGTAATTTTTATGCAGTTTGGTAATGCACATGCCTGTCGTTTTGTCAGACTCTTGATTATAAGTCTTGAAAAGTAACCTCTTGAAAACAGCTTTTTCTGTGTTTAAAATATGTCCAGAGCTCTTCCAGGAAGTAATTGATTCTTCTAGCTGGCTGCTGGTGAAAAGTGCTGTTGTAGCATATGTGATGGCCTGTGTACATTATGGTTAAGATGCAGACTGCTCTGTTTTTGGATTTCACTCTTACTGAGGCACACAGTCATTTTGCAGCTGTTTTGTTGCAACCTGAAGAACGTGCAGCTGCTGAATACATTATATTTCATGTCCAAAAGCTGGTGCGATTATGGTTTAAATTTTGGATTTTTTTCTTCAGTGTTCTCAGTTTTGAATTTCATGTATCAGCAATAATGAACCTGTTTCTAACTCCATGTCCAGCCCTGAGTGTAGACAAAAAGAGAGCAACCTCAGTGTATGGCATAGATTCTACTTCTCTGCTCTGTGTACACTGTCCTTTGTAACCTTGAAAACAGTGTTTTGGGATTCCTGGCTATTACTAAGAACATGTCTGATTGTAAGATTTTAAGATGGTGTAATGATGACAAAAAACAATCCCAACTGAAAGAAACTAAGAAACACTTGTAAGAGAGGCAGTTATAGAAAGGTAAATTTTTCAGGTCTCAATCAGCAGCACCAAAAGTCTTCTCAATCTGAGCAAAAATGGGTTTGGTTACATCACCAGGTGTCAGTGTCCACGCAATTAGCAGTAATTTGTGCGTCTGAGGCAGCCCCAGGAGGGGTCAGGATTAAATACACAGGCACAGAGTTATGATCTTCCCCACGCAGCTGGTTCAGTAAGCTCCAGATGAAGGTCCAAGGTAGGGCCAACACTGAGGCACCACGTTTCCTGCTTCGAAAGTAGATGGCTTTCCAGCACTGATAATCCACTGTCAGCTGCTACACCTAAATTCATAAAGCTCTTTTGGTGGCGTTGGATAGGTCACATAGTTCACTCCATTTATGACAATACTTTCATCGATAATCTGAGAAAATCCCATCAGATTTCTCAAGGCTGAGATTAACTTCTGCTTACAAGTTAAAAAGATTAAAAAAAAGTTATGCTGAACGTCATTCTGTGCTGAAACAAAGGAATGAATATTTAAATACGTTTTCTGTAATTCTTCAGGTTTAATCAAGAAAATGTGATGATTTTTCTGATTGGTGAAGTCTGCTCTGCAGCCTCCTGCAGTCCAAACAGGATAGTTTTATGACAGAATCAGACTAGACTGGGGGTCTTGTGGCAGGAATTTATGCTACATTTTAGGGATTATTGTTCCTTTGCCAAAGCTCGCAATTTGCTTGCGAAGTTTTCTGAAGACTTAAATGCCATCGTTGCTACAGTGACTTCTCAAGAGTCCTAACTGCCCCCCCAGACCACTCAGCTCAGATGTTTTTGCTCTTCACCCACAGAAGATTAACTCTTTCCACTGGGAGACAGCTTAGGATATGTGGAGGTGCTGCGATGCATGGCAGGGTTTATTTTCCTACTGACTTTTATGGGAACAGACATAGAACCTGAACCCAAAAGAACAGCAAAGCTGAACCAACTGAACTAATTCAAAAGGCAGTTGACTAAAGTATTCTACATTGACTCATCAGAAAATTATTTTGACAACTGAGCTGCTGCCTGCTTCTGCTTTTGAAAACCTTTGCTTCTATCACACACGACAGACTGAATTGCTACCTGTTGCCGGATTTCAGCCAGTTCAGGGAAAAGCATGAAGCTGAATCAGGGACCTGGTCATAATTCCCTGAATTACATTTCTCAGTAGACAGTCTTGATGCTGCAGTCAGTGTCTAGGACTGCTTTGAAATATGTCAGCCAAGGAGAACAGTCTAGAGTATCTCCTGACCTCACTCCTATCACCTCACTGACATTACTGTAGGGGCATGGCAGAGGAGTACCCTCCTCAGCGGCTCTCACAGAGAGGGTGAGAGGCTGCCTCATCTTTCAGAAGCTGCTTCTCAGAGAACATTTCACCTAAAAATATGATGTTAGCATCACATGCTAACAAATAATTCAAGAACACTTCAAGGGTTTTCACCTGTGGTTGAAGGGAATGACTGATGGTGGACAGCACAAAAGAGAAGAAGAAGGGGATATGGATTTTGTAGGTTTCCTGTCAGAAATGATGGATGCTGTAAGAATATATTGCCTTTTATTGCACGTACATTTCTGACAGTTCTGTTCTTTGTTGCCGAGTGTGCTGAAAAGTGAAATTTCACGTGTAACTCTAAAAGCTGCCTTTTTTTCTCAGGGCTGCCTTTACTTTGTCAGCAGGCATGGGTCTACTTCCCAGCAAGCACGACCTGACTATTGTCTTTCTTTGGAAGAAGCTGCATGCAGTTTTGGTGGTTATGACAGCAGGGGAGCTAACTGCATTCACTAGAGTCAAAAATGAACAGTGTCTAAGGACTAATTCTAGGCTGCAAAGATTATCTGTGAAAGAAGTCCTCTCTCCAGTCTTGAAAGTGACATTGTCCCAGGTGAAGGACAGCAAGCGTACTGGAAACCAAACCTATGATTTTTTTTTTTTCCCCCACTAGAAATGGCATTTAAAATTTGGGAGATATTTATCTTAGATTGCGACTTATTTTCAGCTATTTTCATGCATACACTAAGCAGCCAACTATTTTTGAAGGCAAGCACCTTCATCAGAGGTGGGAGAAGAGTTTGTGAAGCTATTATCTTGTCATAGTGTTAAATGGGACAGCTTCTTGGCATTCTCGTAAAGAGGAGTTGACAAAGAACTATTGTGTGGCACATTATTCTGTGGGACTGAATCTAATACTCTGAAATGTGAGGTTATGGTTTGCGTGCTGATGGGAATCTGGATGAGGAAACCATTCTTTCTTCAATGAGATCATATTCCCTTGTTCCTCATATACCTCACAGAGGAGATGTGTGGGCAAATAAATTGCCACTTGTAGAAGTACCTTTTTTGTTCAAGGCTTCTGCTTTCCTGAGTTTGGACAGGTATATTTTGTTGTATTATATCTATATATAAAACATTGCGCAAGGAGGATTTACCACTGTTCCTACTACTCTATGGTATCTCTCACAAATCCTATATCTATACATAGAAACACTTAGAAATACAATTTTAATAATAAATAAGAAGTAAAATATTGCTTGACTATGAATAAAGTATCAGGTCGGTTGTACTTCATCTGTGGCCAGAATAAGATTCCTTTGGGATTACTCCAGTCTTCAAAATACAGTTTTCCTATCCTATTCAAGGCATCTTACTAGATCCCTTGTTAAATGGAGAGATTGAATTTCATTGGGATTCTCAGTCTACTCTGACCTTTTTAAGTAAACCATAATAAAAAGCACAAGTAGAACCTGACACCATAAGGGTATGCCATATTTGGGCCAGCAGGTGATATTCTTTGATATTTGTGGTGACCATCAATCTGTCATTTCTCTGCATTGCATATGCCAGTATCAGAGACATTAGACAAATCAAAGCGATCTCAAACTCTCTCAAGTATTTGTAACATTTCCCACCCTTTTTAAAAATTAAAAAAAATTAAAAACTTTTCCTGCCAACAAGGAATAATTCTTTTATTTCAAAGATCAAAGACTGATAGCCTATGTGCATCTGGCACAAGCACCTACATCTTCTTAAACTGTTAAATATTTATTTGCTTCCATTCAAATACCAGACATAATAAGTTAGATATTCTTCCAGACTTTGAAGGCTGTGGAAGATCTTTGTAACAATCATATCTCTTCCAGGTTATAGCTAGGTTGCCATGTGACATGATTTCATAGGTTTATTTTGGGTTTTGTCCTGGAAGCTGTTATAGTTTTGGCATGGATTTTAATAAAAGCAAAACTGGTCATTCTTTGTATTTCATGACAAGGCTGAAACAAAAAGTATATCTGAAAGCAGAGACCAAAGCATTTAATGGTAAATGATAGCAGATTCATCACCAGGTTAGACATTTGAAATATGGCAGTCCACTTTGAAAAGTTACAAAACCCATTGCCTACCATTATTCTCTGTAGAGGATCTATTGCATCTGTCTGTCAGTTCACATGTAACTTGAATCTCTTGACACAAGGAAAAGGTAAAATAAAACGCTGTGTAAAAATAACTGTGGACCTGCAATCTACCCAAATATGATACTCTAGTTCAAAGAATGGTGTTTGAACCAGACTACTGTTACTGACAAACATGTTATTAATGTTCAGCCATCAAATGCTTTTGATTAAAGATAAAAATCCTGTAGAACTAGAGAAAACTATTTCTTTTTCAAACCCCTTATGCCATACTGGAAGTACTTAAAGAAAGGTAAACTGTTTTTTATAAAAAAAAGATTAATTGCACCTGCACTATTATTTTTATCTTTGGAAACTAAGAAAAAAGAGAAACTGACTTGACTTGGTAGTATTTTATCTATAAATGACACAGAAAAATACTCCTTAGCTACAGGAGCTAAGTGAACAATATATAATGCTACATGAAGCATTGCACTGAGAATCCCAACTATGTTCCAGATGTCCTTAGGACAATTTTAGAAAAAAACCCCAAACAAAAAACAAAATAGAGAAAACAAGATTTGGCCCTGCTTGTCTTAACTAGAAATGTTTTGAATGTTCTCAGTAATGGGGCTCGATGTTCCTCAGACCCCAGACACTAAGGGCCAGATTTTCAAAGGTACTTACAGACCTCAGGAGATAGATGCTTCTGAATTTCCAGATGCAGAAAGGCAAATTAGATGTTTAAGATCTAGGATAATTTGATGCCAGACTTCTATTCATCCTGCTCAGACTGGTTTTAAAATCCAGTCTATGTCTATGCTTAGATCCACAGAAACATTTATAACTAATTTGAGTATCCCAGAATTGTCAACTCTGGCCCAGAGCTCATGAAAACTGGAATGTTTGCAGAGGTATACACCATTCTACCTACCCTTGAGCCTAGTGTGTCCTTTTGCCCTGTGGCTACCAACTGCAGCTCAAGATTTTGTGTGTTGATATTGGCCTGCCCCTTTTACATGTCACCGTGTACTCTCCCGTGTTTTGGGTTCATGATGCTGGATCTAATCCTTGCTAGCTCACACGTTCTAGGTTTCCACCTTCAGTTCTCAGTCTGGATGTGTCTCCCAGTATATGCCTTGGTGTGTGAAATTCACAGTCCTCAGCCAGCACACAAGTGGAGTTTACTGGAAGGCATCAGTTATGAAGAAAAAATGAAGGGGAGAGGATTTGCCTTATGCAGACGTGCTGAAGGTAGATCTGTCAGTGAACCCCTGTGCATGTGTTTGTGTGTGTGTGCTGCTGCGGCTCAGGTCCTCCAAGGGCATAAGGCTGTGATCCATGAAGAGGTAAAGTGTACATGTGCTGCAACTCCTGGACACTCCTGAACAAATTTCCACTGTTGTGTCTTGGGAAGTGGCTGGATCACCAGTGATAAGCCAGACCACGGGCTGAAAATCCCCAGTCTGCTGGGGGCGGAAAGGTAGAGATGAAGGTCATGCTCTGGTTCTCATTGTGCCTGTAATCAGGCAGATAAAGATCAAACTGCATCATACAAAATTAAGATACCAGTCATGCATGAAGAGACATAATTACAGACCTCTGTACCTGTGCAGGATTTGGCTGTAATTTTATTCTTCCAGGATGATCCTGGAAGAGAACTGTCATGTCAGAGAAGGAGCAAATGTCACAGTTTCTTGCAGATGCTGGTTGCAGTGACAGAATGCAAGAGATTAATATAGTTGGTGAAGTTGTTTTTTCCACATGAAGTAGAGTGCTTTTTCTTGAGTTACACTTCTTTGGCTGAGCCAAGCATTTCCTGTGAGGACTGGATGTATTCATGCTCAGGCCCTGATCCTGCAATCTGATCTTACTGGGGGAGTAACATCTTGTGCAAAGATGAAAAGCCCTCACAGGATCTCTGCCTAGGTGAAAAGGTCTGCCAGGGTAGAACTGATTGCAGAACTGGAACCAGCAGCTGTAAACCAAAACTGACTCAGAATAAAATACATAGGTAGAACTGTTCCCGCCTCCTCTCCAGTCCTCAGCAGACTTTGAAAACCCACTGTGCTCACGGGGAAATAATTTTTCAATGGATTGTTCCAACAAACTGTTCAAAGTTTTCTACCTTTTCAGGCTGACTTACTGTTTTTTATTACTTTTTTTTTTTTTTTTTTTTCAGTTTTAACTTGGGCAGTGTTCCCCAAACTGCAGACAAAGCTGCAATTTGAGAAGTTATTTTCCCTCTGCAAAACAGTTTGCAATTTTTCATTTTGTAAGGAGTTGTAGGCAATCCTAAGGTGGCTTGTGGAGAATATGATAAATTTGCAAGGCATACTGTACTTAGAGAAAAAAGATGGAAAAGTTCCTCCACGCTTATTTTCTCCCCCATTTATAATCATTAGGGTTTAAATGCCCCATACATCTCTGTCATTTAGATAAGAGGCATTGATTGCTTAACTGCTGCACAGACATTTCATACACCTGGTTTTAGATGACATTTCAGGGCTAGAAAGAGAAGGAAGTACTGTTAAAAGTGTTCACAGTTTGCAATGTCAAACTTTATTACATAAAGTCATAAACAACCTTAATTAGTAGAAAGTGTGTTCATAGCCAGGGTTTTAAGCCAGTTCATTAAATGTTTCCTGAAGTTGGGCAAGGCATTGGGATAAATAAACTGACTCCTGATTTACAATAAAACACAGTAAAGTTTTAGAAAATCTTTGCTTTTCCTACTGATTGATTTCTTGTTAACGTCCAGCAAAGCCTGAGGAAGGGGTTAAGTAGAGGTCTTGAGGGACCACTTGACATCTGCTACACTTGTGACTTTTTGATCTTGGTTTTTTCCCTTGCTCTGAGGGATGCCTTACAGTAAAGGCCATGTGTGCCTGCGTGTGTTTCCCAGAGATGGCCAGGACTGGGAGGAGCAGAGTGGCCAGGGGAGCAAAGAAAACAGCTCTTTGCTGACAGATCAAATGAAAGAAAAAAAAAAGAGGAGAAAGGGGATTACATGCTCTGTAATCATGATAATAGGAAGGAAAACACTGGGGTCTCAAGTGTGAAAGCCTTTGTCCAGAGGAATGTAAGTGTCAAGGATGGTTTGATATTATAAACCAAAACTCTCTGAGCACCCCAGAGAGCGGCCCTGGCCCTCTCCTCTGCGTGCCAACAGGAACCCCCCGGACTTGTGGTGCTTTTCTCCTCCTGGGCACCACAGGCCACTGTGTGGAGGCCCGGGACACTGAGTAACCCTGGGGTCCTAGCAGACGTCTGGGCACACAGTGAGGTGAGTGGCAAGCTTAGGGCAGGTAGTGGGAGGCCATCTGTCTCCTGGAGAATGCCACTCAGCTGGCCTTCTGTTCTGACCATTTTTGGAGAGTGACATCTAGATTCTCTTGTACTTCTTCTTCCTGGCCTGTTTTATTTCTGCACCCCCTGTGGTATTTCACCCTTAGGGAGATGGAAGCACCCAAAATTTGTAAATGCTTGTGGTCGAAAGGACTGACCAAAGTCGGAGCGATCACAAAAAATGTCCACGTTTCATTAGTAAATTACACACTTGGCATGGAAATTGGTATGTTAGTCCCTGACGTACTATATAAGCACATAACAGTGGGCTTTGGATGAAGGAGTAGGCTGAAAAGGAAGAGAAAAAGGAAAAGAAGAATTAAAGGATGAGAGAGAAGGAGAGCAAGAGAGCAAGAGAGAAGGAAAGACAGAGAAAGGAGGAAAGGAGGAAAGGAAGAGAGGAAGAAAGGAGGAAAAGAAGAAAGAAAGGAAGAAAGAAAAAAAAAAGAAAGAAGGACAGAAAAAGAAAGAAAGATCCTGTTCTTTCTCACAGTTTGTTATTACCAACCATCCTTGGTTGGTTCCACAGCCATCCCGTTATCAGTGTTCCAGGCACACACATTAGCCCCTCATCTTCTGGGATTCTGCACCCCCTCACTGGCCCTACCAGCTTGTGGCTCCAATAGTTTTAAAAAGGTTGTTTACAAGAAGGCAGTTCAGCTGTTTGGTGGCTGGACACCATCACAGGGGCTGTAGCTGGTAGCATGGAGTTTTCTGCCTTGGAGGCACCTGCTTTGTAACAGGGGCTCTCAGATCTCTGAGGTCCGTGAGGAGACTTCAGTACATGGTACAGCCTCCTCCAGCCATGGCCTCAGGGTAGCCTGGCAGCAGTCTTTCCCTGAGGGTCCTGGGTGCCACTGAAGGGTGCTGCTGCTGGGCAGCTGCAGGGTCTGTGGACAGCCACACCTGGAAGGAGGTGATGCTTCTTTGCTCACTGAGCCACACTCACCTTCTTGGGTCACTTTTTCATCTTATGTACTTCCCTGGGGAAAAAGGAGCTAATTTGCTTCCTCAGTCAAGTTTACTGTCTAATGTGATATTTTGTGAATGAACAACCTGTTTAACTCATTGTTTACCCATCCGTCAAAGATATTTTTCTCCAACTCCCTTCTACCTCCTTTAGCTGACTGACCTCCATTCCCAAACTATATCTCAGTGATGAACTTGGTCTGGTCAATCACTAGCCTCTAGAATCCCACAAATGTGGATATTTGAAATTGCACTCAGGTTTTAACCCAACAGCATGGCTCCATCTCTAGGTCTGTGACATTAGGATTTACAAAATGAGGAGCAATAAGGCCATCTTCATGTGAGCAAAAGGGTCAATTTCCTTCTGGTGATCCCACTTTTTCTTTGAAACAGCTATTTCCCAGGACTGGGTGTATCACAGCTTCTTGTAATGTGGGATTTCCCCAGCTCTCCTTGCTGCAGCTGTGACAGATAGTTGTGCAAAAGCTGCTGGCCGATATGCCGGCATCTGGAAGTTGCATGGTGACAAGCTCAAATGAGAAGTCATCTTGCTTTCATGTGGCACGATTTCTGTAAAGCTAGGGTCTCCAGTGAGGACTTAAACTAATCTCACATATTTTATGAGTGAAAATCCATTTACAATGAGAATGACCCCCACTGACCAAAAGTTTAAACAAATGCCCTCGGCATGCATTTCCTACAGTGGGGATCAAGTTCCATAGGTATGATGTAAGCAGGCCTCAAACAAGCCTCTCACCTACACACAGAACAGAAATCATTTGCAAAGAAAACTGAAATGACAGCCATATGCATGGAATGTTTTATATGCTACGGCCAGGCTTGCAGACTCCAAGGAGGAGGATTCTCTGATCTGTTGATGCAATTGAAAACAGGTGTCCGACGTGCTGCACATAAAGAAGTATACAGGCAATCTGGGAGCCCTCCGGAGATTCTTTCAACTTTTGAAAATATGGGGACAACTTCCCAGCCCCCAGTACCATCTTTCCCTCTTCTCATAATTCCCATCCTCACCCTCTTCCCAGAATAAGGAAACTGCTAGGCCATGGTGATGCTGCCTCATTTAGCAAAAGAAAATGTGAAAAAAATTAANTTCTTAATTCAAGTGTCTGTCACGAAGACCTGGGTGACCTTGTTTTGCAAGTGAAAGCCTTTGACTGTGACCCAGGCATGCTTCCTTGTGTCTGACTCCTATTTAGCAAATAAACTAAAAGTACTGCCCATATTTATGGTAAACACCTGATTAGGTTCTACTGGAAGAAAAAAAATACAGCTGGATAATACAGGACCAGATTAGGTTTCTTTTTTATTTGTTGTCACCAAATGTTCCCAATCTTTTTGAGCTCTAAGGCTCGTTAAGTACATGTTTTAAAATGGTGCAACAGACAACGCAGCTGTATTTAATTTATAGATAATGGATGCAATATATGTAATAACCCAGCTAGATATGTTGACTCATGAGCTAATTTAGGTGTAGATGTTACAGCACTTGTGCAGTTGGAAATGTTGCCATCACACAAATCAGTTGCAGATTAATGGCGTCAGGTCCCTGTCTGCACTAGGAAGAGATAAAAGGCCACAGTCAAATGTAAAAACAAGTTCTGAAGAGTTATTGTAAGTTTAAGCAGTATTTGAAAATATTTTTCCAACCACAATTCAAACTGTATATGAACCTGGAATTGCTTAACTATATGGTGATTTGGCAATTTTATATATAATGGATTCATAAAGCTGAGAATGTGGATAAGCATAAAAGGGCACAGCCTATTGTTTAGAAGGTGAGACAGAGGTGAGCATTTTCACTCCTATTATTTGCTCTGATACTGAGTTATGTCAGTAAAGCTGTCCGGTTCTCTGTTTCCCAGTGTAGTTCTCAGGTACTGGTATATTTATTAATTCTTACTATAATTGTTCCTACTGTTTTTGTAGTTGTTAGTACTACTACTAACTCCAGGACCTGCTGTCATTTGGTAACATAACTGAAGAGAAGGTAGAAAAAATCTCTTTTCATCTCTACATGTCCCTGGCACCTCTTGCCCCCTTTGCCTCCTTGGAAGGGGAGTAAAAATATTTACGCATTTTCTGAATCTTTCCTGTAATCTCTGTAATTTCCTGTGAGCAGTATTGAAGTACTATTATGACAATTCTTATCACTAACAGTGTAGCAACATTTAAATGCTGTGTAGGAATGTATTCCCAACCACTGACTGGTGAGTCACTTTGTAAATGCCTCTGTGTTCATTGCAGTGAACTTGATGCTACTGATCAGCTTTCCTGAAGATAATTATTGGATGGATCAGAAAGTAAAGCAGGAAAAATAGGGCACCTGTGAATTTACGCCTCAAAGCTGAGTTGTCTGATGCCTGTTTATGTCTGAAGCATGAACACCGACCAAGGCTTTTTCTCTCTTTGGGATATTCATATCTTTCCCCCATCTGACTCCCTGAGGACAGATCAGGGTTGAATAAAGCCTTCAGCCTCTGCCTCATTGCTTTCTCCCCACTATTTTACTGTCTCTTTACAGAAGGTGCATCAAAGTATTTTGCACAATGTCCTCTGCACATCGGCTAAAACTGACAAGCAGTGGCAGGGCAGCAGTACTCAGAGGTACAAACAGGCAGATGAACAGAGGCACATGAACATACATGTCCTCAGGAAACAGGCTAAAACTGTTTCCTTGACTTGTTTCTACCAATCCATCTGTCTTCACTGGATTTGCTTTCTGCCTCATGCTGGTTGTTCCAATAATCATTGAGAAGGACTATACTGAAAATAATAATGAGTTAGACAACAGTTCTAAAGATTTTTTTTTTTTTTTTTAATGTGAACCCATTATAGAAAGTAACTTGGGATCTCTCTGAATGTTATTTACCAGGGAAAATAGTCACAATTTTGAAAGCATCAGTTCAGGCTGAGTATTTCCAGTCTGGCAAGAACATGGTAGCCAGACCCTTTTCTTGTGAAAATGGAGACATTTCTGTGGCTGGTATTTGATTCAGCAATTTCACAGCAATGGGTCTAATGCAATTTATCTATGGTTTTAGAGCATCCAATTTCAGTCACTCCTAAAGAATGCCATTGTGAGTTTATAATGCTGTTGGTGTAATTTTCTCTGTGAACACAGGAAAAGGAAACTCTTGGCTAGAGAGAAAGTATAGGAAATTAGAATTAGCATTAGAATCCACAGAATGATACATATAAATGCATATACTTAAACATATATTTGGACTTTGTTGCTTAGTTTTGCTACTTTTGACTTGTGTTTGGGTTACCGGAATGGTTGCTGATTGAGCATGTGTACTTAATTGCTGATTGCTGGTAGAATGAGCAGAAAACCTTACTCAGTAATATGTGGTAAAGGTAGGACCTCTCAGAGTTAAACACTTCGGAAGTGGAAGTTGCAACATATTAGCTATTATTTGAGGAAACACTGCTTCTTTGACTATAACCAAATGTGACCTTACGAACACATGGAAAGCACAACAGACAGCAAAATCATCCCTTTCCATCCATAGGACTATTGTGGAACTGCTTCTTGCATTTATTTGCAGTGTGAAGAAACCAGGCTTTTCCTTGGGTACCCCATCTTATTTTAAGGTGGACATGAGTACAGATTTTTGTTGGTTGATAACCTCCTTTTTCTTAAATCTCATCCTTCTATTTAATATAAGCTATACATTGACTGAAATTGACTGAATTATTGCTGATGTTATGGGAAGGAAAAGCATCATTTGCTTAAGCCTGGCTATACTTTACTGAGAATGCCTAGCTGACCAACAAGACAAAGCACAAGAGCAGAAATTTGAAGGAGCACTACAGAGAGGTTAAAAGGGTGGATAAAACTGTGAATTATAGGCACGCAGCAACTGGCCTTAACCTGAAACCGTGTTAGGATGAGTGGTGTGTGTAGAATCACATCAGTTCCAGAACATGGAGTTCAAATCCATGATGCTTCAAAGCAATGGTTTCTATTTCAATGCAAATTTGACAATGATAGATGTTAATCACACTCCTTAACGAAGAACCAGAGGCATAAAAGTGAGTAGTGTGGCATATGAATCCCATAAAATAGAAAAGAACCACATGCAGTAGACATACTTAACTTCTTGGGAAACCAATCAACACCTCTAAAATGTGGCTACATGGTAGCATACAATACTTCAAAGTTAGCAGAGTCTGCAGTTAAAACAAGAACCTGGTTTTACAAAAACGCCAATTACAACTGCAGGAAAAATACAACAGAATTAGTCTCTGAACTGAAATAGTTTTCTTGATAACAGAAGTGTCAAGGAAATAAACTCCTAGTTCTGAAAATCAGACTTTTTTTCATTCACCACTATTAAGGGGAAAAACTCTCTGCTTTAACCCTGATCCTGAGAGGGTTTAATTTACTTGCCCAATTTCAGACATGAGTAGTCTCACCGACTTCAGACAGAGGGTAGTCCTGCTGAGATCAGTGGTGGTACTCACATATATAACGTTAAGTACATGCATGCATCTTTTCAGCACTCAGATCTCAAATGCCTACCAGAGAAATAAGTACACCTGGAAATAAATATCAAAGTGCAAAGAGAATTTTTTTTCCAGACTGAGATGGGTATTCCGGAAACGGACACAATAGCTCATATGTGATACATTTTATCACTTCTGAAAAGCTTAACTGGAATCACTTGTGGAAAGTGCAAGAAGATTACAGTGCAAGACTTAGGGAAATTGCAGTCTATGAGCCTCCCTCTCTCACCAATCACATGTTTGCTGGGATCATCAAAGTTTTCCCAAATGTCCTTGTGAGTGGGATTGTAGGTGAAGTTGAACATTTATAGGCTCAGAAATTTGTCCAAGGTTCTCATTTTATTTCAACATGAACTCATGTTACTTCTGTTGAAAATTCTACTGACAGTCTCATACGTGTAATTTATGACATTTCCTATCAAGATGTTTAGCTGAATTAGAAACACTTGTGAAGAAGCCCATCTGCAGCCAGTTAAAGAGCATTTTTGTAGCAGAGGTGAGGGCTGTTGAGGCAACAAAGGAGGACTCATCTTACTTTTATTCCAATGGCTGTTGATCAAGCAATTGCAGCATAAACTGCTTACAGCTGTGGCTTTTGTTACGGTGACAAAGAAAGTGTTTAAGGGTAGACAGAAAGCTATGCTCTATGCTAGTTTACAATGACCATGCGGTTTACACACCAAACAGCCAAAAGCACATTTCTGCAACTTACAGATTTCTTGGTGAAGTGGCACTGATTTGTTCTCTCCTCTTTGTCATTTGTTTTACCGAGCTGGTTACCTGTGTGTCTCTCCTGCTTTCCCGGTTTAAAACCATGCTAGGCCTCCTAGCCCACAGGTTTGGTTTTAGGCATGTGGGCACTTATATTTAAATAAATAAAACTAAAATTAAAGGTGCCCGTAGGTTTGAAGGACATTATTGTTTATCCAGTACAGGGAATGTAACTGACACCAAATAAGAGCATTTTAATTGCTAAAATTCATCGATCTGAGCCCTCTTTAAAAATCAGACATTTTATTTATCTGTGCAAACCAGAGATTTAGCTCTCTGTTTTTATACGGTTGCCTTTTAGTTGGGTTCTGTACTTCTTTTCTGAGACATGATAATTTCAAGAGAAAACGTTGAGAACTGTCTTCCTTACAAAGCTGAATCATTGCCTGCTTTCAAGTTGTCCTTGCCTGGGTGCAGAAGCCAGTGTGAACACTCACCCCTTTGTCCCTACTGTATTACCTGGGCGCATAGTGGGACGCAGGCCAAATTTATTTCATGTTTAGCTGTCTGAAACATAGCTCTCTGCTGTAAGTCAGTAGTCCACTCTGCCTTCATGGTTAGTAGATAAGCAGCTCGAGAGTTTTCCTGTCTTCAGATGAGATTTACTGCCCTCTTGAGGTATTTATCTTTCTCCTCCAAGAACAGAAGTAGCTTAAAAGACCTTGTGCCCTTTGTAGGAAGTTTGTATCAACAACAGCCAGCTGACATGTTGCACTAAGGAACAGGGGCTGCAATCTTCTGAAAAAAAACTCACCACCTTCTGCATAGACAGCTTAGAAATTGTAGAAGAAACAGGCAAAATTAGCCAAAAACGGTTTGAATTATCCTGTTAGGATGTGGCTATATGGCATTCCCTTACGTCATGGTGCTCCGCTATTTGGTAGGATGCTGCAATGAAGTATCCAAGAAATGATTCATGGAACACAAAGTCCATGTTTGTTCTTGCTAGAACACCACTGACAAGCACTGCCCCTGCAGATTTCAGGTGCCAAGTCTTCTTGAAAATGCAGTACAATGA
The DNA here is from genome assembly GCA_013397175.1 of Platysteira castanea. Taxonomy (NCBI): domain Eukaryota; kingdom Metazoa; phylum Chordata; class Aves; order Passeriformes; genus Platysteira; species Platysteira castanea. The sequence continues at coordinate 92,724 of VYXC01004590.1, forward strand.
GTTGGAATAAATGGGCTTCTGGCCAAATCTGCTAATTTCATTTTTCCTGGAGCTGGAAAAGATTTGCTTCAGCCTGGCTCTTCCTCATACTCTCCTGGGTTACTGCCTGATAACATTGAATACCTGCTTATGGGTGTTGCCTAGGTTTATTCTACCTGTATTATAAAGACAGCAACTGGGCTGGATCCACTCAACTCTTCGAAGGCCCACAGAATTACAGCCCAAAGTCTCAAAAGGGTTTTGAAAATCATGGCCACTGGAATGTTAGTAACCTGACTGAGGGGAAATAAGTTGTCATGCCTTTCTGCAAAGACTCTATTGTCTCTGGGGCTTCTGCTTCTGATTTTCTGTTAGTTAGAGAGTTTATTTCAAAGTTCATTTCCAGATTAAAAATGTCATACTTCGATACACAAAAGCCTTTATTTCACAGAAATAGTTTATTTTACCCCATTTAGATACCATCATACATGCCTGATCTTTGATATCAGGCAAGTTATAGTCTGTGTATACAGGAGAGACACTTGCTGCTTATGTATTTTATTTTCTATGAGAGAAATACATTAAACTGGAGTGAAGAGATACATTTTTGGTGAATAAAAATAAGAAAGCAATTGGTTAACCCCCCTGTTAGGATCCCTAATTAGTACCCCTTGGAAAAAAAATTACATGCAGAAAACCATAGAGGAAAGATACTATGAGATAAAGAGATCATGGGAATCTTACACTAATCAAAATCTTCTGTGACTACCTTATTAAGATACTTGCTTTAGGAACAAAACATATGGCAGAAGCTTCAAGGAGATAGACCCTTTAGCTCTCCACCAACAAAAGTGTAAAATGCTCCCAGGTCCTTCAAAGATTTAAGTAATGCTTGCTTAGGGTATTTCATTCACAAGCAAACACTGTGATTTGTGAAGCACAACTAATGCGTCCCTGGGAAGTTCCAGCATGAAATAAGACTAGGTGTGAAAGCCTGTCAGGGTCCAAAGAGATATGATTCAAGGGGAAGCACTCCCTGAAAATGTGAGGATGAGTGTTACTAACTTAATCCATATGATAATTTCTCCCCGCAAAATGTATGACAGAACATAGGGCAGAAATGCATGAGACAGACATTAGTCATTGTCCACAGGTCATATTTTTTCCATGCATTTATCAGCAAGGGTTGCCATGCTGTGTTTAAAACACATGTAAAACCGATTAGTATGCAAAGATGAAAAGTAAAGGAGCCACCCTATGTTTACTTGCAGATGCATGCACACTTGGAAAATTTCAAAGAACTTGTTTTATTAAAAATATATCTCTGCGGTCTTACACAGTAATAGAAATAACTGAAAGTCTAGGCAGATACAGAAAGGCAAGAATGTGGCTTTTTGCCGCTGATGCTGTTATATGTATAAGTAGATGCACAATGTAATTTTCTGGGTCTTTTCTCTTTCTTTTGTAGCATGAGGATTGCCAAAAGCAGAATGCTCTGATTTTGTGCAGGTCACCCTGGAGTTACTATTAGCAGCACAAAACCATAATATATTACGGTTATATAACCATAATATATAATAGCACTTTCAATTTAATCTAATATTAGACTGTACACAATACATCTCTACCAGCACAGAAAAAAAATACAACCTCCATTCAACAGGTAATCTTGGGAGACAGCTAGACCTAGGAAGAGCTGTGGAATCATCTAGTTAATCCCTGTAAATTGCAAGGCCTAAGTTTGGTAGTGAAAAGCGTATGGGATATTAGTTCATGGCACAATTGAAAGAATATATCCTGGTTTTGGGACATTGTACGAGATGTGCTAGAGAAGCCTTTGCACTGTAAGGTTGACACTACACCTTGGACAGAAGTACCTGAAAAAGGGACAGAGGAGTGCAAGAAGGAGTCTTAACTCTACTCTAAGTCCTTATCTGCTCCCTGCCACAAGTGGTCTGTCTGACAGGAAAGAGGTGACCTTCACCCAAGTCTGACATTGCTCCCTAGAAGGTAGTTATGGCTGGAGTAGCTGGACCAACAATATCACTGCACTGACCCAGTGCCCCGGGGACCAGGAGGTGATACTACTGTGCACATAAAGCAAAAGTGCCTCTGCCAGCTGCTAATCCAGCTAATGTGGCTTACCCAAGGCAAAGGCACTGATCAGTTCCTTCCAAGAAGCACAGATAGGTGCTGGGAAATCTTGTCAAGTGTCAAGTGACTTGCTCCTGGGTTCGAGCAAATATAAGCAGCTTGAATCTCAAAGAAAGCCTCTAAGTAAGTCACAAATGCAACAGACAAATTGCACCTGGCTGTAACAAGCCAACGTCTTACGTATTTTTTAGAGCTAAAGAAAACTGGTATTACAGTAGATGAATTCCCTTAAGTATAAACCAAGAATTTCTAAGTAAGTCTATCATCTTCCTGCTGCTTTTCTTCCTCTTATGAACTGGAAAAATCTAATTCAGTCTTCTTAAAAATATCAAAATAAAATTCAAGTACTTACGGCATGTCAGACCCTAGACCTTGCTGCTCTATCCCTGCCTGAAACTGGATACATTCCTAATCCAAAAGTGTAAAGACCTTTCTGTGGTTAGTAGAAGAGGGAATAGCACCTTCACAGTGCTGTTTCAATTTTTCCTCTGTGTGCTATTTTCTTTGATATTGCCATTTTATTTGTTTCAAACTAAAGAACAACTGAAATAAACTGTGCAGCACTGTACCAGCAATTTGTAGCAGCCTCACAAAACTCAATGCAGAGGGCAGTGGCTGTAAAGAATCAGCTATACTTAAGAATATGCCATGCTGACAGTATTTTTTTGCTGTTTGTACTGTGAAACAGGAGCAGACAAAACATCTGCTTCTTTATCCACTGATATTTCCTTGTTTTATATAGCTGAAGTAATTTCACCTAAAACGGCGAATTGAGCTGCTATGTTGCATCAAGCTGTAACTGTGCCACATCTTAGGATTTTGTGATTCAGTGTGAGCAGATTGTGTACTAGTATGGGAAAAAAGATGTAATATTTCTATTTTAGGAAAAAAAGCCACTTTAGGACTTAGGAGAGTATTCACAATATCCTGAAAAGGGGGAATGAATGGTACATGTGGTCAGGTTGCTTTGATAGTTGACTTCCCTTGTAAGTCACACATTTTGAAATTTTCTTCTGAATTGAAGAGCTGTAACATTAAAGAAAGCTGCTTCTTTCAGGCAATCACAGGTTGATTAGGTTCAAGGTAAAATAGAAAACATGCTAAAAATAATGTGTAGTGGCTTGACCCTGGCTGGATGCCAGGCACCCACCAAAGCCACTCACTGCAGCTGGACAGGGGAGAGAAAATTTAACAAAGGTTTCTATTTAACAATGGATTGAGATAAGGACAGGGAGCGATCCCTCATCAAATACCATCCTGGGCAAAACAGTCTCTAATTAGAGATATTAACTGAATTTATTACTAGGAAAATCAGAGCGAGATAATAAGAAAACACCTTCCCCCCACCCTTCCCTCCTTCCCAGCTCTGCCTCCTACCCCAGCAGCCCAAGGAGACAGGGAAGGGGGGTTATGGNGTTTTCATTCTGCTCTTCTCTGACTGCAGTTACCACTGCACAATTACAACATTTTTCTTTCTTCTTAAATCTGTTATCACAGAGGCGTTACCACCATCTCTAGCTGGCCCAGCCCTGGCCAGCTGCATGTCTGTCTTTGGAGCCATCAGGGACTGGCTCTGCTGGACATGGAGGAAGCTTCCAGCAGCTTCTCATAGGATCCACCCCTGTATCCTCTGCCCCACAAAAAACCAGGCCGTGCAAACCCAACACACAATGGAAAATACTCTATAAAAACAAGAATCTATAATGAGATGCACCTGAAATGGGACTATAATGGCCATGATATTTTGGAAATGTTAAATACAATAGAAACATGTCCCAGGGATTTATAAAGAAAATTTTTTCCTGTGGGTTGTACTTGAACTGCTACTTCTGCAAGTTACTAAAAAGCACTGCACAGGTGAAGGTGCTGGCTGTGGGATTTGCTAATTCAGCCTTCTTCTTCTTTTAAAAGTACTTCTATTCCTCACCTTTGCTATGAATTGTGAGAATAAACTCTACAGCATATTTGTGTGCTGGATTAAAAATTACTTGGCTTTGTTTGCTCTAAACCTGGTAGCTTGTCCCTGTGCTATGTTAAAAAAAAATTCCCAATAATTCCCTCAAACTATTCCTGATATTTATTTTCAGACCTGGGCCATCTCCTCCCTTGAGCATTCCCTCCTTTTCACCAAGGAGTCTAAGCATATTTAGTTTTCCTTCATATGGAAGCTGTCACATGTCTTTGATCACACATGTTGCTGTTTTCAGGCTGTATATCTTGAGGCCCAAACGGCCATTTAAACAAAAGGGCATCATCTGTGAGGGGCTTCTCCCCTCTCTGGCAGCAGGTGACTAACATCAGGTCACAACAAACTGCTAATATGTTCCACCTTGGCTCTGACAGAGCACTGATGGCTTTCTATTTCCTCCAGCATCTCCATGCTGGACCAAAGGAACAGTTTTTCTTGTGTGTGGTTAGTGTTTGAGGCCTCATTGTGTACATGGCCTTGAAATATATACTTTTATAGGTAAACACCTCATAAAATATTTTTCTGAAGACATTTATCAAGAGAGACTTTGAGAAACTATAAGGAAAGGGGAAGGAGAAGGTGGGGGAAGCACAACATGTTCTTTTCAGCTGCCACATGGTCCTGCAGCAGCAACCTTCATGTGAGAGGCGACACTTTGCACATTACAACAGGGAATCAAAAGATTTATACTCAACACTCCATATATATGACTCTCTATGGCATCATTTTGAAAGGGTGATTATTGGTTTGACATGAGGGAATTTTTTACATTAAATGCTGAAAGTTCTCTATGTACATAGCCATAACCACCTGATGCTGCTTTTTCTTATTGCATAGCTTCTAGGAATAAACCATCATACTAATGATACTTAGGTTCTCCATAGTTATCCTACTTGTTTTCCAAGAACCCCCAGGGTCTGTTATTTATCACTTGATATGAATGCTCCCTGCCCCTCTCCCTCTGCTTACACATACGTATAAAAGAAGTGCAGACATACGGGGAGTGCCTTACTTAATTTGATGGCAGCTCTGTTTATTATTATCTCCCTGAGCTGTGGTAATTGTAGTTCAGTTGTTGAGTAATTATAAAACCAGAAGCCTTAGGTCCCTTGCTAGGCTTCTCTGGGGGTTCTCCCATTTTCTACCCCCAAAGGTACAATGTGTTCAAAAGCAATGCACTGACTGTGGAAAAGATGTCAGGCAACACCTCTTAAATTCTTGTATAAGTCAAGGGTTGAAGCACTCACGGAGCTTAGGCAGGAGCACTTAGTAAATATGTTCTTTATACTTGAGTTTACATGGCAGCTTGGGCTAATGAGGGTCATCCAGCACATGCAAGGTGGGAGGACAGGGAGAAGAACACAAAAACTTGACAAGGACTTACCACAGTTAAAGAGAAAGGTCTGATTGTGGGAGGTATCACAGCAAAACACCTGTTAAGTGTGATCTTTGTTCATGTCTGGTTTCTGAAGAAAAGTCGCCCTTTTCTGCTAATTTGAGGTACACACAATAGAAAAATTTCTCCTCTTGGCCTGCCCTCCCCATACTATTAATCTTACAGATGAACAAGCTGATTTGGCATAAAAAAAGAACTGGGCTCAACTAGACTTGCTTTGTGAACTACTAGTTTCAGCAGGGTGTTTCTGTTTAAAATTTGCACTTTTTGATTTTTTTTTCCTGTCATCTTATTGTTCAAACTGTTCAAAAGGAAAGAAGTCAGCAGTTCTGAAATACTACCTGAGAAATGAAGTGCAGAAATACATGTAAGCAAGGAATTAAGTTTTCCAGAAACCGACAATAGTAGATAAAAGCCTGTCCAGCTTCCTGCAGCTGCTCCTGTAAAAGACTTGGCTGGTAAAGGCAAGACTAAGAGAAGAAATGACATGTGGCCCAGCTGTGACCAGACTTTCACTGAGTGAAGCTCTGGTTGTGCAGGACTCCTGCTGCTGTAGCTGTCATGCCCTCCCCCACCCATGCAGACTGCAGTAAGGGTTATTTCACAATCTCAGCAAGCAGAAAGCAGTGGGAAGTCTTTTGACTTACTTTCTCCCCATCTCATTTTATTCTATTTCTTACAGGCTTTTGGCCTTGCTTTGACCCACCCTAGCCCATTGGAGAAGGCCAGCCTCACCTGATAGCAGCTGTCAAAGAATTTGTCTTCTCCCTGCTTTCTTCATCAAAATTAATCTAGACTGTAAATCACTGGCTTCTCTTGTTAAAAAACCCAGAGATAGCTTTTCTAGTAGCTCACTGGACAAGCACAAAGTACAAGGGAGTTATGGCCTGTTACTAGGGATTTCCTCAGGTCAACAATCAATATTAGAAAAAGACATAATGATAGCATCAAATCTGAAATGCCTTTACTATACCAGATACAAATACAATTAAACATGAGCTTTCCTTTTCTACCCATTTTCCTTCTATGTACCTTTCTATTCTTGTATGTTTTTTTCACTATATATATATATATATTCCCTTTCTTCTTTTCTTTTTTTTTTCTCTTACATCTATTTTTTTCCTGATACCTTCTGCAGTTCACTCTATACCTGTGCCTTTCTTGTAAAGTTACCCTGCTCTACTCTTTCACAATCCTGTCAACCTTTTGACAATTCCCTCCATTAGGATATCTTGTTCAGTTGTGAGGGGAAGCTGTATCAGCTGAGGTAACTTGGCTTGCTCATCCTGGAGGAGACTGAGACGAGACCTCATTGTAGTTACAACTTCTTCATGAGGATAAGAGAAGGGGCAGGCACTGATCTCCTCTGTGGTGAGTGACAGGACCTGAGAGAACGCATTGAGGGGGTTCAAGCTGGGTATCAGGAAAAGGTTCTTCACCCAGAGGGTGGCTGGGCACTGGAACAGGCCCCCCTGGGCAGTGGTCACAGCACCAGCCTGACAGAGCTCAAGAAGCATTTGGGCAATGCTCTTGGGTGTGTGTTGTGTTTCTTGGGGTATCTTGTACAGGGCCAGGAGTTGGACTGCTGATCCTCATAGATCTGTTCCTACTCAGGGTGTTCTGTGATGCTGCAACTTCCTTCTTTGCAGGTATGTTCTGTGCATTCAGTGATGAGAAATGTTCTGGTTCAGCTATTTTTAATTTCATTTTGCTAAACCAACTGAGTGGTGTTGGCACCAATCTATGATTTGGTTTCAGGGTGTTTCTTTTGCTTTCTGTGACATTTGGGGAGAGCCAAGCAATAGTGAAAATCCTAGCTCAGACCACAGAAGTCCTGTGGTCCTCCAGGTTTTGTTAATTATCCCATGATCCCACAGGTAGGGCTGATCCTCTGGGTAGAGGCTAGGAGCATTCTTTGCATAAATCATTATACTCCTGCCTGCCCAGCTAGTGAGTGAGTTATGAGCAGTGCTGGCCAGAACAAGTGCTTTTCAGGATAAGATGCTGAACGCAGCAGTCTCAGCAGATCGTTTTGGATATATGCTGACATAGCAGAGTTCAGATGATCCAGGAGTCAGTGCTGCACGAGCCTCTTTAAACAAAAGCTGTAACCCAACAGCACATGCTTGGAAGCAAATTTAAACTGAAGTGTCGAGCCTTGCTGTGTTCCCTGCTGACTAAGTTATGTCGCAGCTTGCAGGTAACGGAGGAACTTTCTTTTTTCCAGCTGGATCAGAGGTAACTAGGCTCAAAAATTGCAATGAATCTCTCCAGCCACATGCACGTGTCCCTCCAGACTACTGAATTGGTTCAGTATTTTGTTCCTTTAAAGAACAAAGCAGCTGGAACAGAAATCTTTTACTGACATGAAACCATCTTGAATCGCAGACAGCTTCACTTTGTCCTCAGGATCACAACAAGAGCATTCCTAAACCCATTGCCTCACTCCCACAACATCCACTCTCCTGAGCTTAGAAAACATACCCTGATATGTGAACAAACATGCACTTTAAAAACAAGGGGGTTTTTTTGCCTTTAAGTTCTGAGAAATTCACTAAGATTATGAAGCAGAACCTTCCATGAATTCATGTGCCTCTGTATGACGTCTCATTTGCATTTCTCTTTACTAAGGTAGTGCTGTTGCTTTTGATGCCATCACTGATAGTACAGGCATGGTTTTCTAAGACTACTTTCCAAGAAGAAGTCATAATAGAAAAGATCATTCAGCTCCTAGTTTGCAGGTGATGGTACTTTTTGTTTTGCTTCTCCCATGTCATAACAATGTAAAGACCAGGTGAAAAGGAAATAATCAATACAGAGAAAGCATTTCCCCCTCCTCGGCTCGGCCACTTTCAACTACTCTACACTCACAGCAATGATCATAAAAATAACTATTTGCAATAAAAAACTGTCTGTTTTGGCCTGTCTGACAAAGGTGAGGTAGGTCCTGTTCCCGAGGTCCTACCTGTGATACCCTGTGTTTTGCAGAATGCACCCCTGGACTGAAAAATCACAGATTTGTTGATGTAACTGTCTACAGAGGGGTGTAAGCTGCTGTGACTTGCATGCCCAGCTATACTGATTTTAGTTGCACTGAAACATGCCAAAATAAAGAATGGATGTTGGCCTAAAATTATAATTGCTTGTTTAACAGAGGTTTCTCGTTGCGAGTAATCTGAGAACACTTCCTGAGTAGCTGTAGATGCAGCCACTTGGGGTCCCACACTCCTGCTCCAGCAGAATACACCATGAACACTCCTTACCCTTGAGTATCTGCAATTATATTTGCCAAGAGCAAGTGGCAAAGATGTATTCAAGTCTTGGTTGGTAAAGAAAAGGGGTAGGGAATTTCCAGTGGTTTGCTGTATTTTTTGAATTGATAGGTATTCTCTGATAGCCAGATTCAGAGCATCTTTAAAGATCAAAGTTTTTCTATTGTTGGAGAAAGACCCCCTGAACCTCATATGATCTGCTGCTAGACTGGGATCTACCCCGCAAGAGCTCCTATGCTTTAACCAGATTAAGCTGCAAGAGGAGGGTTGTACTTGAAGGTATTCAATGCATTTTTTTCTACTGTTAAACAGAGCTCTGGGTGTAACAGAGTAGCTTCATTTACACTATTTATATTCTGGCTCCCTTCTACATATATAGTACCCCCAGTAAAGTTTTTCCTTTTGCAAATTAGAACCTCAGACTAATGTATTTTAAAAACTGATTTTTTCTCTCCCTGAAGTTTTAGATTTTTTCATTGAAAACCCTGAACATTTTGGCATTTAACTATATTTCTTCTGCAAAGCTTTAAAGCAGCAGCTGTGGTTACTGCCAGCATGACACAATGCAAAAACATATTGTTCCTTACAAAAAAGAGAGGATGTTTGAAAACGTGTGAGAAGGAAAGAGAGAGGCCAGGACCTCTTTCTCTCTGGTCAGACCATCCTAGGACTCCTTCTGAGCCCTGTAGGGGGCTGGCAGGAAAGAATTTGTAGCCACAGGGACATGTTATCCAGAACCAAGGACTGAACCTAATTGTAAGCAGATTTTGCCCGCCTTTTTTTGGATGAATGATGGCCCGCTGGCATGTGACCTGGCTTGGCAATTTCCCTACAGTGTCCAGGCTGCCATAAGGAGATACGTAATGTCTAGAGTGATAGGAAACTCTTTAGCGCAGATGGTACAGAGCTGCCTCATAAAATGACTCACTGTGAATCCTCACAGAAATCTCAGCAATAAAAATGATAATGGAAAAAGCACAAGAAAATGCAAAATGTCTTAAGAACAATTTGTTCCATCTCATGTCTTCCATTTGATATGCAAAAAAGACACATTCTACAACCAAACAACAACTTCTTCCCTTTCCTTGTTTTTGACTGGCCAGGTAAAATCAATAGGACAAAGTACTGGAATTGTGGAAGTGGAAAGAGCTCTTGGAGAAGGTAAGGTGATAGCTTGCAAAGTTCTGACCATTCCTTAGGGAAGAGAACTGACTTCTTGGGAAGTGCTTTGTGCACATAAGCTCTCCTTTCCCTTTTTCACTCCTCTAGTCCTCCCAATCATAGGAGGAAACACTTAATTAGTAAAAGACGACACCTCCCTTTTTTTCCCCAAAAGAATCACTGGATGTTAGTTCAGAAATATACTCTGAACCTCAGTGGGTAGAGTTTTTCCTGTAATCCCTGAATTGATTACAAACATGTATTTTAGAACACTCTGTCACTTTTCAGTTCTTTCCTTCTTTATTTTGAATTCTTACGTATTTTCACTTCTTTTCAATATAATTTGTTGAGCATTTTTCAGGGTTTATCCCTCATTTAAAGCAACATCTCTGCAGCATTCCAGAATTGTCTGTGACTTTTATTCAGTTTACTGTGTTTAGTAAGGCCAGGCAGTAACACAAGACCAGAAGTAACACAAGAAACAGAGAAGAGTGGAGCACTGAAAGTGCTTTTAACCTTTCTCCACTTTCCACCATGGGAGATGATATCAGAACACTAAGTAAAAACATACGAGTAATTTTGAAAGAGAAAGTGCTATCTGCTTGCAGGTTGCATATGTTATTGTGATGGTGATATGGGGTACCCTGTATTCTTACTCCACAGTTGCTATGTCAGCATTTTAATGTGATTTAGCAGCAAATCCTCTAATTTCTCCCACTTATCTCACTTAGCTTAGATTTGTGGAGCAGTTCCTATGAGAATAGAACAGAATTTTCTGCAAGAAATTAAACCCAAAGTTCAGGTCCATGAACTCATCAATCTCTCTCCAATCTCTTGCAGGGGAAGAAGGATCAGAAAAAATGTCTGGTCCTCTGAGCAGCTGCAAACTGTACAAATACTTAGGATACTTGGTACAAGGAATCACAACAAATCTAGTGTAACCAGGATTGCTTGGTCCTGTATAGAGCATAAGTGGAAGGGTTTTGACACAAATTGTCCTGTTAACACTCATCCACACCTGCTGCACTTCTTCCCTTGCTCAACTTTACCTCCCTCAGCCTCTCTTGGCTGTCTCCCTGCAAGAGCATGTAGCACCACAGAGGTATAATATAACTGTCTTTCAGGGACCGCTGAACAACACTCCCTGTCAGCTAACTCATGGTGCAAACATGGCAGATGTCAGCCTCCTGACAAAAAAGTGCTCTTCTCAGAACCAAGAATCGTTCTCAAGATCCTTTCACTAATCTTTCTCCATCTGTACTGTCTGTGACTTTCTAACTGTGTCCACATCCTCCTAAACCAACCAGATGTTCCCAGACACTTCATTCTGGATTTCTAACTCCAGAGCATCTGTGGCGAGCCTCTGTAGTGCCTCCAGCTGGCCACTGCGTAAGGCACTGCTCTCACTCCGTGCAAACAGGTGGAGGTGGAGGAGAAGAACCTGTGACATTTGTTGACTGCTGGTGTCACTGTGCTATCTGCCTGCCATCTAATGCATACACTGAATTTGTGTCAGTCCAAGTGTCCTTTTTTACCGTAAGTCCTAGGGGGAAGAGACAGTAAAATGCTGAGATCTAAGCAAAGCAATAATGACCATTTTTTTGCTCTGTGAGACTGATATTGTGGTACACTAACAGACGTCAGATTGAGCCCTACCTGCCTGCAGTGAGGCAAATATGACAAGGGGCAGGTCCTTTGGGAGAGGGAACCCAAATACAGTCATCTGCGAGGAAATGGGTGATGTATGCAAAGGGCTCAGCTGTAGCCACGGGAATTTGAACAAGATTATCTCTCAGTGGTCATATCATCTTCATTTTTTGAACACTCTGGAGAAATACTTGTCTGATACATCAGAATTCAGATTCATATTGACTTCCAAAGCTGTGATCTCTGCTGGCTAGTGTCATTGACCTAATAGAGCAGAACAATTGCAGAACAGCACAAGGGGACAATAAGGAGTGAGAGGAGACACTTTCAAGTGTCTTTAAGATGCAGATTTTTTTTTGACAACACAGCACTGATTTGTAAGCACATCTTCAACTTACCATTCAATATTTCCCTCTGCAATTCAGTTGAGGTTCCCTTAAATTTCAGTCTGAGTCTCTCTGTAGTCGTAAGACCCACACCAATCCATACAAGATGTCATATATGCATAAAAAGGGAAATAAATTCTGTGTTTGTATTTGACATACAGTACATCTGCTACTCTGCATTTGCACCACACTGCAGAACACTTTATATGCCGGCTGTAAAAGGTTGACTCTGAGAGGTTATGAGGAGAATAGTCAGAAACACAACCCTGAATCTCTCTCTGCAATGCTATAAAATAAACTATTTTCTGTCTGTATAAACAATTTCATTTTAGAACCAAGCCCCAGGAATGTGGACCTGTGATGAAAATACATAATTCAATTTGAAGTGGAATATTTGGTGTTAAAGTACTCCCAGGAATAATATTTAAAGAAGGATTACATTCTTCCATACTTTGGTTACTTGTTTTCTTCTGGCAAGGTAGACAAACACACTTGGACATTTAACTCACTACATCAGAAATTAAGTTTTCCTAAGTATTTCTTTATATGCACATGTGTACTCACACAATTTAAAATGCCATATGATTGTCTGTAATTTTATTTCAGATTTGTTAAACTCCAAGATCACTAAATTTCAATGTGAAAAAAATCACAGAATGAGATCTTAATTGGATTTATTAATTAGCTGATAGTTCTACAGAATCCTGTCAGCATTCAAAATTCTTTTGTATGTATGGCTTTATGTGATACTAGAACACCTTGGCAATAGCAAGTTTACAACTAAATTATATAATAGACTTTTTATACTGTCTTGTAAACTTTTTTTAAAAATACTCTGTATAACCAATGAACACTCTCTGTTCCATCTTTCTGACACTACTACGATCTTAAAAGGCTTCAGTGGAAGAAATGCTCTCTTTTTTCCCCTCTTCAGCCAGTCAGTGAATAGATCCACAGAAGAAGCTAATTTTCTTTTTTTTCCCTACAGAAATGGTCCATAAAGCTGCATTTTACTGGGTGGACAAAAATCACTGAACAAATTACAGTGAATTTCCTGCATTGCAATCCTTCACGAAATCATGATGACTAAGAGTGCAGAGCTGTGCTCTTTCATGTGCTTCACTTCAAGTCCAGACTTTGTCTCATTTGACATGGATGCAAGCTGCAAAGTTTGGATTCAGGTTTTTTAATGAGCATTTTGAAAGTTCAGACGTATGTATAAATAAGTTGTTGGTTTTTTTCCCCAGACTGTAACAAGGCTCCTGCTGTGAGGTTTGGATCAAATCTGGAGGTTTGGTTTAGTTCTATTTTTGTTTCTAATGTACTAAGTTCACAGTGTTCACAGCCTGCCAGAAACCGCCTCTGTTAAACATGCACATTGTTAAAACATGCAGAAGACTTGGCTCAAGTTGTGCATCACCTCATGGAAACCAGCAAAACTGTGGGCTAGAAGGAACCCCTAGCTGCAGTACATGACCCAGTGAACACCTGGACTTGCTGGAAGTGACAATATAAATGGTATATTCATAGTAACCATGTCTGAGAATTGCTTAAACGCTCAAGGCCCCAGCCCAGGTAAGAACCTCTGAAATGCTTCTGGTGCTCCTGGAGGGGCCATCTCAGGCACCGCTCAGCTTTTGAAAGAATTGATATTTCTGGCCATGTTGTATATGAAGAAACAGGACTTTATAACTGAAAATAAGGCTCAGTCTTGAATTATCAATAAAAGGTCAGTTTTTCCATCTGCTTTGAGTGCTCCATTCGCTGGCACTATGACTGGAGTCAGGAGGTGTTGTTTGCCACAGCTGCTCCCTGCCTCGACTGAACAAGTGCATTTTCTGACCACTCATATGTGTAATTTTGAACTCCTTGGCTCCCAACAGACCTCTCCATGCAAGCCCCATTTTGCAACCAACTTCTTTGCATCTATTGCCTGTAACTCCTTTGTTCCACTACCCTCCCTTTGCACGTGAAGAGCTGAGGGCAGGGAATGATAGATGTGATAGCAGAGATTTTGGTGGAAGTTTGTGGCCTTGACTGGGAGTCCCCTCGCACATGTGATGTTGTTCCACCTTGGAAGCTGGGATACCTCTAATGATGACAGTCTAAACTGGTGTTATGCCTCATATAGGCCATGACTAATTTAATTTTATTCCTTGGGAGAAGTTATGCCGTACACCATATCTGCCAGGACTTAAGACTTGTGTTGTGAAGATCCCACATTGCATGGGCTACCCTTTATGCACCACACTAAAAAGAGGTTTATGTGCCAGCTACGGGAGGTTGGATTAGGAGAGAACGTATTGAGAAAAGTCGGAAGTCGTCGGAGACTGAAAATAGTTCATGCCTCAAACATTGATATAAAGTTTTGCTCATTATAAAGAAGCTAAAACCAAAGAAGCCTCCCTGAAGACTGGGACTTTGGACTGTAAGTCAAACTGCTGATTAGGTAACGGGAAACCTATTGTTCAGTCACCTCAGGCTGAGGGAAAGGTATGCATCCGCAACCGGCCAAGGTCACTAGCTGTGCTGAGAATCATCCCTGGCTGAGTTTGGGGTGGGGGGAGAGCGCAGCTCACAGAAGCCAGGTTTACACAGA
>VYXC01004590.1:107458-136260 GCA_013397175.1 Platysteira castanea
ACTATTGACTGGCATATGGTCTCATTTGCAGCTTAAGCCGGGCAGAGGTATTTCTAAGAACCTCAATAACTGGATCTTGACAGAAGTAAAGTATATTTTTTTTCCCTGCCATGCCATAAGATCAACTATTTTTTGTCTGTATAAACAATTTCATTTTAGAATCAAGGCCCAGGAATGCAGACCTATGATGAAAATATATAATTCAATTTGAAGCTGAACATTTGGTGATAAAAGTATACCCAGGAATAATATTTAAAAAAGGATTACATTCTTCTATACCTTAGTTGCTTTCTTCCTCTGGCATAATAGAGTCTCTGAGTACATTTCACCCCAAACATCTCAGCTGATACTTGATGAAATTACTAAAATGGCTACCACATTATTGCCTTTGCATAAAATAAATGCAAAGCTCTAAGATTTGTAGCCTCCTCTGTCATGCAGGATCCAGAAGACTGTGGGCTTTGACAGGGTGGTAGCTCTAAACTAATTTGGGAGACAGCTGTTGACAACTGCGAAGTCTATTTCATCTGAATAGAAATGCTTAGAAATATCTTTGATTTCCTTTGTGGAAATAAGTAAAGAATCTCACCCATACCACAAATACTTTAAAACCACCAAGATTCATGTGAACAACAGTTGGAGATGATTATGTCTTTGCTGCGCATGGTTAAGGAGGCTACTGAGGGTATCAGAGCCTGTGCTTGGGGCAGGTCACTGGGTGGGAGGAATGTAAAGGGCTCTGCATTTGCCCTCGCCTTAGGCCAGTGATCCTCTGGGGTGGTGGTGAACACTGAAAAGAGACCCGGGATGTGTACCTTTGTGCTCCTGGTGTCAGCCTGCAGTCACCAGCATGCCAGTGAGAAGGTGACTCAGAGCTGTGCCAGCTCTGGGCCTGAGGTCTTCTGGTCTTTGTGGAGGAGCTGGCAGCCCCCATGTGTGCAGGTGCCCCCCGGGCACCCCCCCAGACCCCCGGGGGGATGGGCCCCAGCATGGTCTGCAGGGCTTCCAGGCTCCCTAATTCAGTCTTATCCCCTACTGGCCCTTGGTGTCCGCCCGCCCCAAAAGCTGTGGTTGTCCCAGGATTCCTGGGGCTTCTGTCGGCTGTCTGTGCTGAACCCTGGCCTTGTGCGGCCAGGCGGAATAAAATCTGAAAACATCTGTGAAAATATCGTCTCCTTGATTCTTCTACGGGCCAAATCTGTCTTTTGGGGATGTTGCTGAAACCCTGCAGCAACACCCATGCCTTCAGCGTGGTGGGAGTCTGGGGCAGACTTGCACCCCCACATCTCCTGAACTACACCCAGGGCATCCTGGCACCCCTACATCTCCTGAGCTACACCCAGGGCACCCTGGCAGAGGCTGAAAAGCTGGGAAAACTTAGAAAAGAAAAATCTCTCCACGGAGAAGCCTTGGCCATGATTATAAATCTACCAAGGGCTTATGGAAAACTCATTCTGATCTGTGTGGCTCTTCTCCCTGTTCATTATGATGACTGAGAAAAGTAATTCTAAGACTTTGACATGCTCACCCTTAGTAAAAGGCACATTTTTGCAATACTACCAGAATGCTAAACTGAGACTTCTCTGATATTTGGAGCTTTCTGGCATGGAGTCTTTTTGACATAAAATATACTTACCCCAAAACTCAAGTGGACCTCTGAGATTCTGAAGTTGTAATCATAGCAAACATAACTTGAAGAGGGAGAAAAAGTGTTCTGTCAGTGTCATGTCAGCTCTAAATAGTGCAATCTATTTCTCTTAGATACACAGTTCTCTTGGTCCCAAAACAGACCTGGTAATACCGAAGAATTCCAGTGGACTATTTCAGTGATAAAAGAAAATGAAGTTTGATACATGACTACTCAAAGACTTTCAAAAATACCACGGCAGAATGACCTTCAAAGAAAATGTCAGACCCAATAAAAACACTCAACACAGCTGTGATATCAACCCCTTTTCCTGGGATCCCAAGGTACTGTAAAAGCCTTCAATAGTAGGTAGTTCTGGCTTTTCATCCCAGTCTGAATTATTTCTATATTAGGTTTTATTGGATTTATATGTGGCTATTTTATGGCTCTTTAATGTTTATGATGTATTTATTATCATTCCTACATTTCCCCTGCAGCTCCACTGAAGTGGAACTATCGAAAGATTTTGGAGCTATTTGTTATTGTACCTTTAATTTACCACTCAATATTTTACTTTTGAAGAATTCCTCAATGTGACTGACATTAATTAACTCTCATGATGTCCATCTGAATTCACAGTCCTATATAAAATGCATTTTAATTAGGGGTAAACTGAGTCCAGGAGCAGCCTGGGCCACGAAACAGGTTTACAAGAGGGCCTGGGAAGAAACCTGCCTATGGCAGATCCCTGTTTCCACGACCAAGCTAAAAAATTATGTCACTAAGTAGATGAAAAGCCTTGCTTCATTGCTTAAACAATTGCCACTCAAACTTGGAGCCAAACTTGGAACAGTAAAACCCAGCCACTCCTTGGTGAGGAGTGTTGGCTGGCAACAGAATGAGATGGAGTTTCATTTGGTCTCAGAACGAAGTCCAGGGTGAGAAGACAAGTGTTGGGCAGGTACGGCAGCTCTGGTGTTCCCTTTGCTGCTGCCCTGTCTCAGCATAAGTTTGGCGTCCCTACCTATGAGAAGAGATCCATGCCATGAATACTGTCTTGGAGAGCCCTCCAGGCCTGAGTCCTTCCTATGCTTATCACTTGCTGTCTTCCTTTCCGTTCACCAACTCTGACCCTCTCCTGAGAGTCCTGTTGCTGTCTAATTTCAGTTCAAATTCTTTTGTCACTGAATTAGATACCAACAACAATTTGCTCCTTTCCTTTTTTCCTACTAATTCTACATCTCCTTGTAATAGAAATAACTCATACTAAGACCACAGGGTCACAGGAAAAAACAGATAGGAAGGGATCTCAGAAGGTCACCTAGTTCAACCTCAGCTTATGGTCTTCACAAGTCTTTTGTGTCAAATTAATACTATTAAACTATGGCCCAGTTTGTACATATAAAATAGCAGAATACTAAAGAGCACTGAAGAAATGATGGTAACTTTACAGCACCTCAGATTACGTCCATAGTGTGATGGTTTGGGCTGAGATGGAGTTAATTTTCTTCACAGTGGCTGGCATTGGGCTGTGGTTTGGATTTGTGCTGAACACAGGGGTGATAACAGAGAGATGTTTTTGTCAGTGCTGAGCAGGGCTTGCACAGAGCCAAGGCCTTTTCTGCTTTTGGTACTGGGGAGGGGACTGGGGGTGCTTAGGGGCTTGGGAGGAGACAGAGCCAGGACAGGTGACCCCAACTGACCAGAGGGATAATCCAGACCATGTGGCATCATGCTCAGTGTACAAAGTAGGAGGAAGAAGGAGGAAGAGGTGGACACTTGGAGCGATGGCGTTTGTCTTCCCAAGTCCCTATTATGTGCTGGGGCCCTGCTCTCCTGGAGTTGGCTGAACACCTGCCTGCTCGTGGGAACCACTGAATTAATTCCCGGTTTTGCTTTGCTTGTGTGCACAGCCTTTGCTCTCTCTATTGCACTGTTTTTATCTCAACTCATGAGTGTTTCAGCTTTCACCCTTCTGATTCTCTCCCCAGTCCTGCTGGTGGGGGAGTGAGTGAGCGGCTGTGTGGTACTTGGTTGCTGTTTGGGTTTAAACCACAACACACAGCAAAACCATTTTCTTAGATCCACATTTAGTTGATGTATTGCTGATTAATTGTTTGCGATTTTTTTTGTTAATGTTTGGAAATAAGTTTGTTCAGAACAAATGTCATTGTGTGAACTTCTGCATTGACATATTGTCAGACTCTCCCTGGCCTGGATCTCAAACTCATAAAAGACTTGCTTTCTTCCATAGTAGCTATATGGACACTATACCTGGTTAAAACAGGGGGATTTTCCGGCCTTCAGCAAATAGAAATTAGCAAAACTGGCAGAGGCCTTGAATGCCATGTGAAACCTGAACCTGACATGAAAAAAGGAGAATATTTTCCTAGCACAGAAGTACTGCTTCCAAGGTGGCAGCTTTCTTGGATGACACTGGACACTGGAGAGAGGGACCCTTATTTCTTTTCCTTTCTTGTCCTGTGTTGTTTTCCTGTATTAAAGAGCTGCTTTTCTCCTGCAATGGTTATATTACATAGATGAGTGGTTCTCTGTGACATCTGTAGGTCACAATGTCATGTACGTGGTGCTTGGATGCTATTTTCATATCTGGGGGAAAATTTGCCTCCTCATTGATAAACCAAACTGATAAACCAATGGAGCACTTCATGACTAAATAACATTTAGTCATGTTTTTTAACTGATTGTAATAGTTCTCCATGAAACTTATTTGGAGTATCTTCCTTCTAATGTTCTCCTCTCTTCCAAACACTCCCAAATCATCTTACCATGCAGGTCCAAAACTAAGCTGTGCTCCAAGTTCAGAGTCCTTGAGTTTGCTGTTTTTCAGCCTATCAGTAGTTTTTAGGCTATGGCACTGTAAACAAAACTGATCTTAGAAACATAACTGCTTGATAAAAGCATATAGTTTCAAAACCACTCAACCAAATACTCATCAGAAGGGATCTTTTGCTATTGCTCCCCACATGCAATCAATATATCACTTTAACTACAGTGCTTTTACCCTCCGTTTATCATCCCTTCTGAAGCCATATGGAATACTCATCTTCTCTAATCCTTGTCTATAGTATTTCCAAAGTACTTTACAAGCTTGGAGTAATGGACTTTAATGCCTTGCAGCAGCTGAGCTAGTAGCATATATGATACCTTAAATGTAACAATCAGAGGAGCATGCAAGATTTTGGTATTTCCGCTGACTTGCAGATGTGCAGTATCCAGGTCCAAAACCAGTAATGTCAAGTTTAGACTAAAAGTGTTTAAAACAAAATAATGTCTCACTGCTCTGTGTCAACACTCCTATAATGTGAGAGGATATTCTCTGATAGAGAGAACACCAGTATTAAATATCTGTTATCTGAGCTCTACAGTAATTTCTTTTTTGTATATTTGTCCATGAATAACCTTGCTCAAGATTTATGTAGCAGAGTGTATTGTTTTATTAATCCAGAGCATGTGGTATTCTCCAGGTGCTAAGCTTTGATCTCCTTGTCCTTCTATGTATTAAGTTTTCTGGTTCTCATTGACACTGATGCTCTTGATTTAAGGTAATCCTCTTATTGTCGGGGACAGGAAAAACTGCAAGTGAACTCTGCAGTGAACCTGGAATCTTGTTCCTTTCTTTCGTCTTAGTTTTGATTGAATCTCCACTAAATTCAGTTCAGCAGAATCCAGCCACTGCTTTTAGGAGTAAAAGTATATCTTTCTGCAACATTTTATGGCATGGAATGTCGTTTATAGCACATTATATTACAGTTTGAAATGCTAGCACTCACTAACAAGAGGAGCTGTGGTTTTATATTAAAACAACTGAGCAATGTAAAAAACCCCTAGAAATCCAAGAAGGCAGTTTTCCTACGGCTGGTTACAGAAGGAAAGAGTGTGAGTATATGTACAGTGGAAAGCAAAGGACAGGCGAAATTAAAATGGGACAGTGAAAAAAAACTGCTGGAGCAAGGCTCCTTCCAAAGTCTGCTGGCACATAGGGTGAAGTGTTGTGGTGGTTGAAGCCACTGCAGGAGTGACCAAGGAGCCACGAGGCCCAAAGACAGCTGAGGTGCACTGGCAGGCTGGCANAACGCTCCTTGTGTCACTGCGAGCTCCCACAGGCCTTTGTTCCAGCATGTAGGTTACTCCTAGCTGGTTAGCCCATTGGCCCTCCACCCTCTTTTATGTATATTGCTTTGAATATGTATCCTCCGCTATTAATATGCATAGCTTCTAGAAGGTTCCTTGTTCCTCAATGCCCCATTGGTTACCAGTTCCCTTGTTCCACTCCTCTCCTTCCCCACTGGTTATTGTTTATGTACCTCATGTCTCTCCCTCCCCTTGCCCCTCAGATTATTGGTTGTAATGCTCTGCCCGCCCTCTGTACCGCCCCCATATAAAACCCTGTGCCCTCCATTGTTTTGGGGCCTTTGTCCCTGGATCCCTCTCCTGGAAATGTAGAGTTCTAGAAACTCCTGGAACTCTACACCCCTCCTGCCTCTTATCTCCGGCTGTGCCTTGGAGCTATCCTGTGGGTGTGTGTGTACATCTGAGTGTGTCCTCATTGTGCAAGTGAGAGGCACTCTCCTGAACGGATTCTTTTGGGAAGCGTTCGGGAAGGACGCGGCACTCCTTCGATCACCCGACTCACCGTGTCAGTGAAGAGAAGAGATGACAGTGCCACAGAGTTAACTTCTGAGGTGTCATGGGAGGAGCAGCTGCTTCTCCTCAAGGTTTCTCTTGCAGCTGGCACTGATTCTCCATCTCTCACCTCTGCTCCATTGTTTTTTCTCACCTACCTTGACAGTTTACTTCACAGGTATATGCTAACTTGAGGCAACTTGGTTCTGGGAACGGGAGTCTCTGGGCGGGGGTTGTGTGGTGGGCTGCGTGGTCAGCTCAAGTGTGAAACCAACTCCCTACTCCCCCTCAGCCCACATGCATGCCTGACATGATGCCAAGAGAGGTCTGCATCACTATGCAAACACGGGCTTTTCTTCAGGGCCAGTGGGGTGGTCAGGAAGGAATATTCTGTGCTCCGAAATCAGGGATTGCAAGGATGGTGGGGACATTCACTAAACCATCTACATCACTTGAGATTTCACTGGGGATAGGACATGGCTTCCTTGTAAAAGTCCAGGGCAGTAGAGCTCAAAGGGGTCATCTAGCTCACCCCAATATCCCAGCTGAGCAAAACTATGCCAGCATCTCTTTTTTTTTGCAGATGGGTGTCTACTCTGTCCTTAGGCGAGCACCCCTTTTGGACATAATTCATTCTCCATAGGAAACTTCCCAACATTTTTTTGCTATTGGCATTAAAAACTTTCTTCTAACATTTAACCTCATTCTCTTTTGCTGATAATTAAGATAATTTACTTCTTAAAATCTTACTGGACAGAGGGAAGACTTTCTTTCCTTCTGTTTTGTTGACATCCTCAACACACCTGAAGACTATTGCTGCTGTCTCTCCTTGGTCTTCCCTTCTCCAAACTAAACAATAAAACACTTCGGGATTTCCATGAATATAGTTTTCTTCTAGTCATTCTCACAACTCCTTGAAGACGGGGCCAAAGCTCTCTTGCGCTACAGACATATGGAATATGAAAACACATGGAATAGAAGAATTCATTTGTGCATCCAGTAGATTACACCCTTGATTATCCATTTTGGTAGGGCAATTGAATTTTTTCCCCCAGGAACTAGTGCTTTCTGATATATGTGCAGCTTGTGCACTGGTACAGCTTTCAGTCCTTCTGCTGTCTCTGCAAGGGCCTGCCCATCACCTTTTGATGCAGATGATTATTATTCCCCAGAAGCCTTGCTTCTCTCCTGGTCGAATCATGTTGTTTATTTCAGGCCTGTCCTCTAGGTTCTCAAGATCATTTTGAATTGTCATCTTATCCTTTGACAACTTGTCTTGCTCAACTTCCCATTGTTTATGAATTGAATGAGAATGCTATCTGCCCCAAATAGTTAGTGAAAGTATTGAGTAGGGCGAGGCCTCATAGGGTTGCCACAGGAATGCTACAGGTGAGAGGAGAACTGCTGGTATCCCACTCATTCAGTGAAAATGGTTCTAACCAGTCGTGTATCCTTTTCACATTGATCTCTGTATTTCTGTGTGAAGAAGGTTTAGTTAGTTTTGATTCTTCATGGAGAAGAGAAAACAGAATCTGAATGAAAAAAGAGAATAATGTCTTTATGCTGCACTCCAAACTTTCAAATAATTATTGCACTAAACAATGCAGATCTTTTAAACTTCTGATTTTGATTGCCTGTAATATAAGAACAATTGACCTAATACCACAGAGCAGGTTAGGCATCTCTGTATTTACCTGATTTTTTCTTCTAAATTACGTGGTGTTTGTATGGATCAATAATAGAGATAGACAAGCCTTAAAAAAGCCCCTGTATGGTCCACTGTGATATTTTTGGACTGTTGCATAGCTTTCCTCATACAATTTACACCAGTCTGATGCAGTTGTCTAAGGAAAATCAAATCTTGCACAAATGTTCTTTGGATCATAGAATCAGCGGAGTTGGAAGGGACACTTTTTTTTCCTCAAATAAATCTATTGAAAATGCCTGAAAGGTTGTGTTACTTTTTTATTTGCTTGGGGTTTTTTATACTTTGAAAGAAATAGGATCTTCTTCACTCATATTTCTTTTTCAACTTTTTCTGTATTTTCACTTAAAACACATAATAAGGTTGACAACTTTGTTTGCATTTTTTGTTGGAAAGAAATTATTCTTACTGGAGGTGTTTGAAAATTAAGTTTCAGGGGTGATGACTCAGGCAGACCTCTGACACATGGAGGAGAGTGAATCTTTCATCTCACAGTGAAGTATGTGACGCTGGCCATCTCCAGAGAGAGGATATGGGGTTAGATGGCCAGTGGGCTTGCAGTTCCTTATTACCAGCCTAATACCAAGAAGAGTTTGGAGGGGTATTTAGCACAGGTATTGCTCTGAAAGAGACAGTCAAACCTAGAAGTATGCAATTTTGATTCTGCCCGATACTTTTAATGTAACACTTCTCATTCTCTGTGTCTGTGCATTTTTGTGGGCTGTGCTGTCCATATAGGGGTTTCCTTCCACTGCTGCAGAAGTGCTAAGGAGTTGAAAGCAGTCACACACATAGATGGCCCTAGTGGCACAGTAGCTGTGTGTGTCCCTCTGTAGGGTATTAGTGACAGTATTCAGAGGGTATTCACAAAGCACTTGGGTGAAGCAGGGGAGGGGGGGACTTTGTCCCCATACTGCAATATGGTGGCAGTGGGTAGGGGAAAGGGGCGATTTGGTAAGTCCTTGTCAGAACATCTACTGTCACTGGTTTGAGGCAGGAACGCGGAAGTGGTTCACCACCTTCCAGAAGAGTCACGGAAAGCACTTAGGGTAATTCACCCTGTAGACGTGTCTCTTTTTCCATTGACTACCAAAAGAGCTCAGGTGACTGTGCCAGCGTGTTGATACTCTTACTGATATGTTGGCTTGAACATGCCTTACGTGCCTTTCTGAATTGTTAAGAGTTTCTGCACCAGGGCTGACAACTGTGCAGAGGTGCTCCCTGCCCCAGGCCGAGGGCTGTGCCCTGGTGCTCCACCAGCTTATCAGCCCCACAGTATAAAAGTGCAGTCTGGAGTCAGTGGGAGCAGAAATCTTTGAGCACTTCCCAATGCTCACAAAGGTCAGTTTCTTCACGTCTCCCATCTCTTGACACTTGTCTTAATGCTGTGAGTGCTGGCCAAAGAAGAGAGGTTAGCCACACACCGAAATGTAGCTCCTGCCAGAGACATCTGGGAGTAAAAAAAATTAATCAGAGGAGTCAGGAGGCAGCTGAGATAATTTATGGACAGGGCAGAAAATACGCAGCTTCAAAAATGCTGTTAGTTTTTGTAATATGCAAGGAGGACAATGTAGTGGAGCGTGTATACATGGAAATAGTACAAATATTTTGCCAGAATCCTTAGGGTATTGGGAAAAGATTTCCGTTCTACTAGTTGAATTGTCATGAGGGATTTTCAAGGGTCAAGTTCCATATTGCAAGGAGGATATGAAACTTTTAGGCCATTTATTGAATGGACATGTAAAGCAAAGATTGTGCATGCTTGGAGGTTGTAAAAACAATTGGCTCTTTTATGTTTGAAAAGAGGCTTTGTGTCATGGGCTGTATTGCATCACTGAGTCTTAATCTCTTGAAAGGCATGATTGAGAAGACGGTGCTATGCATGCTGAAGGAGTATGGCAGGCTCATTAGAGGGTCTACAATGAACCCTCACAACAAGTGGCATAGTAGAAGCTGCACATCACATGATTCGTGCAGATTGCAAAATATGAAACTCAGCAGTGAATATGATACATCTTTTTAGAGGGGCCCAGTAAACTGGAAAAAAAAAATAAAAGAAAAAGGAAGAATTCCTGGGGAGCCTTCCCTCATGCTATGACCACAGGGAGTTTTGAATAGAAAATGTTTTGCCTGCCTGGCGTATTCTTGCAATACTTTTCTATTATCCTCTAAACTTAGGGTCACTTCTTTGTTGTGAAGGAGTAGAATGACACATGTTCTTCTCCCTCTTCAGGTGTAGGTTTGGAGGGTCTCTGGAGACCTAGGAGCACTATACATGCTTTTAAACACTGAAAAACTTTAAGCATTTGTTGTGTGGGGAGTGTTGGTCCGTAAGACATTTGAACATGACACTGAGACACATATAAATGAGAAAAGAGAGTAAAAGCAGAGATAGATCACTGAAGTGTTTACAGTTCCTCTGATATTACCAACATGGAGAAAATAACACCACCATTTCATGTTTTTTAGCAGATCCAGATTTCAGTAAGTTCTACCAGGATCCTTCCCTTTAACACTAATTTTATGCTTGTAGATGTCTCAAAAGAGATTTTCTATTTAGAATATTTCCTATTGCATCTTTAAGTGGTAGTCTCAAATGCAGCTTTGCTGTTCCCTCTGTCTAGGCTAATGTTATATTTTCTACCTACTACAGCTAAGTAATATAATACAGTACATGACCTAAAGCTTCCTTGCACACAAACCAGAAAATTACTCTTTTATTTTATAGCCACCCCAAATGCATATAAAAATCATCTGGAAAAGAGGTTTCTAATAGTTGATAAAATAGCAAAAAAAAAAAAGGCACTGTATTTTATGATTAATAGGAAGGCATATGTATATGAAAATCAGTAGCAATCAGCAATTTGTACATTATTAAAAAAAATTAGCTAATAATATCCAGATGAGAAACTACATACAATGCTTCAACATTTCCCTCTAATTTTCTATTCCATGGCAACAGCAGAGGAAACTTTATCTTTTCTTTAATTTTTTTCATAGAAGATCTTGATAGTTCTTTAAAACTGCACATGCCACAGGGCAAAACAGCAAGTAATGCTTTGTAAAGCAAGTGACCTGTCTGTTGTTCTGCGTGGTTGTTGCCAGTGCATTTTTCATTTAAGAAAGGAGCTACTTCATTGAGCAATTTGAGAGACACACAGTGAGATTCCTCAGGCTGATAAACAGTGAAATGAGGAGTAAAGTGTCTAAATACAAATGTTTAACTCATCAACCCTGTACTTCTGTTGGTGGATAGCATGCTATTAGTCTTGGATTTCCTTCATTACTCAGTCTGCAGCTCAAGCTACTCTGACATCTCTTTTATTTTTCATCGGCAGCAAAATATTTTCCAGTTTTTACACCTTTTTTATCCTTGCCTGTGGATAAGCTGTCCTCTATCAAAGACCCAGCTAATTCAGGTACATTTTTTCTGGTGAAGTATTTTACTGCTTTTTCTTTCTGGGCCATAGCAGAGGCTGAGATGATTTATTGCTGTCAGTAATAACCTGAATTGCTAAGAATGTTCCCAGGGTTTGAAAGAAGGGGAAAGCATGTGGGGAAGAGGAAAAGTAGCAAATCCTACCCTTGGCTAGCTTGCCTTGTCTTAGCCTACTTCTTTAGGTTCTGGACAGTTAATCTGCCTTATATATAGTCCCTTATTAGATTCTTAGGTATTCTCTAACGACTGACATTGTAAAGAAAAGAGAAGATCCAACAACCAACAGTTTAGAATAAGTTCAAGTTAAAGCGTGGTTCTATTCAGAAAAAGGGGCTGTAAAACCAGCACCTTTAAACTCAACAGACTCTACTCACATTAAATTGTATAAACTTCTTTTGAAGAAGTTGAAAACTGATGAAAATAAGCTTTAACTGTTTTTAACACCTGCTCAGAAAAGTGATGCCTGAGCGAATTGAATTGTACTGTCTTGAACTTCGTCAGCAAAGTCATGTATTTGTTAACCTCTACATAATTATTTGGAGCAACGAAACTTCACTGGTTTTACTGCAGGGGTATTTGATTCCAAGGCGTCACTGTTTTGCTTATTGGTAACCTTCCCGGGTCTACAGCCCACTCAAAAACTGGTGGGTGAGCCTCAGATAGAAAG
Source organism: Platysteira castanea (assembly GCA_013397175.1). Classification (NCBI taxonomy): domain Eukaryota; kingdom Metazoa; phylum Chordata; class Aves; order Passeriformes; genus Platysteira; species Platysteira castanea. The sequence continues at coordinate 119,544 of VYXC01004590.1, forward strand.
GACATGGTCTAAATGCTGAAGCCCAGGAGGAAAGTGCAGATTAGTGAAAACTAAGCCTGAAAATAAAGAGTGTTTGGAACAGAAATCAGTAAGAAATGTCAGTTCCTTGACATTCAGAAAGTCCCTTAAGGAGCAAAGTCATGGCCAGTGCTGAAGACAAGCATGGCCTGTGCTTTGGTAAAGCAGTCTCCAGGCTACTTGCAGGTTTCAGTGCTGCAGATTTTAACATGAGCAGTCATATAATTGCCAATAGAGCTATTTTAAGCAGTCCTATAGGAAATTCAGACCTTCTGAAACTTTTCTAATCTAAGATGAAAACTTGTTTAGAAATTTCCTTTGGGAAGGAAATGTAAAAAAGGAAATATCCAGCACAGCAGTTGATTTCAGAGTCTCCTGAGATGTCCTGAAAAAGAGGAACCACCTACTCTAGGTAGGGTCAGACAAACTCTGGAGCATGCAATACTTCCTGCTGCTTCTTGGCTTGCTATGTGCTTAGTGGATGTAGACTGCAACTTTTTCAAGCTTTTTCAGCTGGCATTAGTACTCCAAGTTCCATGTGTCCCTGGCAGAATTGGGCTGCCAGAGGCTCTTGTCCTCCTGCGTTGGTGCAGAAGGTTTGGGAGCCCAAAACCTGCTAGCTGAAGCAGGGTAGCGTGGTGATCATGTCCCAGACAGTGGGTCACAGCATCACCACCCTCAATGCTTGTCAAATGCCTAGGTATCACCTCCTGTATACTTCCTCCCTTATTCGAGATCTGAGCTGCTCCCGCCCGCTGTCATCCAGGTGGTCCTGCTAATAACAGGGATTTTTGTTCAGCCCTTCCTCCCTTTTCTGAGATGGGGAATGAAGGTGCCCACTGCCTTCATGGTTTTCTGTACTGCAAGAGATTGGCTGGACACTGCAGATGGATAAAAACCTGATCCATTTCACACTGGCTTCTATGAAATAGCAAGTAATGGTTACCACCCCAAATGGGACTGAGATGATGAATTTATGATCTCTTTCAACAGATCTTCTTATCATTCTTATCTGCTTTTCCAGAAAAACAAATCTTTGTGTCCTAATTTACTCCAGTTCATCAGTAAAAATGGAAGAAGCAAAGGTCATGCTTTGCTGTCACTGAGACCCTTGCTACAGTCTTCAGCCACATCTGGGCTTTCTGTTTCTTCACCTTTCATTTTTCATAGGAGGAAAGGAGAACCACATTCCTACCCTCCTGTAAACTAACTTGGCTATAAAATAGTGAAGTAGATGTCAGCCAGTGACATCTGGTTTCATCTCTGAATTGAATGCTGGCCTCTGCAGCACAGTAATACTTTTCACAAGAGGCCAGAGGGGTGGGAAAATAAGAAACTTCTACAGGTTTGTCTTCTTTATTAAAACAAATGGATCACCAAATGACTAGACAGTTCACAATTCATCAGGGAAAAATCAATACAGAGGAGGTTTTTCACTACAGCTTATTGGACAGGAAGCCTTATATGCCTAAATAACACAAGGACATGGGAAGCCAGGTACACCTCCAAATATTTCAAATAAAAGCAGCATTTTCTAAACACTGGCAGTGATTTTCTTTGTAAATAGGTTTAACCTTGGACCTTCTGTCATCTTGTATTTTTACACAGGAAATTAATTTTCTACATCCACTGTGTGCATAGAGACGACAGAAAGTCGAAAAACTCCAAGGGATTTCCAAAAAAGCCTCCATATAAATTTTAAAATTAAACAGATGTTACATGATAACCATTAAATCTAAGCTATGGGTTCTGAGGTTATAAACTATACATGATGTTCTGAAGCAAGAGATGAAATAGATTTTTTTCATTTACTGAAGGTTTTCCAGATCAAAAAGATCAGGATTTAGATGAATCCATATAGGCCTTGTGTTCCAACAAGAGTTTATAAACATCCAAAATAAGTAAATGCTCTCACAATAGCTAGTAAACAGTAAGCATGGGTAAAGATGTTCTCTGACTTTCCAGCTCTGCTGGGAATGCAGCTCTGCACTGCCAAGAGCCTGGCCATTGAGATAGCCATCTTCAGAGGGCATTAGAGTGGATCCAAGGGAAGTTAAAGGGTGAGTAAAGGCTGTCTGCTTGCCTGGTCACTTGCTGCAATCCTTGATCCATGTCTGTAATTCCAGAAGAAATCACCACATCTTGTATTTTCTAGTTCAAAATTACTATGTTACATTGCTATATTCCTGGAAGAGGAATTGGAGATGGGATGAGAGATATTCCCCATGTAGAAGAGCTTCAGTGTGCAAGGGAAACAGGAGACAACAGCCAGTTCACCCCAGTCTTTCCCTGTAACTGGAAAATTAAGCAGAGATTATTAGTGGCTGCCTAAAGCATCAGAGAAATAGCAAGAGCTTTCACCCTATCACCTGACTTTTAATGCCAGGCTCATGTTTCTATTCACTGCAGAGGAATCTCAGATGGTTTCCACTGTCTTTCAAGAGTGATGCACTCTCCTTCATGGAACAAAAGCTCAGAGGATGTAAAAATAGATCCTGTTTCCATCCTGTTGGGTGTTAGGTATTACCTCCAAATCATATACTATTTTGTGATTTCAGCGCTGTAGGCTTTCTGTGGCCCAAAGAAGGGTGACTTTCTGTGCTACCTTTTATCTTCCCAAATATGTCCCTGTTCAACCTCATTTTCCTCTTGATTTGCTCCATCTGGTTTTCATATGACCCTGAGCAGCTGTACAAGGTGTGTATATATAGTCTTTTGCTTGTTTCACCTTTACTGAGATGCCTTTCTGCTGAATATCTGCTTAACATGATTTTTATTTGGATCCATTTAAGTTTTAATCTTACTCCTGGCTTTCAGGACAGAGCTCCTCTGTCAACTTACTGGTTTTTAGCAGCTTCTAGTGTGCATAGAGCAATTCAGTTACTCTGAAAAATTAAAAAAACCTTAACTCCATATGGTGCACAGTATTGAGTAATTAATCCCATTAATGTTAGGGTTTTTCCTCCCAAATACCGTTCATTTAAAGAGTGTAGAGAAGTCTGAGAAAGTAGGAGGACTGTTTCTTTTGCGTATTTCTTTTCCCTTGGAAATATCAGGTAGTGCATTTTGGTGTTTCTGCCTTCCCTGGGAAGGAGAAAATACCAGGAACATTCAAGGGGTTATGAAAATATACCACATTGCCCAAAAGCTCAAATTAAAAAAATGCAGGATTCCACAGCAACCTGTGAGGCTGCCCGCTGAATGCTCTAAAACCCTAAAAGTGCTTCTCTTTTTGGAGGGGCTTCAGAAGCACTAATGGAAGAGCCAGAGCTGGCCTCCAGTTCAGGTTCATGGCTGCCATGAATTATGGCATGGACTCTGCTCTTACTCCCTAACTCCACCTCATGCCTTCCCCATCCTGTCTTCTTGACCTCTCCCAAATCAGCACACAAGAATCAAATCTGTATCATAATTTGTTATGAGAGCTGTACTTTTTTCCTTGAAAACCTATGTTTTCTAAGGATTCCTTTGTGTAATTCTGGGGAAAAGGGAAGTCCATAATCTTGTTTAGAAATATCCTACATACGGTGTGTTTTCTGGCATTTTATACCAAAGCTATTAATTTAATGCTCTTTTCTTCACCCACCCACAGAGCTCTACTCTTTGGATAAGTGCCAGCACTTGGCACATAGTTGATTGTGACTTGCTACACTGACTACTGCATTGGACAAGGTACAGATGGATGTAGAGACTATTTTTAGGCAAGTCCATCACAGAAAGAATCAATGATGTAAGGATCAAGTTGGCTCTACAGAGGTGCTGAGACATTGAGAATATATTGCTCTAATGCTATTGGGGTGGGGGGGGGGGGTTTGTTTTTTTTTTNCTTCTTTTTGAAAGACCTATGAAATATGTGGATAAGAAGGAGGCAGAACAGAAGCTCAAGCTTGCACAGTTAGTGGGATGGCAGAATTGAAACAGCATAGACAGAGAATGCAAAAAACACCACAGTAAGGATTCTCTGCATGTGGTTAGCTATCTAGAGGTATCTTTTATGATGGTTTTGAGCTCATACACATACTTTGATGTGCACTGTGCATACTTTATCTGATTAGTCCTTCAAAAAAAGATAAATCAGATCATTCTAGACATACCTGATTTTTTTTAAGAGCTTCAAGAGAATTTATCGTCATTCAAAAGGATATAAGTTTAACTTTTTCTCTACTTTTTAAAAAAATCACCTGATACCAATTAGAATTCCTTTACTGTGGGGCTGATTTATAGTACTGTAATACGGCACTGAAAATATGAAAGCAGAGAAGCAGTATTTCAAAATGTAGCATAAAATCAACAATAAAAATGTATATATATAACCCAAAAAGTATGATTTCATCCTGGAGAATTACCAAGCTAATAGCAGTAATAAGCATGATTTTAGTTGTACCATATTGTACTTATTAAACACTTCAGGGGACTTGTGAATAAATCAAATCACAGGATCATTTTTGGATATTTGAAAATATTTTTAGATACTATGAAAACGTGGAAAACTATCACAACTGGTTATCATTTGTTCATGTTTTCCAAAAAAGGTTTTAATCACAGACCTCATTGTTACATCTTTCAAGATACTGGGCTGATGCCTGCAGGCTGGAAAAGTAACTCCGTTTAATAAATGTAGATTTAATATCTTTTGGAGATAAAATTAAAGCAGAAGAAGTATGTGCAATAATGTGAATTATACCCACTATCCCAGGAAATTTTGTTTGGTGTAGGGAGGATGTTTCAGAGGAAGGAAGAAAAATGGCTTAGTAATAAAGATGGGCCATAACCAAAATCCTGAAGCCAAGCTCATGAGATACAAAATGGAAGGCATAGATTCAAACTCATCCTTTGCAGATCTATCACAGGCTCAATTCCAGCCTTGAGGGATAAGGTTTTTCCTATGGAGGTGAATGAGTGAAGTAACAGAGCTTTCTACTATTCACTACAACTCCTACTACCTGCAATACAACAAAGTTCAGAGGACTCAGGTGAAAATGGTATTTCGCTGTGCTAGGTTCTGTTCAAACCTACAGTACAGGAAAGTCCTGCTTTGAGAATGGTCCAGGACAGACAAGTAAGATGAATAGCTGGAATACAAGCAGATACAGGTAAGTAAGAACACATTCTGTTGCAAAGAAGCTAGTAGGAATTGAAGTTTGCAGATGACTGGAGTTTAGACATATGTTCAAAAAGCATTCCCTGGTCGATCCAACTGTGTCTGCAAGACAACAAATGAACAGTTGCTTCCTTTAGAAACTAGACCCTGTGAGTAATCTGGTGTTGCTTGAGCTCCACGGGAGCTTTTTTTAATCCCAGTTAACAATTATCAATACACACCACTTAAGAACGTGGCCCCATGCCTTCTGGTTTCTTATTTGTGTGACAGCGTGGTCTGTTAGAAATTTACAGATACAGCAGATGAGGTCCACCAGAGAGAAAGGCTTTTTCCGTGTTGACCTACTATGGGATGGGGCTATTACTCTGTAAGAGTAATTTTGAAAGCTATAATAGTTCCTTCATACTCTTCCTCATGCCTTATCTTTGCTTGAAAACAAAAGATATTCCTTCGGTTTTGTTTTCAGTACATTAAACAGTATGGTTGTAGGAAACCACTGCTTTCAGCCAGCCTTCTTTCCAGCTTCAAAAATAGCTTGTGCTATTATTTTTCAGAGGTTATGGTGAAACAAATTCCTTCATGGTGTGAACATCATGAAATGACAACTTTCAGCTCATAGTGAGTTGTTCTGGCTCAGTTAAAAACCCTAGAAAATAAAGATGGTAATACAAATACTGGTGGAAGTCTTTATGATAGTAGCAGGAACAAAGCTCTGTTGTAAGGTTTTCTGGAAATAGGGTCACAATGATTTGTTCAGCAATCTGTTCTGATTAAAAAAAAAAAAAAAAAGTGTTTCTGTCAAGTTTAATCCCAGATCCTCTATAAGCCAGTGTGTATTTTCAGTAGACACTACCAATAGACAACCAGCATTTAGAAAATAACTTTTTGTTTTACAGTACCCTGAGTGAGGAAAGAAAAAGGCATCCTAATGACATCCTTTAGAAGTAGCAAGACAAGTAAAGTACAAAAATTGTTACACTGTGATTTGAAGAAGGAAATAAAGCCATTGTTGTCCTGAGTGCAAGGGCCTGCACTCTACTGCCAGTGTCCCCTGAGATGCTCTTCCTGGGTAAAAGAGCTGACTGGTTTGTGGCCCGCCAGGGCATTTTCACTGTAGATTCAGATGCATTTGTGTATGTTCTATGTGAGCTTGCCTTCCTCGGCTACATGGCATGAATAACCAGTGGTCTGGGAAACAACAGGCTGAAAGCAGCTAACCCAAGCTGTACATATCCTGCACAGCAGTCTGTGGTTCAGCAGCATGTCAGCCTGCTCTGGATCTCAAAGCAGTCAATGAAGTAAAAGGGATGCACTGTAAAGTGTGAAAACAACATCTTGAAATTAGCTTCTATATCTCTTTACCATCAAAACTGCACAGTGCAGACACATCCTGACAGACCAAGTTAAGACAATGGGAACCAAAGAGTCTGATAAGATCCCTCAAAGAAAGATAAGCTTAAAAACAAAAGTAAATTTGTAATCTATACTTGAAAAAATGCATGCGGAAGAGTGTTTTTTCGACAAGAGGGTCTGTAAACCTTGTTGTGTCTCCCTTGCAGGCTCAGGAAAATGAAAGAAGAGTCCTCAAGATATATAAACCCCCAAAGACCACAAAGACCACAGGCTATGAATGCACAGGAAATGACATGCTGGAACATTTTGCAGAGACTGCACTTAGAAAATAAAGGTAAAAATTTGTCTTTCAAATTGGTCACCTTTCTTAATGCCACTCCATCTCTCCCTCTTTCTCCTCTGTTACCTATGTTTTTAATTCCTGTCTCCAGTTTTAAAGTGTATTTTGATGGCAGCCGTTTATGTAATACAGAGGAGTTCTACTTTAAAGGAGTAAAAGATTACAGTCTTTTAACCTGGGACTGGCCAGGACTGGTACTGTGAATGTGTGATTTAGGTTGGAGACCTCTCCATTTTGCATCTGCTCTTCATCCATGACCTAAGAGACTTGTCCATGCTCATTAATTGAGTTCAACACATCTCTGCTGCCTTCCTCTGCTGGCAGAAGCAATGTGTGAAGACAGTGAGGGCAAAATTGCCATCTCTTGTTTGTTTCTTAATCTTTTATGACTCATGATAAGGCAGGCTTACGAAAGGAATTGCGTGTATTATCTCACCATAAAAAAACCTCTGATATATATATAATTTTACAATGGACTTGAGCAAAAACAAATGTTGAAACATGCTGGCCAATAAAAATGGAAACATTTATTTTTTTGAAGAATATAGTACAGCATTCTGATACAGTCCACAACATATCATATGAGGAGGCTAAACTCTTCTGGAAAGTTCTAACTGATCAGTTAGCTGGACCAAACCAAAATGGGCAGAAACTTAAGCCATATATTCCCGCAGCCACTGCAGGATTGTACAAGGATCATCTCAACTATTTTTTTATTTAAAAAATATAAGTGGCTTTCAGGTTTATGGCAGGAACACCATTTCATTGCTTTGCTTCTCTCATTTTTTCCTCCAATAAATTAATTGAAAGGAAAGCCTTGGGATTCACCCCTGAGAGGAGGCACAGTGCATTTTTCCCAGAAACCTCTTTTGTAGTGCATGTTACTGGCAAATAAATAAGCAAAATCCCTGAAGAAGTGCTTTTGTGCTGAGGAATGTGTACTTGCCATAGCTTCTGATTTTGTTTAGTGTTAATTTGGAGACACACATCTCTTTCATGAAAGCTTCAAAGGGATGGTGAACTTCCTGTGTGCACATGTGTGTATTTACCTTTTTTTTGGGTGGCATAAATAGAATACATGAAGTCTGAAGCTCATCAAATATAAGCTGCATTTGGACAAAGAGAATTCTTCATCTACTCATTCAAAAACCTCTTGTTATTTTCCAGCCCAAGAGAATAGATCTTTAATGTGTTCACCTCAATGTCCTTCTTGGAATGAAGGGTTTAAAACTGGACACAGGGTTTGAGGTGCAGCCTCACAAGTGCCAAGTACAGGGGAACAACCCCTGCCCTGGTCCTGCTGGCCACACTGTTGCTGGTACAGGCCAGGATGCCATTGCCCTTCTTGGCCACCTGGGCACACCCTGGCTCATGGTCAGTCACTGTCACCAGCACCCCCAGGTCCTTTTCCTGTGGGCAGCTTTGCAGCCACTCTGCCCCAGCTTGTGGCACTGCCTGGGGTTGTTGTGACCCAAGGGCAGGACCTGGCACTGGGCCTTGTTGAACCTCACACCACTGGCCTTGGCCCATTGATCCAGCCTGTCCAGATCCCTGAGCAAATTTCAAGAACTAGGGAGATACAACAGGACAGGATTTTCTGGATTTCCTACAGCGAGCTGAAGTTGGCCACACTGATACCTGTCCAGAGCACACTGCTGCCTAGCCCAAGGAATTGAATGCAAGGCACTGTCGAGTGTTCTTCTCTCTTAAGGGTTTTATTGTCATCTGGCACTGGACATTCTCCTCAAAGTCTCAGACCTTGGAGACATGTGATTAAACTAGACTCTCGGCTTTCCTCTAAACCAGAAGGTTTCTGGTTCTTGTGGATGTTGAGCAGATGTCTGAGTATGAAAAACCCAAGTGTGTCAGTTTAACAAAATACACCTACTTTTTGTAATAACTTAGAGCTTTTGGGGCCCCAACACACCTTCTGTATGTCTAGGATGGCAGTACTGTGAACTGTAAGACCATACATTCTCTGACCTGCTTACATCATACCTGAGAAGTGATGTAATTTTTGGTTTGAGAGAAAAAAATGAAACAGTTTGTATTCTCAAATGTCTTCTTGTGCAGTCTCTTTTTGGAAGTACTCAATTTACACCTTTTCCATGAAGGTCTTTCATTGCACAGAACATCCCCAGCATGTTTATGCCTCCTGTTGTTTGTCCTAGCTACTACTACCTTTAGACATTTTCTGGTACAGACTGAAATATAATGGGGTTTATACCATAAACAGCATGAAGTGTCTTCTCTGTTTTTGCTAGAAGGCTCCTGTTAACCTTTAATCCTCCTAAATATTTCTCAAAACAATGTGAAACAACCTGTCTTTACAGTCTTCCCTGTTGCTTGATGCTGGTTAATATCATAAACAAATTTTGCACAACTTGAGAAGCAATTAGAACCTCTTGGGTCAGGGACAGCAGTAAGGGCACTGTCTCCCTTGTCTGTACCTTTTCCAGCAGCCAAATAGGGTGATTCTGAATAGGGTGAATGACCTCTGGGGTGTAGTGGGCACACATCCCATTTCAGTGAGAGCCACAGGTTTCCCAGATGCTCTAAGGGGTGAAGTCCCTCTCCAGCTTGGAGTGCTTCAGGAGGTGAGGGGATACAAACCCTCCAAGTGCCCCGCCCCTGCCGACCCTGACCCCATTAGGGGCTGACAGCTGTGAAAGACATAGGAAGCAATTAAAGCACACTGTATTAGTCACAAAGGCTGATGGGCCCTGCTCTCTGAAAAGTGCAGGTCTGCAAAAGAGATAAAACTAGGAACCTCGAGTGCTGTAACATGCGGCTCAGAGGCTTTGTGCAAGTCTATCCTCCTGGATCCACTTGGGGTTATTTATTTACTTAGAGTCTGTTTGAAAACTGGAAGCTTCAGGCTACTTACCCAATTAACCTTAGCACCTGTTTGGCTGGAAATGCTCAGAGAGCAGTGTGAACAAGTTGTGGCAAGGTTTTCCCCCCTTTTTTTAAGTGAAGGGAACAGACGAAATACATTTCTCAGGCAAACATTATTCCAGCCTGCTCTCAGGTCTGTAGTGCTGGGTTTGTTCCTGATAATGACTGAAGTGGAAGCTCCTGCTAGCATCCACCACTGCTATAGCAGAGACAATCCTGATATCTAAATCAATAGATTGTAGTGAATGGCTGTTGTTTTAACTTTTGCCTGCTTCTGTTTTATTGCCTGATGGATTTTGGCTCTCAGTTTTCCTCTTCAGAGGCCTACAATCCGCACCAAATGTTTCACATTACTCAGTGTGAAAAACCTCCTATTCTTTCAGATTTTTTACAAGTTCATACATCCGTGGAAACCTGATATTTCATATTTCATTCTGCTTTGTGAATGTCATTGTGAGGGATGCTGGTTCACATGCAACAGGCCTCTTCTGTCTTTGATCAGCTTGACCGCAACTAATTGTAAATGGAGAACAAATGAAAGAAATATTTATAAATTTCATGGGAATTCAGGCAGAGCCTAAGCCTTTCCTAATGCCTCCATTCACAGTAAATGTTTATTGAATACTTTCAGTCTACTGTGTACTTCAGTATTTATATAGTTATAGTTGGGTTTTAGCTTGTTCTGACTAGATCCAGTGAAAGAACTCTCTCACATCTTTCATTCTTTATTCCTTCCTTTCTTGTCTTACTTTTCTTTTGCTCCCCAAAGCACTCCTTTCCTTTGTCTTTACCTTATAAAACAGGCTGCTAGCCAAAGAGAGGAACACCACAGTTCTTGGGTTCCAGAGCCTACAGCTGTAAGAAGGGTAAGAAAGGGGGGGAAAAATGACCGTAAAATTTAAAACAAATTTTGAGGCACAAAGCTGAGTTGAGAAAAATCAAATGAAAATGTTAAAGATTTGTCCAAAATAAAGTCATAAATGCCCTGAGCCAAGTGAAACAGCTGCTAGGTCATGCAGGCTAACTCTGAAAAGGCAATACAACAAAAAGTTAAATATTGTGAAGCTAGTAAGAAGTTGCAAGCATTTTTATTTTTGCTTCTCAGTCTCTCATTCTTGTGCTCTTACAAATTTTCCCGGCTATAGCACAGGTTGCTTTTGCAAAGGAAAACATCACATACAAAATCTTTTGGGGAGTTCCCTGTGTGCCCAATCCTCCACCTATTTGGCTGTATCAAAGATATTGCAGAGTAGAAGTAGCTCCTTTGGCCAGGGACTGGGAAATGCACAGTTCACAGAGCCTCCCATGTTATTTGTCACAGATGCCATGCACGTTGCTGGATCCACTTGCATGTGCTGCTGGCTGGCAGGCACTGTGGTGGCAGACACGGAATGGGACAGGTGCTGGTCTGAACTGGCGCTGCTTCGCTGAGGCAAATGGAGGCTCTGCGGTGAAACATGAGATGTGCTGAGCAGAAATGAGAGCAAAGCTACTTGTTTCAGCCTCTCAGGAAGGCCCATGTCTTCTACTTGTCCATCAACACCTTTTTTAAGTGCTTCATTCATATGGAAAATTAGGAAGGAACAGAAAGTCCTAGGACAGGGCAAGGAAGTGGGTGTGCAAGTGTGAAGCTTGACACCAATGCAAGGCAAGAAGGAGGGCTGACTTTTGTGTGGCGTGTAGGACAGTAAGGATACAATTTGTCCCTTTTAAATATGACTAGAAAAAAAGAAAAACAGCTCTGACCAACTGTGAGGCTAGGAATTCATTACCATAATTTCACTTCTCTCCTGGAGTGCATTACTTTTCTTCTTCCACAGTTTTAAATATTTTTTTTGTGTTTCTATTTTTCATCTGTAAGCTCACTGAGGCCAGGAAAACGCCTTTTTCTTCTGGAGAGTGCCTAACACTTGCGGGGATATGGTGAAGAGGCTTGGAGCTTTGGAGCTTGTACAACAGTAAAAACTCGAATCTAAAATGATCACAGAGGTGATGGATTTCTGAGAAAAGTTCCTTTAATGCTGTTCCTTTGCAGTACCATCATATTTGAGAAGGAAAACAGGGTGAGAAGCTGGGGGGGAGGTGAAACCCAGATAATGTGATACCGAATTCTCCTTGAATTTAGTCTTCCAACCCTTTTTTTTCCTCTTTGTGAAGGCAGTAACATCTTAAAAGCAGCTTTATGCTGCGATATGCAATCCAGTATGCTAGGTTTGTCTAATTCCTGAGTTCCTAGCGATGAATACGCACTTCTGTCAGCCAAACACCACATGAATTATAAAAACAAAACACTTGATAATCAGTATTAAATTAAATCACAGGGCAGAGATGGAAGATGATTATGGTCTGGGCTTTAAGTATTATTTACCTTCCTACAAAGGGCTTGTCTAGCCTTCCACAAACAGGGTATATAAAACACTTACTTAACATGTAACTTGAGCTATGAAAATTGTATTACAGTTAAGTGTTCTTATAGCCACAGGCTTTTTATCACAATGAAGAGAGCAGGGAAGAAAAGAGGGAGAGGAAAATGGAAATACTTTAGGGCAGGCCCTGCCCTCAGGGCAGTGAACGCCTGAATGGCAGTGCAGTGCAGAGGCGGGCAGAAGCGCTGCCAGCACAGAGCTGGCACAGCCGCCTCGGGCAGCGCTCAGCAGGACCCTGCCGGGACACTGCCTCCAAGCCACTCGCCCATCTGCTGCAACATGCACCCCTGCTCTGCTCCGCTCTCTCACAGCTCCAGGCTGGACAAATCTAACTGCTCTGTCACTTAACTGAGGGGAGATGGTACACAAATCTACATGAGGAGAAAGAAAACGTCTTTTATATGAGACAGCCACTTTTGTCTTTCTCGCAGGGTTATCATGACTTTTTCTGAACCGCTTCATTAAGTGTCTTAGAAAAACAGACATGCGTAAGTAAGTATGTTGTAAATTTCACCTGACAGCACATTCCCTAGCCAGCCTTCTAGTTGTCAAGGCTAGGAAAAAAAATGCCCGATACTGCTGCAAAGATAGGGAAGAGGAATGGACTCAAAGGAAACTGAACTAAATGCTTGAAAATTATCCACGTAGCTCATGCTAGTCTAAATAAATGCATTTTACCTGTGTTTAAAATAGACTAGAAGTATGTGCACACGTGATCAGCTCGTATCTTGTCAGAAACAAGGTGGAGTCTGCTTACAGAGAGACAAATGCTTAAGCCATCCTCATTTGATTGTTTTGAGACTGTACCTCCGCATCCTTCATACTCTTCCTATTCCAAAGTTCTTGGACTTAAAAACACTCTAGGATAGCTTGTGCAGGAAAAAAGCCCAAAATATTTTCTAACATTTCTGTGCAGAAAAACCCAGACAACCTGGAAGCTGTGTAATGGGAAATCACACAGCAGGCAGCACCTGAAAATGACTGATCCTCAGGTGGACAGATTTTTTGATGGAGAATTTTTGTTTAGAATTGATCCATATTGATGGAAGTTTTTACTTCTGGGGCACTTGGGAGACGTGTATTTTCTCATGTATTTTTTCATGTATATTCTTCTCATGTGTATTTTAAATATATTTGCATTTGTCTATCCTGTTGCAAAACTGCATAGTGGTAGTGTAGTGCAACTGCTGTAACTTCTCAAGGGTATGTGATGACTTGATTAGGAATCCAAGATATTCAAGAGTTGTTATTTAAGAGTAGATAAAACAGTAATCTTTTCCCCCTTGTAGCTCAGAGGTTACATTCTGCATGTTCTTTATCCTTCTCTAGATTTAATGCTGATTTTTTCCAACAAAACTTTATCAGTCTTTTGGTGCAGTGAAAATATTTATTCCTATTAAACAATGCAGGGTGAACCCTACCTTGTTCAGCAGCACGTTATCTGCAAGTGATGGAAATAGCTGTATTAAGCTAAAATGTGGCAACTGACAACTGAAAGACTGGCATGAACAAGATCTGCACCCGGATATCTTACCAGACAGGCTTCCCTCAGCCTGCTTGACCACAAGTTTCTATAACAAACACAATAGCTGGCACACACTTGATATTGAGCAAGTGCCGTTTTATGTTGATATTCTCATTCAACTTCCATATGTTGGCAGAAACAGATGGAACTGGATTTTCTTGCAATTACTATGAGTCTAGGATAACAACTCTATCTGCCTTGGAGTGAAAAGATACAATGCAAATATGCAAACACAGGGTAACAGCCTGGAGACTAAAATACAAAAATACAACTTAACATGAAGAAAAACTAAAACTCATCCAGGATTTCTTGATTAGGCTGCATCATATGAAGGAATCTCATGTTAAAAATTTGTACAGAATATGAAATTAGTTAGGAGTACAGCTGCAGTGCCCTAATGTTTCACTAAGACTTTTAAATGAAAACTATTAGTTAAGTCAAGTCTGTGGGGCTTAAAGGTTAAAAAAAGTTTTGTTTTCCAAGAAAGCTCTTTTATGAAAATTGCAACATCTGCTCTCATCTCTTTGGTTGATCAAAGCTGATATTCTTTTGAGATCACAACATTGAAAACATCCACAGAGTTGAAAATATGGTTTGAGGTGTTTTTTTTAAAAAATTCTTGACTCTGGGGCTCAGAGTTTCAAAAGAGAGTTATGTAAACTTAAGCCCAAAAGCCTTATTTATTGGAATGGGAACTTAAACAGAAAATAAAGGATTTTGTATCCAATTGATCAGCCAAAATGTTACTAAACTAAAGCTTAAGGGACTAGAAAACCCAGTGAGGGGACCTGGTATGATTATCAGTTTTAGCTGCAAAAGGGTTAGCACAGAAACTGGAAAATTATATTATCTTCAGTCTACATGAAAACAGATAGGGAACACATGTTGAGCCTGATCCAGCAAATGCTTTTGTACCTGCTTAAGAACCACAAACGTACCAGTTGAATGCATTAAGGACATGAGGAGATGTGCTTTCAGATCTAACAGGAGCAGTGTAAGAAGCTCCTGCTTTTTCTCGTATTGCTGTTTATTGCTCAGCCTGTACAGTGAGCTGGCAGCACCCTGTGTCCCTGCAGACAGTGTCCCTGCTTCTGGATCGAGTCAGCACTGAGTGAGCCAGCTTCACCCAAGTCACCTTCAGTGCTTCCAGAACAGTTGCTTTAAGCACTAATCATAAGGAACAGGGAAGGACTTTGGAAAGACTAAACATGGCCTGGATTCATACCAGCTCCAATTCCTCAGAAGAAAAATGGATTTTCATAACGGAAGAATTATTATTTCCTAAAATAAGCAGCAGTTTGGAATATTTATTAACTATCTGGTTTTTTAAAAATAGACTAAATATTTTTTAAAAAAGGGAGATGTAAATAACAAACAACAAATGCCATTCTTTATGATTTAAAGAAGTGAGACCCAAATATATTTCTTGCATGTAGAGGAATGATATGTCCAGTAAAAAAAAAAGTTACAGTGATTTATTAAACAGAAAAGAGGGAGAAAAATAGAAGTAAGGATTTAGCACAATCATTTGCAGTGATGTTTCAGTAGTGACAAATCAAAGTCACAAAATTCAGAACCAGAATTAAGACAGAAAGTCATTAAATAGGGTTTTGTTTCAGTCTGCTTTAGCAATGGTGGCCAGGAGAATGATTTGGGTCTGGATGGCTATATATGTAGTCCTAAACTTCTACTGTGTTTGAGGCTGTTCTTATCCAGGATCTTGGCTTTAAGCACTTCACTAAGCATAATAACTGTCCATTTCTTTACTGTAACTTCTGCCACAATATGATAAAGACTCTGGTTTTACTTGGAATTATTTTTTTCTGTAAAGAAAAAGAGTACGTCTTTCTTAAAGAAGCAGTAAAAAACTGGGAACCACCAGATTTCACCAGCTGTCTGGACTTGACAGATATTTATTCGTTCTGTTCTTCGCAGGACTCCAGGTGGGCTGGGTTATGTGTTTGCTGCCAGGTATCTGTATATTTACCCTCTCAGTCTCTCTCTAATCACAACCCTGGATTTTCCACTTTTTTTAAAAAAAAGTTTATGAACTCTTGTACTTACTCAGTAGTAGACAAAGATAATGTTCATTATACAATATTTGTTCTTGAAAGAATACAATCCAATGCACAAACCCTACCAATTAGAGGCACTGAGATGTAGTGAAATGTATAGTTACATTGAAAAAGCTTTTAGGGTAATAGAAAAAGTCAAATAGTACTGTAACCAAAGACTCTCCCAATGCTTTCAGGTGAAGAAAATAATTCAGCCCCTATTCCTGTATTGGTTTAACACAGCCTGGTTTTTGGTGGGAGCAGGAGAAAAGCTGCTCAAAACTTCTATGTCTGCTACAGAGCCAGTTGCTGAAGGCTCTGATGATGGGCAGGTTACTATCCCAATTAGACAAGTTAGCAACTTGTGATGACATATTTAAGAAAGGGAAAACCATGGGAAGCTCTCTTTCTTCTCCCAAGCAGTGGTGAGGCAGCTGCCGGGGCCCCTCCTGGCAGGGGCCACCAGGGCCCATCCTAGCAAGGGCCGCGGGGGGCCATGCGGCCAGAGCCCTCCCGAGGCCGGAGCCATGTGGCCGGGGCCACCGGGGCCCTCCCGAGGCCGGAGCCATGTGGCTGGGGCCCTCCCGAGGCCGGAGCCATGTGGCCGGGGCCACCGGGGCCCTCCTGAGGCCGGAGCCATGTGGCCGGGGCCACCGGGGCCCTCCCAAGGCCAGAGCCATGTGGCTGGGGCCCTCCCGAGGCCGGAGCTGCCTGTGTGGTGTTGGTGAAGACCATGCAGCTGGGGCCGGCCGTGCGGTGCTGGCAGGGACTATGCGGCCAGCAGCGAGAGATATGGTAAGCAATTCCCTGATGGGCCTGGACAAGATCAACTTCTCAACTGAAACTTAAAGACACCAACTTGCTTCCAAGTCAGAGGAAAAGGAAAAGTGAGGACAAGTGAGGAAGACATGGCGGCACTGAGGTCAGTGAAAAAAAAAGGAGAGGGAGGAGGTGCTCCAAGCGCCAGAGCTGAGATTCTCCTGCAAGCCGTGGTGAGGACTA
>VYXC01004590.1:139062-194233 GCA_013397175.1 Platysteira castanea
CCACTTGTGGATGCCCCATCTCTGGAAATGTTCAAGGCCAGTCTGGAGGGAGCTCTGAGCAACCTGGTCTTGTGAAGGGTGTCCCTGTCCACAGCATGGGAGTTGTCACTAGGTTGTTTCTTCAAGGTTCCTTCCAGCCAGGCTTCCAGGCTATTCTATGATTCTATGCTTCTGTGCTTCTGTGACTCTGTGATTCTGTGATTCTATGAAAACCCTGACCACCAGTGCTCTTGCTAATGCAGCTCCATCTACATTAGCAATCCTCCTGCTCAGATATTCTGAGTTATATATATGTATTGACATTACAGGTAAGTTAGTGGCATGTATTCCTTTTACAGCACTTTGACTAGGGTTTAAAAATATATTACCTGTGCTTAGAAAGTGAACTCAAACTGCAAAGTGGCAATTAGTTATCTTAGGTTACTCTCCCAGCAGCAATATTTATTCAGATTTTTGAACAGATTTAGGTGTTTGTGGAGGTAGGTAGCTGAGAGACAACACCTGGATATTTGCTTTTATTCAAAAGTGGTTTTAATACTGGAGGTATTAAAAAATTACTTTTGAAAGCAACTCTGCCACTGCACTTGCAATGCAGGCTAATGGGAAAGTCAGTATGTGGTCAAAAGCTATAGTCATGGGTGACTAGGACAAGTTAGAACCTGCTTTACTCAGAGGACAAACTCTCTCTCTCTTTGTCTCTCTCCCAACCTCCCTCCCCCACACCATTTGTATGGGGTTTTTTATACATTAGTGATCTTTAACTTCTAGCTGGAAGCACCCCGCTTCCTCGGGGAGCTTGTTCCTGTGCTTGACTGCACTCTCAGTGAAGATTTTTTTTTTAAATGCATCTGATGTGGACTTCCCCTGGTGCAACTTTAAAGCATTACTTCATGTCCTATCACCAAACACCGGAACAAAGAGATCAATACCTCCATCTCTTCTCCCCGTCATGAGGATGTTGTAGACAGCAATGAAGTCTCCCCTCAGTCTCCTTTTTTCTAAGCTAAACAAACAAAGCACATCCTCAGTCACTCTGTCATGCCCTCTAGTCATTCCACCCTCTTTGCTGCTCTCCTTTGGAAACATTCTAGTATTTTTATACCCTTCTTAAATTGTGGAGACCCAAACTCACACAGTCCTTATGGTGAAGCCACACAAGGCTGGAACAAACACTTTCAGTTAGCTATGCTGTGCTTAGTGCACCCCAGGATACAGTTGCCTCTTTTGGCTGCCAGGGCTCATTATCGACTCTCATTGAACTTAGGATCAACTAAAATCCCCAGATTCCTTTCTACAGACAACTCTCCAGTCTCTTGTCCCCCAGCCTATACATACATGGAAGATTGCAGTGTACCAGTGCGTCATCTGGCATTTTAAGGAAGACTTTTCTGCCTCAACTTACATGGCCCAGCAGGCTGGTGCAGATAGAGCTTTCCAGTTGCTGAAGCAAAGATCATACAGGAGAGTTATAATTATGCCGGCAGCTTTCTCAACACGAGTTTGGCGGGGCTTCTGCCTGGGGAAAAGCCCTAGTCATCTCGAGGCAGGGACTTTTCCAGGCAAACACGCTCTCACCCAGCGTGAAGCAGGCTGCAAGTCAGATGATCTTAGCATAAAATGAGTAGAGGCAGAAGAGTGGGATTTTGTCCTCTTTCTCCTTTATTCTTGAGAACACAGCATCCCAGAAGGGTAGGAGAGAAGGGGCGAGGGGCGGGAAATCTGTCCCTTCTTTTAAGGGATCCGTGCAGGGGATAGGATCCTGCCAGCACCCAATAAACTGTTTGATCCCGTGCTTACATCCAAAAATGGTCTGGTGACACCCGAGCCACTGTGGCGCGCGAAATACAAAAAGGTAAAAACCACGGGCTTTCTGGCGAGATTTATAGCCCAGGCGCTAGTGGCGTGCAGGGCTGCACGGGCGCTCCGCGGCTCTGCGCCCTGCGCGGTCACATGCGAGGCTGCACGGGCGCTCCGCAGCCCTGTGCAGGCGCTCCGGGCTGCCCGCCCTGGGCTACGGGGCACACAACCGCACTGCAACTGAGAGTGATGTGGCCACATTCAAATCTTTTAATTTTTAGGCCGAATAACCCATCAGTGCTTCACACACGAGCCAGTTGTGGTCATCTTTTGACACAGAACCTGAGTAAGGCTCAACACCTTGCTCCTGAATCTGTCGTTAGGAGTTTACCCACTCTACCATTCTGCACTCCCTGTTTTCTCCAGAATGTCCTAATTTCAGAATAATTACTTTGCTTGGAAAGAGAGGTCATCGTTCCAGACTAACATACAAGGTATGCACACTGGAGAAATATTCCAGAAGAACCCGATTAGACTGGGCTCTGTTAGAGTGAAACAAACATTCTACAGTAGGCTTGGTTGGATTCTCTCACAGGCAAGGCTACAGAAATGTGTTTCTCACTTTAAAGAACTTTCCCAACATAATATATAATGATGACATGCTTTTGCACGCAAGTATAGTCCTGTTACTGAATGGGCTGAATGTTTTTAGTGGACTTGTTTTGTATTACAATTATGAAGCATAAAAGAAATAAATCTGTATTCTACGTGCTCATACCTTCCTTCTATTTCTGCCCCTGACATATACTGTAGTCTTACAAATTCTGGATTAAGCTTTCATCAAGTATTTCCAGTGATCTGAACCATGAGATGTCATAGATGATGGTTTCAAAAAACAGAATCAAGTAAATATGTTCTGGGGCCTCCTGGTGCTCCTAGCTAGGCTATTCTTTATCCTGCTGCATTGATAAATGCCAGATAAATAAATCCCCTTCTCTCACACAGGAATAATAATGGAATCATTTATAATAGCCTTGTATGTTAGCAATAGACAGGAACAAGGAAGATGGTTTTCTGCAGAATGACTTGACCTGAAAGTATTATCCTTCAGTCAAATAGGTTAACCAGAAGATCCCGAGCATTTACTTAAACTGGCAGAGAAAAAGTTATGCTTAATCCATGTTGCACTTTTCACGTTGATTCAGCTGACTAGACATGCCTCCTAAATGCTCCCTCACACTGTAGCCCATGACATGCCACACTTAACAAGGCTCTAACAGCATTTCCACTGTAACAGAACTAAACCACATGGCTTGTAACATAACTTTGAAACTTACAGCACTTGTGAGTTTGGACATGGTGCAAGGGTAAGCAACATGTGGTAACCACTCATCATGACCAAATGAGCAGAAAAGCCTCATCTTGACATGGCTTATTATGTCTCAAAGCTGTAAATGTAATTGTTGGGCAAAAATAAATTCATTGTTATTGCTATGTACATTTTTAAACATAAGTACATTTTTAAACATAAGTTTATACCCTGCAATTCTCTCAGTTTTCCCCTCAGGGTTACTCAAACAAGGTCAGATAATTTGGCAAGGTATTAACGTCCAACAATAATTCTATAGATGGGAACAGAATAACAAAAGGTGGGATCAAAAATGCTAACTAATGCATCAGGTATTCAAGTGGATTCAGGGTTGTAACCATTTTGCAAAACAACTTGATTAGTGAGAAATCTAGCATGTTTTGTTTTGGCCAGGGTTATTGATTTAGAAATCCGTTATCCTAATTTTAATTATTTCTTGCTTACTGAAGAAATTCCTTTAGTTTATGATATTCTTAGTGTTGTAATGTCCATGATGTTTTACTCACAGAAAGGATAAATGAGCTGGGACCTGATCTTTCTCCAGCTAACTTTACTGGAAAGAAGAAAATGGCAAAATCTGTCCCAACCCTAGGAACATCAGGAGTGTAAGAGTCCAAGTACCTGCTTCCCACTGCCTCTAAAAATTCTGTGGTGGGAATGAACATTGCTGTCCAAAAGGATAACATGTAGAAGTATTCAGCGCTCATAAAATCACCCACTTTCATACCCACTTTAACAAGTGGCTGTGATTTACATATGAAATATATCTGTAATAAATTTCCACGTAGGGTTTTTTCCCCCCAGAAGNCGGGCGCTCCGCAGCCCTGTGCAGGCGCTCCGGGCTGCCCGCCCTGGGCTACGGGGCACACAACCGCACTGCAACTGAGAGTGATGTGGCCACATTCAAATCTTTTAATTTTTAGNCCAGAAGCATGCAAAAGTTTTTAGTTCCACATTGTGTGCTCCTATTCTGATCCTCCACCTGGCTGTGGTCCTTTTTATGTGGGAACATTAAACTAATTTTACTTGGAATGTACAATGGTTTCTCAAGATGATGCACCTGATACTAAAAAGCAGTTCACAAGACTTCTTAGGAAGACAGATTGTTCCCCAGAGGCTCCTTCTGCTTTGTATTACAGCTCATAGTCTTGCTATTAGCCCCAGCTCATCTTTGACAGCCTTCTGCTTCACATTTGGCATCCTTGTGACATCTACAAAATGACTTGGGGGTCAAGAAGTCAACTGGCTTCCTCATATGCTTCTGCCATTACTAGTGGCTCTGTTCAGACCGCGAGGGAGGGGAGCTGCGGGCTGTGGGGCTGGGTGGGTGTGAAAGAGGGAGAAGGAGAGATTGTGAGGGAGAGTGAGATGTGATGATGACACAGGGAAAGATTGGTTTAAAATTTTCTTTCTACCCAGGCTTGTGATGATTTCCACCCAGACACAGGTCTCCTTTGTTCGGGAACAGTTGAGCATTGCTGCAGGTTTCTTGTTAGACCATACAATGCTTGTAACTTGATGATTTTTGCCACACTTGAAACATTTGTTTCTTGGCACTGGTAGATTGAAGGCTCGTTCAGATATATAATATTATTGTGCATCACTGCAAGGCCAGTTCCTGGGGCGCAGCTACAGAAGTGCATTAAGATATTTTGTGTGCTAGTCACCGAGAACCTTTATGTACAGGAGCTGGAAATGGGATGTTTGAAATGTGAGCCTGGAGAAAGCTTGGCATGAAACATTTCACTTAATGGAAAGGATTTAAAGAAATATGAAGGTATTATGTTTGCTATTAAAATATAGGTAAAATACTGCTTTGCAGTGTCCTGCATGTAAGTTGTAACTCCAACTGGATTGTGAATGCTTAGGAGCCAAACTGAATTTAAATCTCCAGTTTATGCTGTGGTGAGTATCTCAGATTAAAGTAAATCCACATTATCCTGCTTGTTGTAGCTGGGAAGTTTTGGGTTATGAATGCAGCCATACAAACAGCGTTTGAAAGAGATTTGAAACAAGTTGATGAGTAGAACACTCAGAAAGCCATGTTATCAGATACAATCTGATTAGAAATTTATACACTGCTGACATGCAGAAAACAGCATCTGCTATCTGGCGTGGCAGAGACAACAAGTGCTGAGGTTCTTTCAGATGCAGCAAATCAAAAATCACACAAAGTTAATAGTCATTTAAGTTAGGGTAGGGTCCTGACAAATTCATGTCAAAAATGTATGCCCTAACACTCTGAGTTATTTTTATCTCTGTAGATAAAAAGTTAGTAGAAGTCCTGTTGCTTAGCTCCTGTTGCCCTCAATGGGTGATTGCTGTGAATATAAGGAAACACAGGCATTCTACCACAATTTAGTATGCTTTGATATTCCACTGCAGAGCTTAAAATTAAAGCAAAGTATTTTCTTATCTCATGTGATAGAAATAAATGCTGTGAGCANAAAAGGATAACATGTAGAAGTATTCAGCGCTCATAAAATCACCCACTTTCATACCCACTTTAACAAGTGGCTGTGATTTACATATGAAATATATCTGTAATAAATTTCCACGTAGGGTTTTTTCCCCCCAGAAGCATGCAAAAGTTTTTAGTTCCACATTGTGTGCTCCTATTCTGATCCTCCACCTGGCTGTGGTCCTTTTTATGTGGGAACATTAAACTAATTTTACTTGGAATGTACAATGGTTTCTCAAGATGATGCACCTGATACTAAAAAGCAGTTCACAAGACTTCTTAGGAAGACAGATTGTTCCCCAGAGGCTCCTTCTGCTTTGTATTACAGCTCATAGTCTTGCTTTTAGCCCCAGCTCATCTTTGACAGCCTTCTGCTTCACATTTGGCATCCTTGTGACATCTACAAAATGACTTGGGGGTCAAGAAGTCAACTGGCTTCCTCATATGCTTCTGCCATTACTAGTGGCTCTGTTCAGACCGCGAGGGAGGGGAGCTGCGGGCTGTGGGGCTGGGTGGGTGTGAAAGAGGGAGAAGGAGAGATTGTGAGGGAGAGTGAGATGTGATGATGACACAGGGAAAGATTGGTTTAAAATTTTCTTTCTACCCAGGCTTGTGATGATTTCCACCCAGACACAGGTCTCCTTTGTTCGGGAACAGTTGAGCATTGCTGCAGGTTTCTTGTTAGACCATACAATGCTTGTAACTTGATGATTTTTGCCACACTTGAAACATTTGTTTCTTGGCACTGGTAGATTGAAGGCTCGTTCAGATATATAATATTATTGTGCATCACTGCAAGGCCAGTTCCTGGGGCGCAGCTACAGAAGTGCATTAAGATATTTTGTGTGCTAGTCACCGAGAACCTTTATGTACAGGAGCTGGAAATGGGATGTTTGAAATGTGAGCCTGGAGAAAGCTTGGCATGAAACATTTCACTTAATGGAAAGGATTTAAAGAAATATGAAGGTATTATGTTTGCTATTAAAATATAGGTAAAATACTGCTTTGCAGTGTCCTGCATGTAAGTTGTAACTCCAACTGG
The DNA here is from genome assembly GCA_013397175.1 of Platysteira castanea. NCBI lineage: Eukaryota > Metazoa > Chordata > Aves > Passeriformes > Platysteira > Platysteira castanea. The sequence continues at coordinate 145,732 of VYXC01004590.1, forward strand.
ATTGTGAATGCTTAGGAGCCAAACTGAATTTAAATCTCCAGTTTATGCTGTGGTGAGTATCTCAGATTAAAGTAAATCCACATTATCCTGCTTGTTGTAGCTGGGAAGTTTTGGGTTATGAATGCAGCCATACAAACAGCGTTTGAAAGAGATTTGAAACAAGTTGATGAGTAGAACACTCAGAAAGCCATGTTATCAGATACAATCTGATTAGAAATTTATACACTGCTGACATGCAGAAAACAGCATCTGCTATCTGGCGTGGCAGAGACAACAAGTGCTGAGGTTCTTTCAGATGCAGCAAATCAAAAATCACACAAAGTTAATAGTCATTTAAGTTAGGGTAGGGTCCTGACAAATTCATGTCAAAAATGTATGCCCTAACACTCTGAGTTATTTTTATCTCTGTAGATAAAAAGTTAGTAGAAGTCCTGTTGCTTAGCTCCTGTTGCCCTCAATGGGTGATTGCTGTGAATATAAGGAAACACAGGCATTCTACCACAATTTAGTATGCTTTGATATTCCACTGCAGAGCTTAAAATTAAAGCAAAGTATTTTCTTATCTCATGTGATAGAAATAAATGCTGTGAGCAAATGTGTTTATTGAGAAATTTATTTGGGAGTATTTCTTCTTTTTTTTTTCCTTCAGGCAGGCATGAATTAAATCCTATGCACACTAGAAATTCAGCAAAGCTTCTATTACCTTCAGTGTCTGTTGCATCTGTGTCAGATCTTTAATCAAAACAGGTTAAATATTACTGTGTGTCTTTATACCAAAGATTGATATAAAGACATGATTTCTGCATCTAAGAACTTTCAGACTTCTGCAGACTCTCTGACTGGGTGGTTGGGAGGTTTTTCCATAGTTCTGAACATTTGCAAAATATTTGAACAAGCCCTGCCTTGCCTATATCAGACTCAAATTAATACAGGCATGCAAATAAAAAATATGACAGTAATCTAAAGAAGGAGAATGTGACTGGGAAGTCAGCATAGATTTACCAAGGGGAGAATCATGCTTAATTAAACAGGTTTCCTTCTAGGATAAATTGACTGGATTTGTGGATAAAAAAAGAGCAATGGATGTCATTTTTCCTGCTCACTTTGATAAAACTTACGATAATGCCTTTCACAATGTTCTTATGTCCAAACTGGGACACTGCATCCTGAGTGGGAGGACATGAAAACTAGTTGGATACCTGAGGTTTAAGGTTTGAGCTCAAGGGGTTGTGCACTATCCAGAGGTGGGTAATAAGTAGGATACTGCAGGGTGTCTCCTGGGATGGGTCATTGCTGTTCAAAGTTGCTACCAGTGGTGATAAGGAGAGGATAAAGCACACATGACAAGTTTGCAGTGGATAGATAGCATACTTTATGTGTTTGTGTGAGGAAACTTGGGAGGAAGGGCCTGATAGAACCTCATGAAATTCAGTATGGGTAGAGACTAAGCTGTGCTCTTGGAAGATAGAGATCTTCAGGGATGCAGTCTGGGGCTGGCAGGGCCAGGGAGCACCTCTGGGGTGTGGTGTTGGGTTCTGGCAGGCAGTGAGCTGAGCCGGGTCAGCTGCATCCCTGAGCGACAGTGAGAGCCAGCAGCACTTAGTGTGGTGGGCAGGACACATTCCTGAGAGCCAGGGAAGAACAGGGACTGTCCCTTCTGCTTAGCACATATCAGACCTTATCTGGCCACTGCATTTAATTTTGGGCTTCCATTAGAGGGAGGCTATTCAGCTGGGAAGAGGGGTGGTTTCAGGGACATAGAAGAGCATAACCAGAATTGATAAAAAGGAATAAAGAAGATGGAGTTGAGCTGTTCACAGTGGTGTGTGGTGGGAGGGTGACAGGCAGCAGCACAGGCTGAAGCATGAGAATCTCAGCCTGGAGATAGGGGGAAGCCTTTAGCCCACAAGGAGAGACCAGCAGTGGAGCTGGAGGGAGTCCAGAGAGTTCAAGCTGTCTCAAGTCTGGAGGTTTCAAGCTCTAGCTTGTAATTAATTAAGCATGATTCTCTGAGCAGCCCAGTCTGAGCCCAAAACAGACTGTGCTCTGGATAGATGTTAGATCTATCAGCATATTCAAAGACATCACCTTGAAGAGCTGTCTTTCCTGTAAGTTCAATAGATCATCCTTACAGAGGAGGAGAGTGAGAGGGAGTCGGCCTCCCATACCGGAAAAAGGAGTAGTTGGTTACTGCTTTGCTGCAGGCACTGAAGTATCAAACCCCTCATGATTTCTTAAGAGGTCCTTGACATTTTTTGGATTATGTCCTGTAGTTCAAACTGAGGGATATTTTCAGCAGGTATTTGAGCAAATATGTCCCAATGCTTCGTCTCATGAAATGACCTGTAATCAAGAGAAAGTTAAAGACCTGGTGTGACATTTCTCCCATCATGCAGACTTGTGCTACTGTTCTTCATGAACCCAAGAGGGCACAAGAACTAAAGAAGAAGGGACAGGGATAGAGATCTGGTACCTTCCTCTACCTTCTATAGCGATGGTGAACTGTAATCCAGATTTTGGATACCATCAAGGACAAATGATCTGCTGCTTCAAGAATTTTTGGCACTGGAAAATAGGAAGACCATGAATGGCCTGAGTTGTGAATTATTCTTCCTAGCAGAATAGTAATCTGTTCATTAATGTTTATGCCACAATAATATAGATTCCCTTGTTAGCTGACTTCATGACATTACTTACAATCAGGGAAAAATATTCAAATTAAACTTGCGGCCATCATGAAAGTAAAACATGACATGGGCCAAGAGTACTTACTTGCCCAGGACTATTACCACTGAGCTAGCAAAGGATGGAGATACTGAAGTAGGCATATCCAGAGAGTGACCATCCACTTAGAACACAAAACCTGTAAAGGGAATTTATATCTCCAGGTGTGGATGAAAGCTACGGGTGCTTAAGTCCAGAGTCTCAGTTTTGTCCAAAATTAGTTCAAATTGCTGGTAGAGCAAGGTTTTGCTACTTTCCAGTGTTAAAAATACAGTAAGAATATTATTCTAGGATGTAAAAAAAAAAAAAAATGTAAGAAAAATTCATATATATGAAAAATAATTGTGGAGAGAATGAATTATAACCACATATTTTGAAGAAAAATCCAAGAGAAGGTCTCAGTTGGGGTCTGACTTTGTGGTTTACAGACTTTTAAAAAGGGTTTTTCTAAATTTAATTTTTTAATTTAAAGCTGTGTGTGGTGTGATTTGGCTTTGTTTTTTTCTTCTCCCCCTCCCCCCGTCCCCGGCCCTCCAGTAAGAAAACCCAGGTTTTAATTGGTACAGATGCTGTTTAAAGTCAAGTGCGGTTCTCACTGTTATAAGCAGGAATGCTTCCACTATGGTAGGTCAGATCAAGGAAGAGCAGGAAAGTCACTCCATTCAGCCCTAACAGAAGTCTCCTGATCCTCAGAAAAAAGAATCAGACCCAAGCACATTCTATATAAATAGCAAAAAGTAAGATTTTTTTTTTAATGACAATATGATGACATTCATAGAATTTGAGTATCAGTGACAACTGCTAAAATGAAATGGGTCTATTCTTTTATTAGGCAGTAAGAGTCATTGATTTTTAGATTAAATCTCTAAGTAGAAGTTGAATATAATAAGACAGATTTCAAAAAATAAAATGTCCTTTCTTGTTAGTGAGTCACTTGCACAACTGGCAGGAATTCTCTTTCTCTTAATGAATTTGTTCTTTGTCACCTGCTGACAGATCTGACCATCATGTATAGAAAAATTCAGAAGCAAAGCAGTAAGTCACAGCACCTACGTAGCTTCACAATTTGTGTGTGAGCAGGGGAGGGAAAATAAAAAAATAGCTGAATATTGGATCTCAGTGTAAAGTGGAAGAAATTGGAATTAGTTTGTAAGAGAAAGTACTCATTGCAGAAATTGAATTTGTGCTGTTATGACTGAAATAACTGTGGGAAATGCTTCACATAAAGTTCATGCTCTTTGAGAATGCTAACTCTACATAAAGCTTTTATACAGCCAACCAAATGAGTTTTTAGTGGGTAAATTCTCTGTAATGTAAATTGTATGTCAACAGGCAGATGTCTGAAATAATGGAAGCACTCTGGCTACATGTGTATTGCAGTTGTAATAAATAAGAGTGATAAAGTTTTGTTATCGTGTGCCAAACTCCTAGTCTAGCTTAGGTTTCCAACAAAAAGTGTGTGGAAATAATCAAACCCTAAGAACATTTAATTTTTACAATAAGTTTAGTTCCATAAAACAGCTTACAAGTGCTCTCTGCAAGAAGAGATATTTAGTACATGTTGGTGCTGAACAAATATTAAATAAGATCTTTTCACACATTCATGAAAATGGCATCCATCCTTCCTCAGTTCTCTTGTCATTATTGAATTATTACAAGTTACCTTGCAATCTTTACAGGAAAACCACATTGTTGCTTTTTAAAAATGTTGCATTAGAGCATATGGGTGTGACTAAGATTTAAATTTGTGTTGCAGTAAGGTTTCCATTAGTTTTTACTAGCAGCCACCTGCAGTCGTGATGGGAAAAACTGGAATCCAGCCCTGGCCGTATGTCAGCACAAAATGCAAACCTTACCTTAGTACTAAAGGAGAGGAGATATGGGTCTGCTCAAGCCTTTAGTTCCTCCAAGAGAGTGAGGCTTTAGGGGAAAAAGAAGTCCTCCTAGACCTTATCTTACACAATTTTTGCCTTTTACCTTTCTACCTAGTTGTAGAGACTGGAGAATGACCTAACGGTCTCTCATCCTCTTGGGAACTGCCATATTATGGGAACATCTCCCCATTAGCTCACTTAATCAGAGCATGGTACTAATAACTTCAGAGTGCTGGGTTTGATCCCCACGTGGGCCATTCACGGAAGAGTTGGACTTGATGATTCTTGTGCGTTCCTTCCAACTCAGAATATTCTGTGATTCTGTGATCCTTGATCAGATATTTGCCCCTTGGAGCACGGTAAAGGTGACGTGTCTCACACGTCCACAGCAAGCTGCCCACTCTGCTTTCAGTGAAGCTAGTGGAGATTTGCAATGACACCAACAGCCGTGATGCAGCTGACTCTGATTTCAATTCTGAAGAGTGTATGGCAACTACTGATCACTGGAGATTCATCCCATGAACAGCACTGTACCCTTGGCCTGCAAGTATCACCCAGTCTTAAAACTGCATCAGAATAAGATGATCGAGCTCTTTGTTTCCATGCAGGGTGACAGATTTCTTCCAAGATGTAGAATCATTAAAAAGAGATTGTGACCAATGTCTTCATGTTAAAACATTTCTAACAACAGCAGTTATGACAGTTCAAATCCTGAGCTCAGTTGAATGTTCACCTCTGTTGCAGTAATCTTGGTCATCAGAGATCTCAGTCACAACAAATATTTCATATATTGTGACTGAGATCTAACAGGGACATAAAGCATGGACATGGAAGTACTTCTAGGAGAGAACTGTGGGTGTCACAAGCAGTCCTCATCACAAAAACAACCCATGACAGTTGTATTCTTGCAAGGGATGCCGAAACTCTGGAATGCTGTTAGTGACTTTTCAGTATTTTGTAGTAAAGGAGACAGACATTACAGAAAGAAATAGGTGATGGGCATCTCTTGGGTTGATGGGTTGAAAATTCTTCCAGAAATGTCTCTCTGCTGTGCCATCTCATCCATCACCTCTCCTCAGAAGGCTGAAGAAGAGATTGCAGACAGTCTTCTCTTCTAAGGGTCATCCAGTAAATAACGAAGCCAGACTTTGGCTTGCTAGCTAACCAAATTGCCCCAAGGGGAAAGGTTTAGTTACAGTTTTAAAAGAAAGCAAATATTTCTTTGGTGAGGCAGGTTTGGATCTCTTGACTCTTTAAAATTGCTTCCTCCCTTGACTGCTACATTTGTAATTCGCTGTATCCTTTTCCATTATTAATCTAAACATAATAACCCATCTTTCAGCCACAAATAATAATCCACAAAACACACCAGCATCCCTTCACCCCTCAGCCTGGGATGGGAAGCAGCAAGCTAGTACTACAAATACTGACTTTGTAGTCTCCTACCCCCACCATGCAGGTAAATCCTGACTATAATTATAAACTTCACATGATTCAAACCTTAGAGCTGTCAACTAAAACCCCGAATTAATAATTCCACTAAAGTGTGTTCAAACTACAAATTCTATGTACAACCCAGTATTCTTACTTGACTTAGGGTGAGACTTCAACCTACTCCCTAGGATATCATTTGACTCCTGTCGTTGGGGGCTATAATTTCACAAGAGTGTCTCAAAATTTCAGCACAGTAACCCAAAACTCTTAACCTCAATTCAGCCTTGAACCTGATCCCCAACCTAAACCTAATCCAAAACAGCAATTCAGTATAGCCTCTTTGACCTACCACTGGTTACAGGCGTTTCTGATGGGAATCTCTCCACTCCCTCTCCCCCTTTTTAACACATCTACAGGCACACTCTCCCTCTCTGTCTCACCCTTGGCCACTAACAAAAAAAGTTAAAGGCAGCTGGGGAAGGGATTCAACTCCCTCAAAGTTCTTGTGAACCAGGATTAAAGAAGATTTTATTCATTCTCTGGAAAAAGAGCATATTATAGGGAAAATATGTTGCAAGGAAAGAGGATGTAATAGGGGAAAAAAAATCATGTTAGACTTTGGTTTTTTTCTTCCATTTTTTTTGAGCACTTTAAACTGCTGGTTTTGGAGTGTCTTTAAATTGTTCTTCTTGAATGCCTGTAGAAATGTCCCTTAGTTTACATACACTCCTGAATTTATCCTTTTCTACATAGATAAGACTGGGATAGCACCTTGAAAACAAATCAATAAACAAGGTCTTTTTCTTTGCAGAATTCTTAGAGGTTGCTAATGGGAGCCTGATGAATCAGACAACTTCTTAACCTGACAGTAAATTATTTGTCAGTTTAGATCTGCTTCCTGAGAGGTACTTTATACCTCAGTCCTGCTGAACTGTAAATAGGTGCATATAGTCGTTTTGGAACCACATCCCAAAATTTGTGGTAAAATTTATGTAAGAGAATGAAAGTACTCATTCTCTCTCTCTATTCTGTACTATTATAAAAAAAAAAATCTGAATCTAATGGGGTGTTTTCTTAATTTAAAGTATTAATATTAAATTTCTGGGGAAAACAACAATTAAAAAACCCTCTGGCTTTTAAGAAATGTGATATGCATGCATAAAAACAGACTAGTTTACTGTTTGAAGAATTGCAATGACAAGACAAATAATGAAGATACATTGACAATACAGGAAGCTGATGCACTGGAAAGAAAAAAATTGCAAACTTGAAAGTATTAGATGTTTATGTAAGGCTGATACAGTATGTTTAGCAATACCCCTTGTACATCAGAGTGCAGCATTGACTTGGCAGTTGGCATTAGCTCAAACACCCTGCTTCAAGGAAGATCAAAATTGTTTCTTTGATGAGAATTTCCACCAAAGATAAAACAAACTGAAATCCCTTCAGCCTACAGGTATGAGAGGTAAATAATGTAGTAAAGCAGGGAACTGCCTAGCCAGATTCCCTACCAGGTAAGTTATTCTGAATTCTGGGTAGGGTTCCTGCCTGATTGATAGGGCATGCGGTGGTCAGCCTGCAGACCCCAACTCCTCCAGATCTACTGTAACTGGAGGCAGAACACATGTAATAGTTTTCTAAGGTCAGTGATCCTGACCTGTTTTTAAAATCTCACACACCTCTATTTTAATCAAATAGAAATTATCACTCCCACATCCTAATTTCTGTATGGATAAGCTTCTCCACTTCAATAAGTCCTAGTTCTTTATGAAGTGCTGTATTTGGCTCCTCACTGCTGCTGTAAAGATACATTGAGCTGACATTTAATTTAGTGCACAGCAACTCTCACTGAAGGAAGCTGGCTCACACTTTGTGTTGCTACATTACAAGAAATCATAAACGCAGCACGAGTTGGACCTGGCAAGTAGAGTGTTTTGTGTATCTCTGTTATGGTATTAAGTATAGGGAACAGAATTTAGGGGTTTTGTTAGAGTAAAAAAAAGTTTAAAAATTAACTGTTAGAAAGCAAGCTTAACCATTAGAAACTAGTTTAAAAACTATGCTAATCCTTTGGATATTGAATAGTCATCAGACTAAGCAGTAGGAGATTTATGTGACTGCATGGTCATCATGTGGTAGAGTCTGGAATGTGTGCTACTGTATTTAGGATGAGTAACTATCTCAGTCAACATGATAACAAGTAGTGCCCAGAGTGACACAAAGAACTCTCCACTAGTAGCTGGTGGAGAGCTCCAGTCCTGTCAGGTTACCAAAAAGATGGTAGTAGCTCTCAGCTCCACTAGCTCAAAAACCCAATGGAAATCTACCAGGTTTGGTGGATTTCCACAGAATCATGGTGAAGATGATGAGGAATGTAGTATTTCAGCTGTCCCAAGATAGACTCAGATGTATTCAAACCACGTGAAGTCAATGCAGAGCATTCCCTCAGGTAGTCCTGCTTTCTAAGTGGTTTTGTCCTGGCCCTTTGATTTCTGTCATGTTTCCACTCCTTTGCTCTTCCCCGTATCCAGCCTTCTGCCTTCCTTTCCACAGGGCAGCCATGCTACCCAAGGGAAGAGGCCTGGCACAGGGACCCTGTAACCTTCTACATTTCTCAAGGAGATCCAGTTCAGCCACAGCACAGCTGCTGCCAAAGGATGTGCCCTGTATATTGGGCCAGCAGTTATCACCACTGGTATCAACATCTTGTTTAGGAGAAGTGTGATTTGATTGCTGTGCTATCAGTGAGCTTTAGATGTGTTCTGAACCTGCTTGCTTGTCAAGCCCCCCCCAAAGTCACTCAGATGCCACTCTGGCTTGCCTAGGACACGGAGTGGGCAAACAGATGCTGAGCACACAGTGGCCTAGGGGAAGCAGGCTGGTAGAGGCCAGTATTCATTTTTCTGGAGGCTCTGCAGCTCAGAATGGAGACACTCAAGTGGAAGCATTCTACATCTCAAAGAGCAAGTGTGTTCTGTGTTGGTATTTTGAACTCTAGGAGATAATGTCACTTAATTACAATTTTTAGCAAACTATCTCACTCCCTGTGGATATCAGTCTGATTTTTGACATTTCTTCTCTTTTCAGTTTTGCTAGCGCATTCATACATTTTCGTCTTTCCTTTTTTTTTTTTTTTTTTTTTTTATTTTATGTGTACATAGTTTGGGGTAAAAATTGAGTTTGATTCTCTCTTCCATTGCAATAAGTGCACACAGAAGCCCTGAGAGTCATAAAGCTCCAGCACAGGAAAAAAAAAAAGGCACAATAAAACACACAAGAGATGTTAAAAAACCCAAGCTGTTTCTGGACTGGCTCTTGTGTTGAAGCCAGTTGCAAAACCATGAGAGCACAGGTGCATGCCACATGACCAGGTGATAATAAAGCAACTCTAGAATGTGATCTTGAGGAGTCTGATGATGTTTTGCCTCTGTAATACATCCATCCCAAGGTGCACTTTGACATCTGTTTCATATTTAGGGTCTTTTTTTCTTTTATACTGGTAGCTTTTAAGGGAAATCAAGCAGATGAATATCTACATTTAGGAGACCATATGTTAACGAGGGGCTCTGAGATGACATGGTAAGGTTGGTGAGGCACGTTCACCACTTGCAAAATTGCCGAGCAGTGTAAGAAGTTTATAAACAGATGGGAACTCATGAGCCATTGCAAGAAGAAAACCTCTCTTGCAGGTTACCCTCTGGCCAGTCCTGAGGGTTTGGCAGGCTGACTTGTGAGATAATTTTATTAGTCACGGAAGAACTGGAGTTAGACAAACTCCCTTCAATACTAGTAAAAGCCAGAACCATATTTTTCACTGTGAAGGAGAGCACTAAGCAAAAGGGACACCTGCTTACTGCTATCTTACTGCTCCCACTTGACAGAAGTCATGCTGAAAGGAAGAGGAGTCAGGAGTGTAATGATTTGCCTTGATGGGAAATATTTGCTGTATCCAAAGTAAAAAGCCAAGCACCAGAGAAGAACTGAGCAGTTGTGAAGCCTCAGTTTTGAAGTAAGTCAGAGATAGGAGTGACTGATTTCTCACAGAAAAGAAATATCTCCTGGGAACACTGGTTTGAATAGTCTGATATAGTAGTCACTTACTTCTCCATTATGTTGATATGTACCCTGTTTTGTTTAAGTTTTGCAACGTCACCACGAATCCAAGGCACTAATGCAACTTTGCTTCATGTTATATTGCAGATTAGGTTGTGCACAGCTCATCATGGCATAATACTGGTGTTGTGATCTACTACTGCGTGAAGAAGACAGTGGAGACATTTCTACAGCAGTGACCTGTTAAATGTATATATTCCACTGACTAAGGTATTAGTCTGCTTTAGAGGTTTTTTATCTATTTTCTTTTATTTTTTTGCAGGTGGTGTGGAAACATTTTAAAGACAGCTCTGATGTACTAATATTTGGACAGGAAAACACTTGTTCTTTTTGCATATCAGTCAGATGACATATTTGTACAAATAATATCTCAGGTCTTCTAAACAGCATGCAAGAGTTTTGTACTGACCATTCACGAGTCTCCCAGTGAGACTCAGGAATTCTCAACCCTTCATCTGTTGCCCTGCATTAAACAAAGCAGGCTGATGAGTTTAAAAAATCCTTCGAATTACAATGAAAATAATCCAGTTTGAAGATTTGGCTATAATCTGGTGCCAAAGAAAGATTTCAAGCATATTACAATAATAAAAAAATTACATTTTTGATGGCTCTAAAAATAAGCAAAGGACTAAAAAAGAACTGCCTGTTTATATATGGTTGAAGGAAGTAATTACTATTTGAGTCCTTTATAAAAGACATTAGAATTATCACAAACGTATCAGCTTTTTGAAAAAGAAAACCTCATGAACAACTGCACAGGTGGCAAGACCTGCTCATTTCCTGCATACTCTTTCAGAAGGAGAGAGTATGATAAAAATATCAAACACAGGGGGAAATATATGGTATCTGTGTCAATTACATGCCCAACCAGAGAGAAATTGTTTCACCTAGCTATTGTCAAATACGTATTACCCTCACAGCCTTGACTAAAATACTTTGCAACGTCTTCCTCTCCACACCCGGATTTGAGATAATTTCTCCAGTAATCTTTGTTTTCAAAAATCCTCCTTTACGTCTGAGTTTCTTATTGGGATTATGCAGTTGTGGATCACACAACAGTGATTCTGTAGGTAATTTTATAGGGAAAACATGGGAAGGAATTTGGAATTTCACTGAAAAATAACTTGAAAAATTTTAATAGTGACTTTGAGCTGAGAGTTTTAATTGGAATTTATCAGGTTTTGATAAAATTTTTGTGATAAGGTTTTTGGGTTTTTGTGATAATTTTTGTTTCTCAGGCTCAGGAAACAGTTTCAAATGAAGACCCCCAAGAAAAATGACCCATTCTAGAGGCTTAGAAAAGTATACAAGAGTCAATTTTCTTTCCATCCATAGACTTTGCTGGCCATGAGACTACCGGTTCATTTAGGATGAATAAAAGGATGTGAATATGGAGGGGATCATCTGTAAATCAGGTCAAGTCCTCCACAACTACACACTACAAGCCAAATTTAGAAAATCCAAGGTCTTTTCACAATGCTATTACCACCTTGATCCACAACAGTATTTTTAATATGTTGCAATAAAATGAGAAGTTGTACTAGCTGGTGAAAGCCACAACTGAAATGATCTACAGAGAGAAAGCAACAAAGATCCCAACCTGCAATTATGATTACATCATTATTAAATCTGCTCCATTTAACGTAATTGAGTAAATATTTGTTGGGTCAAAGGAACTTTGGCCTCTGTATTACAAATGTTTATCATTCATATGGAAGTGGTTAAACTAGTTTGATAATGGGGTTGCTGTGGTGCTCTAGCTCATTCTGATGAACCTTTTTTTATCAAATACCTGTTTCAATATGACAACTTAAATCTGCCAAGCTGAGTCATAAGTGCACCCACTTTATTTCAAAGACATTGAGAATGTTAGCAAACTTTCAGACAAAATGGGGTTGAGTTTGGATTTTGTAATGAAACCCAAAACCAGTCAGGTTTCTCTTGGTTTTGTGTTTCATTGCAAGAAACTCTGAGTACAGCCCAGAGTGCATACATTCATGATCAGCAGTAAATGTGCAGAGAAAGAAACAGTAGAACAGACATCAGATTTTTCTCTGCAGTCAGCAATGCCTGGAAAGCTGCCCTGCTTCATTGCAATGCAGATTTGCAGACTTTGGCCCAAAAAAGACCTGTTGGCGAAGTTTGATACTGAAAAGTAATCTTCTTCAGGAAATGAGTACCAAAGAATTGTTATACCACGTAATAAGAAAGAAACAATAAAGATCCCTGGCAAGAAAGTAGTTCTGGGTTGATGGACAACAGTCATTATAAACTGGGCTTTCAAATAAAAATACCTTCATCCTTTTAAAAGGGTTTCTGTATTTTAAATATGGACGTTCGCGTTTCAGACTGGAGAGCTTCCAAGTGACCTCCTGACTTTAAAGGTTAAAGCGCTATGAGAGAACAATTGCAGACACTCAGAATGAGAAGGAAAATATGATTTTATAGCTGGAACAGACTATAGAGTATCTCTTCTAACATTTCAAATTTGAATTAAAGAGGTAACTATTGGGAATGGTTCAAAACCAGCCAAGGCTGAAGAAATGAATGAATCTACTCTTTATATTGCTTCACAAACACTACTGCCCCAGTCACTCCACTTAGTGAGTAAGAGCTTGTCTGTACTAAGTGTCTGATGATGATGACAAAACTGCAAGTACATAGAAGGCTGTGACAATAGTTCTGGTGGTGAAGTAATCAATTATCCGGTTAGCTATGACAAGATCTGTGTGCAAATTAATCAAAATAAAAAGGCAAGAATCCCAAGAAAAATAATCAGTGCAGACATTACTTCTCTCTTGCTGAGCCACTGAATGTTGGCCCTCATTTAAACTTTGTTAAGGCCTTGTCTTCTCCATTTCTGTTTACGTTGTCATTGGCTTAATATAGGAAAGTGCATTCTGTCCCTAGGTTAGTGGTTGTCACATTTGCAACAGATGTGGAGAAGATTAGCACAGTGCTGCAAGGGGTCTGAACAGAGCTGAAAATGTTCTTATGATCCATCAAGATTCAGTGAAAGACAGGAGAAGGTCCTCTCTTATCTTAGAAACATATCAAAACACACCTCTTTTCAAATTCCGTTGCTTTTACAAGGTGATCATCTGCACTGTGAGTATAGAAAAATGATGAGCCTCTTTTTCTGATGGGCCCTTCTGCCTGAAACTTTATTTTTTTAGTGGAGAGATATTTTTCAGAAAGGTCTGGTGGTGGGAACTGATATGGAATGGAAACATTAGAAATCTATGTCTGTAGATAACTACAGTAATGAAAATATGAATGACTATAGTCTTCTTCACCATAGTCTTCTAGTTTACACATTGTGTTAACATTTTCAGTGTTACTAAATAATAAAAAAAATGGACTAGGTTTAAAATTAATGATGGAAATTCTTCTCAGCACCACATATTCAGAAAAGAAATAAATTGGTCTATTTTGATGTTTATAATGGAAGACTCTGCTGATAACATAAGTGGACCAAAAGCAGATTATAAAGTCCCATCATCCTAGCTGAGGCAGTTTTGAGCATCTGCAAATTGTTGTCAATCTGATTTTAAAAGCAAAACTAAATAACCAAGGGATTTGAATTCCCTAGGGAGTTCATGATCTAGACATACACTGAGTAGCTTTGTCCCCTCAGATGGAGTTGACACTTTGTTTGAATACATGTGCATGTGTGTGCAATCAGTGCAATGGAATTATATTTTTAGTACATTCTATGTTTCAATATTTTTCATAAAACTTATCCATGAAAAGACACAATATTGTAGGTTACTTTGAATTTTATTTGCCATATATGTTAGTCAGCAAAGAGATGGTGAATATCTCCTACAAGATGATGCACTACACTGAACTTCCATTGAAGAATCGCAGTTCCAGTTTGCTAAAATTGATTCTGAATTTATGAATCAAATTTTACTATCATTGCTACCTGTATGAAAAACAGACTCAGCATGACAAAGAAACTAGACTTCCTGGGGGAATGAATACATCAGATTCTCCTGATGTGAAGCAGCACTTTGAGTTGGTGAGGTGCATAAGTCAGAAGTTGGGATTCTTATGCAAGACTCATAGAAGAAAGCACAATTTTCCTTTGCTTTTCCAGTGCATTTTTCTTGACAGTGAAAATCAGAGCCATCAGTTGATGTCTCTGTGGGCCAAAGCAGCATGAAATCTAATCTTCCCATGGTCAGTAAAGGCTAGAAAAAGAAGTGACTGGACATGATTACATTAAAATTTTAGAAAAGACCATATCCTCTTATGGCACATATACACACATTTTCTGATGTTCTTGCCAGATATCTCTTTTGCCACGAGAGAAACATGGTCATAAATGATCATCCTTGCAATATCATAACTGGGATGTTTATAAAAAACATCTAATTTTGCTAGGTATTAATTACGATGTATCTGGAGATGAAATCTGTGCAGATATATTACTGATTGCTGAAGTTTTGCAAGCATATTTAAAATACAGGCTCCATATTTGTTCATTATGCTATGGGAGGAGTGAAAATGATCCATATCATATAAAAATTAGAAACATAATTTAGTATTTATAGAAATGGACACAAATACTGTAACTCAGAAAATGTGTAAGTAGCTTTTTGTAAAACTGCTGTGTTAAAAACAGCTCAGTCCTAAAATAGTCAAACCACACCTGGTGTATGAAATTATCAAACATTTGTAGAGAAACATTTAGACCTGCCACTTGCTGTTTTAGGAGAGTTGTGCATACTACAAAGAAGAACACAACCTGAGTGTCTTTCCCAGAGAGCCCAGCCTCCCTCTTGAGCATGTGCAGTCTTGTGAACAGCAATTCTGCAGGGTTTGACAGAGAAGTACACAGAAATAGAGACATATTAGTCATTGGTCTTGCAGTTCCTGTCTTTTTATTGTTTGATCCGTATGAAATGATCAAAAGAGATAAGCCAATTTCTTACATGTATCCTGAGCTTGAATCTCCAAAAAGGCTTTCATTTTTTAATGTTCAGACATTATCTACACCTCTTACATGCTTTTCACCTTTGCTAAAGTTTTTCTGTGGTTAGTGACATACAGTGAAAAAGAAGCTTTTTTTTTTACTGCATCACTCACGTGAAAGTATGAAAAACGTTATAAGAAATGGAAAGGTTTTCCCAGTTCTGTTAGCTGAACCCCGCTTTTTGCCTGGTGCGATGGGGGATGGCAGACTGCTAAAGGAAACGTGCAGATGGCATAAGAAACGCATATTTAGAATTCTGTCCAGCTGCACCATATTGTCTGGTTATCAAGGGAATTGTGCAGAAATAAGAGATTATGGGGGAATTCTGAGCATAGATTTTTCTTGATTGCAGGGCAGGAACTGCTGCAAACATTCAAATCTAAATAAACCACGACTTTTAGGCATAAATAAGATATTAAATATTCCTGGAGGTGTAAAGAAGTGGCTTGGGCTGTTCCAAGGCCTGCTGGACAGCTGCAGTGCAATTAACCACAAGGCCATCCAAAGTTTGAGCTGGGTCTTACGGATTTTGTTGCTTCACCTCCATCTGCCAAGTAATTCTTCAGTAAGCTGACATCACACGTATCATCTTTCCTTGCAAGAACACATTGCATGCTCTGCATCTTACAGACTTTTTTCTCAATGCTTCCTTTCTAACAGGAAAAAATGGTCCTTTACAGGTAGTTTTTGTGATTAAGCTGGTATGTTTGGGAAAGGAAGGTGACATCAGACTCTGCCAAGGTTTCTGGATGTGAAATCATAATCTGAAATAAACACTAAATCTGTTATTTACACAACGGTGTCAAGTCTTTAATTACAAAATGCAACTACTTTACTATCCCTGGTATTTGACAATTTTTTTCTGATGCTGTCACCAGTTCAGGGATTTTTGACATTTATACAAGCTGAGCTAGGATTTATAATCTTACACTTCTAACTTTTTTTCAACTATTACAATTGCATTCATATTATGATTGTATCTGATGGAATCCTGGAAATGCATCCCACTGCCTAATGGCATTTTAAAAAAGGCACCTTAGAAGTAGACAAGGAGGTAGTACAAAGACCCTGACTTTGTTTTCCATCTTGTGTATTTTTTCATAAATCATACCCCTTAAAATGAGTGAAGTACATAGTGATGTTTAAAGAAAAAAAAAAAAAAATCAAAAATTAATCCTCATGTCCTACTTCCTTAGCAGCAGATTGTACTTGTCCTTCTACACTTGCTTCATGCAAACTCAGAGAAGATATACATAAAGATATAGACATTAGAAAATTTTTTTTACTTGCTAGAAGAGGCATTATGTGACAGACTGAAAGTAACATTTTAAGTGCTGTGGAGGAATTATAATGAGAATTGGATAGTTTGTGGCACACCCCAAAATGTTTGTGATTATTTCAGCCTCATAAAAGTTGCCAAAGTCTATGAAAACGGCTTTTGTTGTCCTGGCATGGTGTGGTGGAGAGATCCCAGATTTCCTATGAATCCAACTGATTGGAGCAATGCAGCTGGCTGTGTTAGGTGACACATACCAGGACTTTGAACTACCTATAAAAAATAGGTCTCATTTAGCATGTAGTATTAGGCATTTGGCATGCAAAAATGCAAGGCTTCCCCTTGCCTTCAGCCAGTCACTATGAGCAGGCAGAGCTCTCCCACACAGAAGGGAGGTCTGGACTGCAGGCATGCTGCCGGCTGGAGGGAAGGCTGGGAGGGAGGCACCAACATGCTGGAGGGAGAGCTGCAGCCCATTTAAATCTCTGTCATAAATCTGTTCCCGTAGTGGGGATCAAACAGTGCAGAATGAGCAAATGTGTCATAATGATTATAGATTTGGGGGCTTGTGTCTCAGCCGTGAGACAGTCATCATCTAAAGAGAGAAATCTTTTCCCTGCATGGTGGATTCCTTCTGGAGATTGTCCCTAATGCTATGTTTTAATGACTCTCTAGAATTTAACCACCTTTGTGGACAGTGCCCCCCAGACCATCCAAACACAAGATTTATCGCGTTAAGGGATCCTGTCCTGGAACTGATATGCAACATGTGTTTTTTTCCCTTTCTAATACATTGAATCATTGCAAGGCATTTGTTGTTTTGTCATCTCCTTTGACATTTGTCAAAGTAGGTTTGGAGACCAACCACTGATTTTACTTCAGAACAGCTCTGTAGTGTATGTTCCTTATTGCAGCTGAGGAACAGCAGAAAGGAAGAGGCAAAATCCACTTTTGTTTAAATTAACTGTATTTCCTTTGCCAGGATTTCATTTATGCATGGATTTTGACCCAGATTTCTTCTTAGCCATTCACTGACAGGTTATATGGCATAATGAGTCTTTAGAAAGGCTTTCAGTGATTGTCTCTCCTTAGATTGCTTTACAGTAAAAAAGCAAAAACCTATGCAGTGCTAGCACTTCAGAAATGTTTAAAACAACACAAACACAATATTTCCATCCTGTACAGGTATTTTGGGTGACATTTTGTCATAAACTCACAGTTCAGTGTTAGCTAGGATGTCAGCCTGGAAGTATTTTCATCAGCACTCCCTATGGGAGGCTGTGTCCTAATTCTACCTTGCTGATGGTCCTTGATTGGTCATAAACTCAAGGCTGTGAAAAGGTTCTTACTGAAGTTCTTCTCCCTTTCCTTGGTGACATAAGGTCTTCTCCCCTGCATGACGGCAGTCATATTGACAAAAGGGGTCCCACACCCTTTTACTTGCTTCCAAAACAGTGACCCAGGAAGCACTGTTATATTTTCTTGGAAAAGCACATTATGAACCTTTTCATTTTTCTTGGAGGCTTTTTGACAAAGAAAGAATGTAGCAGGTTTCCTGCTGCTGCCTCAGACACACCTCTCATGTTCCCTCGCGGGTGGGGGTTTTTTTATGCAGCTGTACGGGTAAGAGAAAGGAGATATGTCGCCTTGTTTTCTTTAAGCCTTCTGTTTTTAACCTTGGAGTCAGATTCTTTCTCATAGTTTTGTGTAAATAGTAGCCGATGTTTACTTAACGGTATCTTCTGTTTTTCATTCCTTTTGTGATAAGACCATTTTGATGAGCACCTTTCTTCTCCAGTGACATGGAGAAGGAAGTGACATGCTCTCCAATCCCTTGTGGAATTGGAATGCGTATAAGAATAAGATAATGTCAATAAAATGATGTCATATCCTTGTTTCTGCTGAACCTGGCAGGTGTAAGAGCGTCTTTATTGTGTCTCCACGGACACAGAGATACATTCATACAGTATACCATCTTGAAAGTTGTCTTCTATTTTTATAAAAACATAATTTCTGAAGGTCACTGAAATTTAACTTGAGGACCAGACATGTGGAAAGTGGAACATTTCTATCCTAGTAAGCAGCTGTCAAGATCATGAAGATCTTACCTAAGTTCACCACTTTGAGAACTGGTTTTCTGTTTAGTGTTTGTGCAAGAGTTACAAGAGACAACTTGCACATTTCAAGTGTAGTAAAACAGTGAGTCAGTATTTAGAGGCATTTGAGCAGTAAGACTGTGAGAAGAAATTATGCCCTTCAGTTTAAGATGAGCCCTTTGTAGTTCTGTGCTGTTATCGTTTAGTAATAACAGTGTGCAGTAAGCTGTTCGTACCTTCTGTACAGGCTGATATCTGATGTACTGGAATAAAACTGCCTCCAGTTTCCGGAAAGGTTGCTTTTGCAGAGAATGCCATACCCATGCCTTCTGCTGAGAGAGTGTTGCTCTTCTGCCACAGTTAAAGAGGATGCTTTTCAGTGGCTCACCACTGTTTGTAAAGTCACTTGTTAATAGAACAGCGTCTACTCTCTGTCGAGTGATATGTTTTGGGTGTGAGCAATAACTGAAGAAAAGATAAATTTCTGAAACATTGGTACTAGCTGGGACTAGAACAACTCTGAAACAATTATGCAAATAACTGGTGTGGTACACTGATTAATCTCCCTAGTTATTTTCTGCAAATTAGAAAAGCTACCCTGTCCCAACTGTCCTGCTAGGGCCTGTGTCTCATCTATAAATATGTGTCTATAAATACAGACAAAAGATATTCACATATCTCTTGAAACTAGACATCTTGGCACTTCAGTCTTAGCAGCACTCTCTTCCTGTTTGAAATTTTGAGTAGTTAGCATGGGGAAGCATGCTTAGTCAGGAAGATAAGACAGAATTACAATAGCAACACCAGCTTGGTACAAGTTTTCTTGGGCAGACCTGCTCCTACCTATCACTGTCCAACTTCATCCATATCCAACACAATAGTATATTCTGAAAACTCCTCAGCAACCAGTCAAATACATAGATAATGCCACGGGGATCTGGAAATGAGCGCCTTCCTCCCTGGCCTGTTGGTTTTCTTCACCCCATATAATCATTATGATCCTACCAGAACTGTTTTTGTCACAAACAATCTTTTTGGACTCTCTAGTGAAGCATAGAGATTGGACACTGCAGGATCTTGAGCTGCCCAGACCCGGGCTGTGGAAGCACCTGTACCTTACCTTGGGAGTTAGCATGTGGAAAACCTCATAGGGCTCTTGTTTCCAGCATGAATTATTCCCAGAACTCAAAATAGTGGAAATAACATTTTAAAACCCAAACTACAGCAACCTTCCTTTTAAAATTCATCAGCTTTTATCTGCTAGACAGGACCTAAGTAACTTCATGAGTTTTATGAGTAATTTTATTTTCCCCCTGCTATCTGCTTGCAGAGGCAGGTTCTTTTCAAGAGATTTTCCTTCAACTCATGTTTTTAATGGCTTCTTACAATTTAACATTCTCTGCACTTTCTCCTCCAGGTCCATCAGAAACAGTTCTCTCTTCCCATTGACTCTGAAGTTCATCTCTGTGTCTGCTCTTGGGAGTGTTGTAGCCTCTGCTTGCCCCATGGAGAGTGTCCCATTGTGTCTTGTACCATGCTGGACCATCAGGTTTGCAGCAGCTATAATGTTGCATTTGTACTCCAGGCAAAAGCCGATTCCTCAATTCCTCCTCTGGCCCATTCCACGTCACCCAGAGACCACACTGTAGAAGGCAACTATGACCAGTCAGCTTTCCCCCTTCTGCCCTACCCACCTGTCCCTCACAAGCCAGGTGAGGGGGTGCTTATGACATAAACTGTGAATAAAAAATATAAATTATACAGTCTGCCACGTGGAACACCAGTTTTTGGCAGGTATTGGAGAGCTTGCAGCACAGTGCCATCCATGCGTGGGAAAGGATTTAGCGACCACAGTGCCACCAGCTAGTCAGTCTGCAAGCTGCTCCTCTCCAGTGTCAGCAGCAGCAGCCCTTTCCAGTGAGCTTGGGTGACACACACTTTTGCAAGAAGACAAACATTCGATTTGAGCCTTCAGTTTGAGCAAGTGCATGGCTTGCTGAGGAAAAACACTTTTTTATTGGTTGGGACTATGCCATGCTTGGCATTTTGCATTCAAGTACGCTGGCCATGCAAAACAGTGGTGAGGTTGATCTATGTGGCTAAATGGAACAAGCAATGCTCTAACGACTCTGAAAATTTATTGTTGTTCTTCTTCCCGGATGTTGGTCTCTGTTTGCTGTGCGTTAACTGAAAAGCTTACAAAACCTCTCTGTTGGTTTCTGTGCTTGTACACCTGAATGTGAAGAGGTACATCTAAGTCAGGCAGTGGGTGAGCTTAGAGACATCTGTGGAAATAGTTGAAATGAAACGCAGCTCACCCTGTGTTTTCTGAAATAAAAGAATATACCAGCTCCCAGCACCCGATAAATGAAATAAGCTGTATATATGCAGGGTATCTGTATTGTTACATCTGTTCAGTAAGAGTGTAAAATTTCCTTGTTAGCGGCTGGGCAAGGTTTTGAATATAGTAATAAAAGAAACTGAAACAGAAGAATCAGCTTATATCCATTTTTAATCCTCCTGCAAGATTCCTCTTCTCAGCCAACAGACTTCACTAAATCACCCCTCCTTTATCTCCCTCCATTCTCTCCCTTTCCTATAGGATGTTTAACATAAAATATTTTATCTTCAGAGCCCTTCACAGCCTCTGCACAATAGTTTTTCATCTCCCGTTCTCTTACACATCAGCTCTCCCCTCCACATCTATCACCTGCTTGTTAGATTTCTCTGTGCTCTTTTTCATAATGACTCCCACAGGAGAGTTGCATCCTACTAATATTAAGAAATTAAGAACAAATCTTACTCTTTCAAAATCATCCTTAAAAATCACTTTTATTTACAAGACCGTGCCTGACTTTTCATACTGTTGGGGGCTAACCCCAGGAGACGGTTAAGGACCCCACAGACTCCTGGTCACTTCCCCCCATCACCCATCACACAGTGGGATGGGAAAGAAGAAAGGACAAGTAAAACCAAGAAAACTTATGCGACAAGACAGAATTTGTTAACTTAGTGAAGGAGAAGTGAAAAAAGGGAAAAAGCAAAGAAAGCAAAACAAGCGATGCACCTCCCATGGGTAGAGAGATGTCCTGAGAGTTTCAGAGTAAAAGATGGCTAACCCTCCTAACACCCCCTCTTCTCCCTCTGTATTGCTGAGCATGATGTTGTATGACATGGGCTATGCTTTCAGCTTGCTCAGATCATCCGCCCAATTTTCTTCCCTCCCAATCTATTCTAGGGGCTCAGAGTGAGAATCAGAGAAGGCTTCGATGCTGTGTAAATGCTCTTCAGAACACCTCAGCCAGTATGCCATCAATACTCTTTTAGTCACAACCCCAAACCACACCACCATGTGAACTTCTATGAAAAATTTAACTCCATCCCATCCAGATGCAGTACACTGCTGTCCAGTATCTCCTTTTATGTTACCCATTTGCTGTAGTTTACTTCATGCTCAGCAAATAGCATACTCTTTCTATCTACAACCTGGCAGAGTGGTATCCTGGTCCTCAGGACTCAGTGATATTTCAAGGAATACTGATAATCATCATAAAAATACAAACATAGCTAGCAGAAACTGACTGAGGGAGTTTGTGGGAGTACTTCCCGAGCCACTCTCCATTGTTTACCAGCAGTCCTGCCTAAAATGGGGAAGTCCTAGTTGACTGGAGGTTAGCAAACGAAGCGTACTTCTACAGGAATGACTGGAAGAAGGATACAGGGAACTAGAGGCCTGTAAACCTTGGTGCTAGGAAAGATCATGGAGCAAATCATTCTGAGTGCCCTCACACAGCATGTATAGGTCAGCCAGGAGATCAGGCGCAACCAGCAGGGGTTTGTGAGAGGCAGGATCAACTTGACCAACCTGATCTCCTTCTATGACAGGGTGACCCATTCAGTGGATGAAGGAAACGCTGTGGATATTTCTACCTGGACTTTAGTAAAGCCTTTGACACTCTTTCCCACAGGATTCTTCTGGAAAAACTGTCACCAGTGATGTTCCCCAGGTCTCAGTATTGGGACTGATTTCTGTTTAATATCTTTATCAAGGATATGGATGAGTGGATTGAAGGCACCCTCAGTCAACTTGCAGGTGACACCAAGCTGGGTGGGAGTGCTCATCTGCTGGAGGGTAGGAAGGCTCTGCAGAGGGATCTGGACAGGCTGGATCGATGGGCCAAGGCCAGTGGTGTGAGGTTCAACAAGGCCCAGTGCTGGGTCTGCCCTTGGGTCACAACAACCCCAGGCAGTGCCACAGGCTGGGGCAGAGTGGCTGCAAAGCTGCCCACAGGAAAAGGACCTGGGGGTGCTGGTGACAGCAGCTGACCATGAAGCCAGGGTGTGCCCAGGTGGCCAAGAAGGCCAATGGCATCCTGGCCTTTACCAGCAACAGTGTGGCCAGCAGGACCAGGGCAGGGATTGCTCCCCTGTACTTGGCACTGGTGAGGCCACACCTCAAATCCTGTGTTCAGTTTTGGGGCTCTTATGACAAGAATGCTACTGAGGTGCTGGAGTGTGTCCAGAGAAGGGCAACAGAGCTGGGGACGGGTCTGGAGCACAAGCCCTTTGAGGAGCAGCTGAGGGAGCTGGGGTTGTTTAGCCTGGAAAGGAGGCTCAGGGGGACCTTTCCCTCTCTACGACTGCCTGAAAGTAAGGTGTAGCCAGATGGGGCTTGGCCTCTTCTCCCATGTAACTAACATCCATGACAGGATGAGGAGATGGTCTCAAATTGCACCAGGAGAGCTCTAGATTAGATACTGAGAAAAATTTCTTCACTGAAAGGGTGGTCAGGTGTTGGAATAGGCTGCCTAGGGAAGTGGTGGAGTCACCATCTCTGAAAGTGTTCAAAAGGCTTGTGGATGTGGCACTTGGAGCATGGTTCAGCAGTGAACATGGTGACGCTGGTTTAATGGTGGGACTCAATGATCTTGGAGGACTTTTCCAAACTTGGTGATGACTACACAAGGAAACCAATTTCTGTAAGCTTACAAACCCATCTCTGAAGAGAATAACCTTCAAAACTGTCAAATGGCAAAGGGCGCTAGACATCCATTTAGAAATAACAGGCCTTTCCTTCCAGTTATGCTGGCAGGTTTTGATGATCATTTTTTGGACACCTGCCTCTTCCTTAAATCTTCTGAACAAGATCTACCAACTACTCTTCCACCTGATTTCCCTTTTTTTCTGAGGGATATATATAGCTACTTCCTGCTCCTGCATACCCCAGTTCCCAGAGTAGTCAGTGTGAAAACTTCTATCTGTCTAGCTCAAAGGCAGCAAAGACAGCACCAAGTAAATATTTTGTTACCCAATGGATAAAGGATCTGTAGGTTATTCAGTGGTATCAAGCATCAGACACCTCTGGAGACTGTACTAATTTTGCCTGTAGTCCAGATTTTCTGCTCCTGCAGTGTCCTCAGGCATGGGGGGATTTAACAGCCCTACTGATGGGTTAAGCAGCTCTAATTTTCTGCTTCTGTATTATGGTAATACTCTCCTTACTTTTCCATTCCCAGTCACAGCTTTCTCTGTTTGCCTTCCCACAGGAGGCAGTCTTCTCATTTTACTGTTTTCTTTGCTGGCAAGGAAACATTCACAAACACATGAATTGATCTCCTGAGGCTGGATGAAATATGGAAGAACCTTATGAAGACATGTAAAGAGAAGTCCTCTGCACGTGCAGCAAACAGTTGATAGCCAGGCTGAGGGGTTCCCTTGCAGAGAGTCCCCACATGACTGCTTCCAGGGAAGGACTACCAGCCACCCCACCTATCTGTAATCTCTGCCTTCAGCTGTATTGTTCTCCCATGCCAAGAGCTTGACTGCTCCTTCAGTGTTCAGATGCTCCGTGAACCACAGAGGCTTGTCCTATCTGGGCTTCTTTGCTTCTAAATCCAGAAGAAACTCAACTCCTCTCTTTTTTCCAGGAGTGAATAGTAATATACATCACATAAAACTTCTCTGCTGGCACTGAGGGTATGTGAGATATGTGAGGAGTTAATTCCTCACTAAAAGGAAAATTTAGGAAAAATTACAGGTAGTGAATCTAAAATTTATGAAGAAATCACTATCTCAACAGACTTTCAGAAAGGGTTTAGAAAACTTTTTTTTTTTTTAAACCTACCATTTTCTGGCATATCAGCTTTGAGACAGGTTCTGTATCACACAGCATGATCTGAAAGAAATCAATGCAGAAATGAATGAGGTTATGTATATAATTCCCTTCTGAGAAACAAAATCCTCTGAAAGATGGAATTCGTATATCAAGTCATTAGGAGAAATTAATCTTTCAGTAATACTGGGCTAGAAAATAACCTGTCAAGACACTTGAGGAAAGATAGTAATCTGGTCACTTTGTTGCTTGAAAGCCTACCTGGAGAGGTCTGAGAAACCAGATTTAAGGTAAAAGAAGCAGTTTTATAGCCTCTATTTCCTTCTACTGGCTTATTGTTTACTTATGCATGTGAGACTAACACTTCATTGAGGCTTATAAGCGTACAAGTCAGTGTTCAGACTGTTCAATCCTGTCTGTAGCCTGATATTTGTTAAAAAATATCTCTTGTGGTTTTGCTATAACTCAAATGATAAAAGAGATTTAGTTACATTTTGTTGTAGCTGTTTTGTGCCAGAAAAGCTGGCAAAGCAGGCATTTTTAATGTGTCATTTACTTTGAAACTTTCAAAACCATTCAGTGAACTAACCTGTAACTTGTAACTAACTCATTCATTTCTTTTCATTAAATTTCATTTCAGCTGAGTTTATCAAATCTCGCTTTCCTGGCAAAAGGGATAGTCTTCATATTGTATTTGCACAGTAAAATAGAAAAATATAGGTTATGAAAACACACATATGCTACAGATACATTAAAAAAACTTATTTCAGCGTCCCTAGTCTAAAAAGAGAAGAGCATAAAAAAGTTTAACAACCTCAAGCACAACAGAAAATAAAAGTAACTATAAATATCCATATTACTTTACCTCATATGAATTCTATATAAATTGCATAGATGTCATACAAAACCACTATTCTGGCTTTAGTCAGTCTTCAAACAATGTTCCTATCATTTTGTTAATAAAAATATAGCTTAAACAAATCAAGACCGGGTGTTGTTTTGTGGCACTGCAGGGTGTACACAAACATTTCCTTGAGCACCCATTCCCATGGCTCCCAATTGCACTGAGAGGGGGGGTAGTTTTCATTTTTCCACCTGAACATTCTCCTTCACAAAGAATTCTAATTAGTAATGGAAAAACCTGGACATTTAAGTCAAAAGCAGACTCAGACTTCATCCTCAAATTCAAATGGAAAAAGCCTTCCTTTAAGTTTATAAAAATTTGGTGACATGTTTTTGTATAGCCTTTTGTATAGCCTGGTTGTTTTGAGCATTTTTGAGTTTTATACTGAATGGTAATACCACAAAAAGTGTTCTGGTTCACTTCTGTTCAGCCTGACATAAAAGAATGTTACTGATTAAACTTTTACTGTTATCTCTTGGTAGAAGGCAACTAATTAAGTCTATTTCCAAAATGTGAGGTGCCAGAACTTAGGAGACATTCACCTTTGTCAATTGTCAACAGACTGACCTGTCAACAGACCTTGTAGCCTCTGCTGGTTTCAAGCACGCCAAGCAGACAGCAGATCTGAATAGACTCTTCTTTCATGTACTGGATAGAAGAAATCTAGAAAGGGAAAACCTATAGTAAGATTTAAAACTGTAGATTTATTTATCTTCTCACTTCTCTAGAAACAAATTAGATTTCATCAGGTTGCCAGTTAACAATGCCGAAAAAGAAGCAAAATCAGTGTCAGCTAGTGCCTGTATTGCTGTTTAAATTCTTCACCAGGCATAAGCTGTGGTGTATAGACATGTATCTGTACACCTACGCAAACACACAAACTTTTGGGAATAACTGATTATTAAATAAGTGAAAGACTATCTGGTTTCAAACATTCTTCCACAAAAGACAGATGAAATTTTAAATGCACACAGCACAAATATTTTATTACCAGGAAGTGGAGTCTAGTGATAATCAATGAAAGAAATGTTTTTCCTGTAAATAGAATACTTTTCATATTAAGAAAAACTCACATGCTTACCCTTTTTTCTCCTTCCTTTATTTATCTTCACTCTGGTTGTTCTAACGGCTTCTTAAAGAAATGTATGTTTAAATGACATTTAAATCCTCAGTGCTCCCTTCACAGCTGAATTTGTGACATCTTCCATTTCAGTGGCAAGATAACACGGAATCAAGACACAACTGCAAATTCATTCCAACAATAAGCCTTTCAAAAACCTCAGCTTTAACTAAACTCTAAGGCTGAATAGCCTTGGTCAGAGGAAGAAGGGGAACAGAGGTAAGGCCTCTACATAAGAACCCAGGATCTGTGGCTCAAACATATTTTGGAAAAGAAGCTGAGTGGCAAGAAAGAAGTAACAGATTTGAATAGCAGTGAAAACTTCCATGTATCCTGAGAGCTATGAGTCAGTGAAAACACAGCTCTCAATAATGTTTAATTTTAATAACTTTCTACTGCTGTAAATGTTCTGTACTTAGATAGGAGGAGAGCTCACGGATTTTTTCCCCTCTTTCACTTAAATAGGTCATTGTCTACAAACCTGGCTGCAACTATTCTTACTCGAGGATGCAGGTGGCACCATCTGTCCTTAGGAGCTCTGTGCCAGACAATTCTGGCTTCACTTTGTATGTGAATATTCTTCCTGCATAAAATTTCAATATGCAGATCCTGTTAAAATGACTCTGCCCAAAAGAGTCACAAATGCACATAGTATACAAAATAACAAAGACTTCAAAGATTAATTTTATTAAATAAAAAATCCAAATTTCTTTTTGATGTTTTCCCTTGTAGTATCTCAATCAGAGTTTAAAGTTATGCCTCAAGGTGATATGGGGACTCTTAAAGTGGGGTTTTGTTCTCCTGAAGAATACAAACATTGTCTAGCTAGTACCTCTTTCTAGGTACCCTGAGAACAAAACCTCTCTCCTGTGGCAGGGACTGATGAGACTCAACACAGAATTCACCGTCTGTACTTGCACTGCCAGCTCTCCGGGATAAGCTTCCTACTTGCTGCAGATGTCCAGATCAGGGCCATTCCAGACCAGGAGTCTCCAAAAATAAATCAGCTTTGTTTGGACGCTGAACATGATGAACCTACTGTTCTTCACAAAGCCACTCTGGCCACTGCCTTGTAGAGGCAGGACCCCGATGGTCTCTGAGGCCCTGTTTCCAGACTTCTTTCCCACTGGATGTAGATCATAAGCTGGTCTTCCTCACAGGACCTGTGCCTCCACATTGGCTCAGGGGCATGGAATGGAGGATTCACAGAACTGCTTTTTTCACAAGAAAGCAGCAGAAGACTCTGTTGTGTTAAAATTTTTGTCTTAAAATCAGTCCACCAAGCTGTAAATGTCTAGTAGCAAGCTCCTTATTTGTCAGAATATTCATTTTTTTAGGGGAAACTTTGCAGCAGGGCACCAGACTGGTAAAAGGATTTACTGCTAGAAGTATTTATCAATAGAGTGTGTCTGGTCTCAGTTACATCCTGTGACTCCACTGAAGACCACTGAACTTAGTCACGGGGAAACACAACAGAGCTCTGCTGGGATTAAACTCTCAGTTACATGCATGCAGCCCCAGTGGATTCAGTGGAGATGCGAAAACATACATGATGGCAAAACTTGGCTTGTTCCTATGTGGAACAAAATGCAGGTGGCACCATATGCAATGGGTTTCCAGTCACTTGGCAGATGTTCACAGCTGTCTCAGAGCAGAGAAAAACTCACACAGTTAATTCACTTTTGGGCAGCAGTCAGTTTGAGAAAAAATTACATTTGTTTTGTTTTTTCAGTTTGCTGATCTTATTTGTCACTTTGAAGTTTGCTGTTATTTTTGGAAAGAAAAAAGGAGAACCTCCCCAAAAAATCAAACCTACATGATGCATGTGGTTATTGATTCCAGGACAAAAATGAAGAGACAGGCACCTACATTTTATATAGTATATATAAACATCTTAAGTTTATGGGTTGGCCAAATGTTACTTGTGGTCTGTTTTCCCACTCAACACCCTTGTTTTTGTTCTTTAATCTAATCTGTTTATCTGTGAAGGCTTGAAAGTTTGCACTCAGCAGGTATTTTGGAACATCAGACATATACTATTGTTTCATAGGGAACCTAAATAACTTTGTTGTGATAAAGGACATGGGAGAGAGGAGAGCTTAAATGTAAACAACGGTGGTTTTATCCTTTGAAAAATCCAAGGAAAGCTGCGTTTGTTGACAGCAAAGTTTATTACTTTGAATAGTATGAGCAGTTTTCTGATTCCCTCTGATCTGTGTAGTTCCTTTTCTTTTTCCCACTTGCTCTGTCTTTTCACACCAGGCCTGTGTTCAGGCAGATACAGATAATAAAATCACCACCACCCCCGAAACATATTCCCCTTTGAAGTGCTGCTTTTCCAACTACATCGACACTGTTTGACATCACAGATTTGAGTGAATTTTTTGGCAGGTCTTGCTCATTCTGACCGACCGACAAACCCTTCCCGGTTACACAGATTGTGTTACGGTATTTGAAGAGAGGAGCGAAAGGCATAGCCAGCCCTCTGCTGAGGAGCTCCCCGAGAGCCAGACCCGAGCACCTGGAGCAGGGGCTCTCAGGCCCATGCCCACTGTCACCCGCGAGGCTCAGAGGCGAATTTGGTTTCTGTGTGGCCAACAGTGAAGGCTCACTGCCACCTGTGGGCAGCGAGCGGCAGCCGCAGCAGCGCGCTCCTGCAGGCAGCCGGAGCCGGGGCAGCTCCCGAGCTGCGGGGGCTCTGCTGCTCCGAGAGCCTCTGTGGCTGCGGGACCTGCAGGGACACACATCCGCGAGTGCCAGCGGGCAGCGCTGCCTGCTTCCAGCTCGTCCTCTTCAGACCGAGCCGCTGGGAGCTGCTCTCTGGTTCCCCCGAGCTTGTCTCCTGGGTGCTGGGTTATGCCGAGGCGGGGCATCAGCTCTGGTCCGTGGTCTCTGCTGCTGTATGAAGCCTCTGTGATGGCACTGCCCAATTTCAGTCCGCTAGCACCCCATAAAAGGTCACTACAGGTGTCCTTCTTACAGCCTGGATGCTGTTGTCTCCAGGCTTAGAAAAACCTGGTGATATGGGAGACCTCATATTCTCTGTTAGAGTGAAATTGCTGATGTTTGAAGCATTATTAGTGGTGAACAGGACAAACAAATAGAAACAGACAATAGTTCTAGTCTCAAAAACCTGGTTTTCTTAAGAAATGTGGCCTAAAACTTGGTGTTTACAATTTAAAGATATCCTTAAAATCAGTTCTCTGGATTCAATCCAGAACTTGATTGATAGGCAACAAATGCCTTTTCAAATTATCTTTCTGGAATGGCAACTCTGATGATCTAATTTCAAATTAAGTTTTGTAGAGAAAAAATAATTTTACATAATTTTCATTGAATTGCTGAGTATCTCAAGTTAGAAGGGACACATAAGGGTCATTGAGTTCAACTTCACGCTCCTTGCAGGACTACTTAAAACTAAATCACATGACTGAATGTTCTAAGGAAGCAAGTCTCTCGGATTAAAAATAATTGTTGTGGCCCTAACTAACTTTTTACATAGAAAAATCCAAACAAAATGAAAAGGAAAGCATTAAAGTAGGGAATAGCCTACATATAAAAATTTCATTAATTTTTACAGCCTAAGAACTAGGTAAGCAACAGCAGACATATATACCTGAGTTTAAATTGTTTCTGTGCGTGTTACTTTATAGTTACGTCCTGTGAGAATTTAAATACCTACACATGCACATTTGCGTACAGTTGTCTTTAAGCTGTGAGGGCTAGCGTCATACTTCATGCATTCATTTCCATTCATGAACTCACCTGTAAATTTCTCTACCCCTGAACAGGTGAAGACAGAGCAGAGTATCTGAGCAGAATCCAGCCAGGCACACACAGACACACTGAAATCTGTAGGCACGCAACAGAGTGTAATTCTCTCCACTGTGCCTCCACCAAATGAGAATTTGCCTAGAACGAGACTGTTTACCCTTACAATACTCCTTAGTAGCTCACTGCATTTGGGGTCTAATCACTTTCCCTTTCCAGAATCCCATCTCGTACTGCCGCTCAGCTGCAGGCACACTGGGGCGTTGGGGTAGGGAAAGGTGCCCTCAGGAAGCCCTGGGGTGAGCCGTGCTGTGCAGAGGGGCACGTTGTGCAACACTGATCAGTTAAGGGCTTAGGCATTGCCTGCAATGGAGTTCTGCCAGACTTCTTGGCTCTGAATGAGTTCCAAACACTGCAATAGGTATGTGATCTTATCTTCTTAATAGCGTGTAAAAACTTAGCACAATTTGGACACAGTATAAATATTGTTGACAGTGTTCTTTAACAAAATTATTCATAGCAACTTAGTTCCAGCTGTACAACTCCTGCTGTGCCTCTTTCTTAGTAATATATCTATAATAAATATTTACAATGCAGTACCTGTTTCCCCAAAAGGTACAAAGATTTGTTTATGAATTCTTCTATCAAAAAGTTAGCATTTTTTTGGTATTTCCAAACTTACAATAGTTTATTATGGTTTGGGCAATATCTAGGATGGCTGTACATAAAAGGATTCAGGACATCTGTTAATCCTAGACTATTTAATTGAGTATTACTATATAAACATAAGAACTTAACAAATATTTACATATTGAGTAATACGGAAATATGAAATTTCATTTTATATGTATCCTTGTGAATACTAATATTTTCATCAGTATTCATGAAATTGAGCCAGAGTAAAATGCATTTCAGCTTTTCCAAGAGCAAATACAGGATCAGTCATAAAAATAGCAGATTCTTCTAACCCAGAGGAAAGTACATGTGTATGCTTGTGTGTCACATGTGTGCTTGCTTAAATGAAATTAGATAAGTTTGTGAAGTAAGATTTATCAAGGATCATCTAACATGAATATGCTGGCTCTGAAGCCTGTGAATTGCAGATATCTGGAAGCTGGAAGGTCATGTTGGATGTTGTCACTCTATGTTGATGCTTTTTTCCTTTTGGTCTTCCCTAGGCTTCCAATGCTGATCTCCATGACACAGGAAACATGGCTAAATTGAATTTTCTCCTACCATAATACAAATATTTTTATATTAAGCTTGTAGGATAGAATGTGATGTGAATTGAGAGAAATTTATTCTTTTTATGGGGCAACAGTTTCCTCTGGCTTTGTATCTCTTCTACTTTCTAGGCTGAGAAGGGGCCTAGGCAGCTGTTGCACTGTGGTCAGGCACACAGTCTGGAAGCAGGAAAGAGCTTGTAGAGTGAATCCTTACAAGTGGAGCAGAGGGACCACAGTGTTATATTATTCTGCTCGTGCAGTCATGGACTGAGCCCACCTAATATTATAGCTGTTTCTTGGTTGGTGTAATTGCTATATACATCTTTCAGCAACTAATGGGGAGAACCACCAGTAGGAAAGCAAGCTGAATCCCTTTTTCTGGTCCAAATCCAGCCTGCATTTGTTACCTGCTGCCTAGAAACCCAGCTGCCTTCTTTTCCTTTCACCTGGAAAGTCTTTTTTCTTGTTATAGAATGATAATTAGTAAGACATCTTAAGTACTTGGCTCTGCATTTGAAGCTTGCTGCAAAGTCCTCCCCAGTACATGGGCAACTATTTCTGTTCTGCCTTCTTGGGCTCTTGCACACCTCTAAACACTGAATTATGTGAAGGAAAGGTGTGTCACACCACTTGTGCTGAAGAAAGATCACAGTGAGGGAAGCAAAGGAAAGAAGAGGGGTCCTACAAAGGACTTTTGAAGATAAATTTCCTCTATCCTGTTGTCAGTGCCCAAACAAATACAGAAATTGTACAATTGCATTTCATGTCAATTCCATCGCATACCAATTTCCATTTCTCCTCCTCCTTGAATATTCTGCAAACACATATCTGCATGTATGTATTTGCCTTTCCTCTGCTGCAGATGTGTACCTGGCCTGGGAAGAGCAACAAACACAAATGTATGGTTCCTAAGAGCCACTTTCTCCTCATGCACCTGTAAACAGGGACAACACTACTCCATCTTGAGAATGCAAGGTCCTTACACCACTTCTGCTGGAAGCCAAGGGGTATTCCACCATATTATCACCATAATTTCATTTAACTTCAGACTTCAGGGCTTTTAGAAATACACCACTGTGTAGGTATGGAATAACTCTGCTTGTACTCCTGATAGCTTTGTTTCCTTAATTTTCTTCATTTTTGAGAAACTGTACTTTGAAATGGCCAGGCTCACTCTTTGCCCTCCTGAAAAGCAACGCAGAAAATACATTCAAGACCTGGGATCAAAGTTTAACAACCACTGGATACTGAAGATCATAGACCAAAGGTTATGAATCAAAGATCCTGGACAATGGTATATGTTTTCTCCAGCCATGAAGGTATAAAGCAGATAAAGAGAGGTATAAAGCAGATGATGAGAGATATAAAGAAGAGAGATAGAAGAAGTCTTTCATCTTCCTCGAATGCTAGCTTTTATGATTAAAGCCATCAAAAGGACTACCTTACCTAGTGCCTGTGATGGGAATCACAGATACAAAGGAAGAGTGGCCCTGATACTAAGACACCTGATGAGGAGCTCCTTTGCTTTGCCTCACTTTACACTAGGTATGGTAACATGGTGTTACATATCAAAGGTGAGGGTGGATAGCACAGACCATGGGGAAAACATCTCACTACAAGCAGCTTGCATGGGCAAAATCATCTTTAATGGGCCTGTGGACGTGCTTCTTTTAAGAGGTTTACATAGTCAGCATATAATACATTTCAAAATGAATTAATTTTTCTCCCAGATGTTGTCAGTCATAGGTTCCCAGCCTTGGTTTGACTTGGTGAAGTTGCATATACTCTTGCTCCTCAACAGGAAGGAAAAAATCTCAAAATTCTCATGGCTAGAAACACCTCTACTGTAATGCTGCTGACTACTACCAAATTGGCTCAGAAAAATATTCTGTCCATGGAATTACCTACCTTGCAGATATAAAACAGCCTCCAAACTTCCAGCTGGAAAAATGCTGTCCTTGAGTTACCTGTAAGTCCAAACATCTTTTGCTTTTAGTCAGCCCTCCTGCCACCAACCTAAGATGGGCTCCTCTACCTACGTTTCTATCTTTCCCACCAGGAAAATGTAATGTAACATAGAAAATATCAGGAAAAAAGTCACATAAATACATGTAGATGCCCTTACACTTGACATTCAACGTGATTTCTGCATTTTTTATTTTTCTTACTCTTTCTTTTGCTGAACTTACATCTTCGCTTTCTATTCTGCCTCCTTCTTTGTTAATAGCTGGTTGCACTTCTGCATACAAAAAGGAATAAAATTTTGGATGTCCAGTAATTTATATTCAAGTGAATCACATAGCAGCATTTTAGATTAACTGACAAGTCAGTTAACTCTACCAGTGATGAAATTCAAATGATCAGGTTGAACAACTATAAAACAACATAAGGAAAAAAACCCAACTAACCCACAGAAAAAAATCTCCTTCACTAACTTACATTTGGAACTTACTGCATCTCTGACTTGTACTAGTAGCTTCCTTTCAAAATCCAGTTTCAGTTGCTCACTAGTGCTGTCCCACCCTCACAATCACTCCCTGGTGTCCTTCTGCCCATGTTGCACGGTGGATCTGA
Organism: Platysteira castanea; assembly: GCA_013397175.1. Classification (NCBI taxonomy): domain Eukaryota; kingdom Metazoa; phylum Chordata; class Aves; order Passeriformes; genus Platysteira; species Platysteira castanea. Next base: position 179,937 of record VYXC01004590.1, read on the forward strand.
TCTCTTTCAAACCCTCTAGCCCTGTCTCCCCTTTATTGTTGCTTTGCTGTAGGTAGAGGCCTATTCTGGTACTCATTTTTGGTATGTACTGGCCTCACAGTCTAATTCTTGCCTGCATTTCAGTGAGAGCAACAACACATGCTAGATACTCTGGTGCCAAGCAGTGCAGGGATGTCATTCACTTCTACCACTCTTTGAGCCTTCTAGCCTAGGGTCAGACTTACTGGAGAAGTGCCTCTACTTCTATCTTTCTTTTCCTTAAAAATAAAATGTATTTTATAACATGTCAAGTGTTTCCATCTGGGTTCACATTCACTACATGTGTGATTTTTTCCAATCATCTTTTACTTTGTTTACTTCTTTGTTTACTTTGTTTATTATTTACTTTGTTTATTATAAAAACAATTAATTTTTTAAAAACTTACGCATGAGTGTGTGTAGGGAAGGAAAGGCATTGCTAGACATGTGCATGGTGGATTTTTCCAGTGTTTATTCTGGCCATGAGAATGCAGAGATGAACCTGGCCAAGATTTGTCAGACATAATGGATAGTTATAGTTTGATGGTTTGTTGGTATTTTTTCGGGAGACGGAGCAAATTGCGAGGAGCCTAATCTGAAGAACCCTAAGGAGGAACTTGATTTTCAGAAAGTAACAAGAAATTTTCCCTTTGGAAATAGAGGTGTTGGCTGGGCAGACACCCAACTTTCCCACTCCTGCTGCTGCTGTCCAGAGGTATGTGGGCAGAGACAGGCAAGCAGCAAGAGAGCAGAAGGTCACTGAAGGGGTACCTGCTTTTTCTTGTCCTTCAGGTCCCCTGTGCCCACACAGACTGGCCCAGCATCCAGAAACACTTGTATCATCAGAGACAATGAAGTTGCTCCTCCTGGAAATGCTAGGGTCAGAGGCCTCCACTTATGGGAACAGCCTACTATGTCAGAACAAGGGAGACACAGACATCTGGAAGGACAGCCAGATAGCTTGATTCTGAGACATGGGCTGCAGCAGTGAGATGACAAGGTATTAAAATTTCCAGTTAAAGATGACAGACTGGATGGGATGAGGAGTAGGCCTCCATCATGCCATGGATGTGAGTTTCTTGAAAACTTCCTCTTGCTTTCATTTAAGCATGCTGTAATTTTGGATGTTTTCTGTCATGGCTTGTGTTTGCTGCCTTTGCCTGGAGAAGACAAATTCCTTGTTGGAATTACTCTCACTGGCAAGTGAACTACTGCTCACAGCACTCATCTGTACCCCATAATTAGCTCTACTTTTTTTTCTTGTGATACATGAGTTTGTTTTTTCTCATTTCTAGCTTTTGCAGGGGAATTCTGTGTGAATTTCCACTCCTCTGTCTTTAAATACTTTGTTGAGGACTGGTCCCTAAAAGATGTCTAAAATACTTTGCTGTAGAAAGATGAGTACAGAAAGAACTTGCATGGATTTGGCTACAGTCTGTTACTGGAAGAGAAGCTTAACAGTCAGCTTCTACTTTCCCTTTGGCCTGGGTATTGCCAATGTTATCCTGAGAGTTCCTGTGGTTCCAAGCAAAACCTCCTGCCCATCCATCAGCAGAATACAGGCCTTTTAATTTAGCCATGGTGATATATGTGTAACTGAGCCTAACAAAAAAACACAAGGAAAAATGCAGTTCCCCACTTCCAATCTCCTCCCCAGCCCCCCGACCTCCCTCCTTCACTCTGTAGTGGAAAGTGAAAACAGAACTTTAGCTCTGTTTTCTTTCTCCTGGTAATCCGCTGTCAAGAGGCTGTCTGTCACTCTTTCCACCTCAATGAAAACATCATCAGGTTTTTCATTTTAAGTGTTGACTTGAGAGACAAACCAGCCCTCATTTGTACCTTAATGTTCGTCTAAAAAGTGTTTTAAGATTTCAGGTTACACTCAGCAAGCCAATGCCCAGTGGGTCTAAGGGCTTAGATGGAGCTGGCCTCTCAGCTTGGAATGTATTGATTTGATACAGTTTCTTTTCTTACTTCTGAAACACAAGGCATGCAATGGGGAAGGGGGGAAGACCTCAATTAATAGAAGCATGAAACAAAACACATCTGTAAAGGGAGGTAAACAATAGGCCAGGAGCAGAAAACATGCAGGGATCAATTTTGCAAAAAAACCCCAAAACATCATATAGTTGGAAAATAAAGATTCAACCGAATTAACAAACTCAAGCTTTTCATTCCATAATTGTTACAGTTCCAAGCAGGACTGTGTGCACCAATCCCTCCCAGAAGATCACATGCTACAGCTGTGGGTCAGTCAGGATTGTCTACAGGTCTCCCTGCTAAGCTTTATTAACAGACTACAGATTTAAGTTGAAGGGAAGATCAGTGGAGCTAGTTAAACTGGTTTACCACAGGCTATGTACAAGCCCTTATTTACCAGCTCTTGTCATTTAGTGGTGTCTGACACACCACACGTAGGAGAAGGGGAGGTGTTTGTGATAAAACTATGTGGGTAGCTGCTGGTTAGTGCAGGCCATTGTACACTGCCTGTGCTCATGATAATCCTTCATTTCTTTCTCAAATATCCATGACTGTACTCCCGCAACACACACAGCAGGAACAAATTTCTCTCTGTGCTTAGAGACTCGGTGGCTAGCAATGAGGAGCCCAGAGAAGTACATGTTGGCATGCTGGAAGGGGTACCAGGGTGCACCCTGAACAAGGCCTTAAGACCAGGCAAGACGGCAGATAATTTGATTTAAACCCCAGACTGAGCATATCCCCATAGGCTGATTAGGGTGATAATGATTAATGATGAAACAACTCACACCCCCATGAACAAGACAAGGTCGAAGAGGGGCAAAAAATGTTATTTAGAAGTCAGACCCTATAGGTATTTTCTATGCTGCCGTGTCACATCACCTGTAACTTTATTGACTTATTCCGGATTTGCACCAGAGCAGGCAACTTGTATGCAGTAGACCCTTTCATGGTCTAATGCAGCAGCTAATAAATGACACTAAGCTCTCAACAATGCTTCTAAAAAAGTATAAATTTAAAAAGTGATAGAAAAACAGAGGACAGAAAGATAAAGCTGAATGCTGAACAACTTAAAAAGCTGGACTAATTATTCTCTACTATAAACTATAAAAACTGACTAATTAATAAGCTGACTACTCATAAGCTGTAAAAAGTTCAAGTGTTTAAGTAAGAACTGTTGAATTGGAGCAGCACTTCGGAAGAAGACTGAGATTTAATGGAGTAATTGGGTACAAAGGAAGCTTTGCTACCACATTATTTACTAGTTTCATTGGTGTAAGATCCCTGGGTGAGTTGAATAATTTGAGGTTTAGGTTTTGTATTTTTATATCTACTTGATTTTTGCTCTGTATCAGTTTTTAAGGAGAATGATATAAAAAACTCAATTTAGTAGTTATGTGGGAAAAGACTGAAAAGAGCCTAATCCACAGCCATAGGGGAAGTTACTCTTTCTTAGACTAAGAGAAGAGGGGGTTGAAAATGTGTAATTTCCATTACATGAATTCTTTTGTAGCAACAAAATGAAGCTTTTTAAACCAAAGAGTAATGCTTCCCCTCATCTTACATGTAACAGTGAAATGATAGGCTTGATTCACTGCTGCTTTTTCCCCCATGAATGAAGCCTCTTGGAAAGTAAATTCACATTTTTTACTAAGGGTGAAGTTATAAATGAGTTTAACACATGATTGATATTTTAATCCATGGTTAATCTACTTCTCCAGATCCTTAAAGAGTCCACCAACTCCATAGATAGTTTATAACCATCTAAAATACATTAATCTCTGTAATATGGCTATAACATCTGTTAATCATTTGTTACCCACTTGTACAGCATTTATAAATGCAACCTTTACATAACGTTTGAATGAAATATTTTGTGTTTGTACAACACGTTCTTTTAAAGGAATGCAAAGCACTTTGAAAGCATCATTTATTTGAGTCTTATTACTGCCACATGTCATAGGTAAGTTGTATCCTCATTTTACCAACCTCCAGGCTAAGAAATAGGTTTACATCCATACTGGAAGAAGAAAGTGGCACTTATGAACTACATCAAATCAACAGACTTCTGTATCCCACAGACTTCCTGTATGAATTCCTGCCTGTGACTAGTACCACAGTGTCCACATTATGCTTCTAAAGCCTCATGCCTAGTCATGAGACCTAGGCTGTTGCAATTCCTTCCTGAAGTGAATATGAATAGGTTCAAGTCTTCCAAGTATTGGTCAGCAATCTCTCAGGAAGATTTTCTTGAAACCCAGGTCTGCAGAGACTTGTGTCTCCTGTTTGTAGCGCTTGCAGTCTGCAGGTGGAGGGGAAACTGGTTTTGCCCATGATCATCCTCTGAAGTATGAACAAGCTCGAAGTTTGGTTTGAAGTCTTATCTCAGCAGGGACTTGTATGTTCAGGCATGGATGTTTACCCATATGGTGGATGGTGGGTGTCCTTGGGCCTTGGAGTAGGCTCAGACACAGGTTTGTTTCTGCGATACCCCACGTCCCAGAGCTTTCATGACAGTGGAGGAAGGCGTGGTACGTCCAAAAAGAGATGTCTAGCTTTCTTGTTCCATTTCAATCACAAGCAAGTCCCCCGTCCCTGAACAGACATTGGATCATACAAACAGGGTTATACCATGAGTTTTGCACCTCTGTCTCTTCAGAGCCAAAGCTCATTTCTGGGCTGAGTAAAGCAGTGCTGTCTTTGCAAGTCGTTCTTGCTGTTAGCATTACCAAGGACCTCCTCTTTGCAAATAACCATTTGGTGAATCTGTTCCATCCATTACCCTTCGTCTTCCTCCTGCTGGACACCATGCCTTTCTATACTACTCATTCACCCTACTATCTTTGATACCTATCAAAAACCTCTACATATGGACATTTTCTGTTTGCTCCTGAGAAAGGATGGTCAGCAAGCTGGTGGCAGAAGATGTGTGAAAGTTTGAAGTAAAGCAAAAAACCGAGCTATTCAGGGGTCAAGGAATTAAAAGATGAGTAATTATATTTATTGCCAAGCTGAGCTTAATTCAATTTCTGTTCCTTGGATGTATTCACGTATCTGCTTTCTCACTTGTGACAGGATGTTTTACAGGCTGTCTTATACATAAGCCTCCTATTTTCCTGAGACCAGGACATTTTTTCTTACCGTTTTCTGCCTAAAAAATAATAACCAATGCTTTTTTTGGACCTCTTTTTAATATGTAGAATGAGTTGAAAGGCTATACCAGAATAAATTTAGAGAGAGTGAATTTGATAAATACACCTGGTCTGAAAGGCTCCCCCAGCCATGGAAACAGTTACAGCAGCGTGAGGCCTACTCCAAAGTATCACAACTACCTTGTGGTTGTTACTGTACCTTGGTGACCCCTTAATGAGCCAGGAATTGGAATTTGTGGAGTTGGAAGGAAGAGCTGTTCAAGCGAGAGGTTCAGGGAAACACAGCGGCCCTCTGTGAGATCCTTCACCACAGCCTCAAGGGAAATAGCCTTGTAGGTACCTGCTAGTGTTTGGACAGTCCTGCAGCAGCCCTGCTCTTTGCTCCCAGCCTGTAGTGGCTGCTCCTCAGGAAGGCTTAGCTCTGGAGAGTGAAAAAATACTGAACTCACACATCACAGCCCTGGGCACTTACTGGCAGCCCAGTACCGCTTCCTGACCCAAGTCCAGTGGTACTGTGACCAGTGGCACCAATTTTGCTCACTGAAATGAACTTTTGACATCTTTGCCTTGCAGACTCCAGTGTGTTACAGGCAAATCTGGGTAAGCTGCAACCAAATATGATTGGGGTTCTGAAAATAATCTAGCTGGGACAACACAGTACTTAGCAACACTGAATCAGAAGTTAACTCATGCTGGTTTTTTTCAGCTTTAAGCCGTTTTATCGTTTTTTTGTATAGGTTAGAGCAAGCATTTGTATGAAAGCCTTCCCTAATCCTCTGGTACCTGATAATATCATACTACTCCTCCCTCATCCATTGACAGCCTCTCAGACTGGGATGCACCGTACCCATTAGTGCTCTCCTAGCTGTCTGGCTCTGCGATGACCAGTATCCACCCTAGTTCAGCAGCAAAAAATCTTTCTTAAAAAAAGGACTCCAGCTTTCACTTGTCCTTATTTACCACTTTTTTTCCTATCAGACCAAAGTATCACTTCTGCAGACCTTTCATATCAACACAGAGACTACCCACCTTAGCATCAAAATCCTTTGGATACCAAGGGTTACCCATATGGCAGCCTGGGTAAATATTTTTTCCCAAGTAAGTGGTTAAACAAGCACTGATGGATGTATGCCTGACTGACAAAAAATTTAAAAGTATTTAGTGTTTGCCTTCTCCCTTAGCATTTGTCCTTTAATGGAAAATGTATTTGTTCATCTTCTCTGATTCTAGTTCTTCTAAGATGTGAAAGTTGGACCATCTTATCACAGGTCTGCACCCTATTGAGAGTTGTGTTGTGTTCTGCCCAGTTATTAGGGCCCACTTCTTCGCCACAGAGACTCCATGAATTCACAACTTGTAAAAACAACTGTGGGTACTTTGTTCCTGTATTATTACAAATGTCACAGTCCCCAGTTGTTAACAGGCATATCCAGTTCAGACAGTCCATGACTGAAAAACACATCACTGTAGAGCCTAAAACTTCCTGCTTACCCTGTGGTGTCTATAACTTGTTTCACGACAATGTTTCTGGTGCCTTTAGGCTTGCCTACCAGTTCCCAAGTTTAACTTACTGTATGGCTCATCCTATTTCAGGGTGACAGTCCATTCTCTGCAGTGTTTCTCCAGGGAGAAATTCTGCTGGGAGAATGGTGCTCTTGTATAATCAGAGAAGACAGATTTTTAAGGGATGAAAGCCATCTACTTCTTCCTTCTCCTCAGGGAGACTTAACTGCATTAGGCCGTTTCTGATTTCTCTTCACTGAGCTCTGGCATTGGCAACTTCTTGCAAAGAACTGTGGTCCACAGTCTCAGAGAATTACAGTATCACAGAATGGCTTGGGTTGGAAGGGACCTTAGAGACCATCCAGTTTCAACCCCCTGCCCTGGGCAGGGACAACTGCTATTAGACCAGCTGGTCAGAGCAACCTGTCCTTGAATACTGACAGAGATGGGGCATCCACAACTCTGGGCAACCTGTTCCAGCACCTCACCACCATCACAGTAAAGGATTTCTTCCTAATATCTAATCAAAACCTACCCTCTTTCGGTTTAAGTTTGTGCACCTTTCTCCTGCCACTGCTTGTTGCAGGAGATTGAGAGTGTGAATGGAGCCCTAGGGATGCTTTCTGAGGACTTAATGCACTGACCAGCTTCATAAATTTGCATTCTAACTTGAGCAGCTTTCCCCATACTTTTGCTTTTTTAGTGGCCAAATTCTGGGCCTTACATTAATTTGTTTTTGTGTATTTTACCCCATGCACATGTCACACTCTGGTTCCCTTGCCAAGAGGTCTCCAAAATGAGGTGACTTCCTTTTCGGCCCTGAATTGTAGACACACAGAGGACAACCAGCTACACAGAACTTTCTCACTTTCCCTGTAGACTTCTGTCTACATTCAGGACTGTTGATGACATTATTATTGTTCCATACTTCTACAGTGGATATTTTTTAGTCACTTCAATTGTTGGTACACCAGCTTGCAGGAGAGTCTGGTAGGCACACCCTTATCATTGTACTGGAGGTTCTGTTAGCCAGCAGCATATAACATGGGAGCTGGGACAACATAAACTGTTCCAAATGTGTCTCACAAAGCGCATTAAAAAGTAACAGTTTCCCACATTATCCTCTTTGAGAGATGAAAATTGCTTGTCTCTTTGTGACTGGCTGAAAGTGCTTTAAATCTCCTTGCTGCAGACACATGGCCCTGCCTGAAATCTGACCAGAATCTGGAGAATACCGGGATAACGACAGGACAAACAGCCCTTTCCATGCCTTGATATCCAGACTGTCACAGACTGAAAATTCAGTTTTTGCATTAATGCTGAGTGGAGACCTGAGGGAAGAAAAGGGAAAGGAATTCTGAACTTGCTGGTGCACAGAAAGGTCTCTGTCTTAAAGAAAATAAGGAGTTTCATGGAGAGAGTAGTTACCAGATTACTCATCTGGAAGAAATACTAGGTTTTTTTCAATGTGGTAACTATCCAACTGCCTTGTAACACCTCCTTTCAGGTATGGCTACCCCAATGCAGCCCACCTGGCCAGCTTGCCTAAATCATCCCTGGGTGAAGCACTGCTCAGCCCACACCTTGATCAATGTGTAAAGCAGATCAGTTTGAAGAGATTTGTCCGCTAAAGGAGACCTGCAGCACTCCAAGAGGGAAAGTCATTTCAGGGATCATACCAGAGCATCTTGTTTTGAAAGCACTTCCTGAATGATGTGCAAAATACTGGACTTTTTGCAAGGCATATTATTATCAATTATTGCAGAACAAAACCAGAGAAAAACCTCTGGAGGGCAGCCACACAATTTGAGCTTGTTCTTGAAGGTCTCACAGTATATTGGCTCCTCTTCATTGCGGCAGCTGAGCCAGCAGTGGTGGAGGCCGAGGGGCCAAAGGGCTCTGGAGCAGGAGAGGCCTGTTGGTGGGCTAGCTCCAAAGTTTAAGATCACTCGACCCAGGGTGAGAAAGAAAGCCTCCCCCATGAAGCTTTGTGGTTCTATGCAGATTTGCTCTGGTTGGCCTGTTGGCCATATGCCCCTTTTATCCCTTAAAAGGTTGTTGTTATATTAGCCCGCCTTCTCTCCGCCCCTGTGCCTTCAAACCATTGGTTGCTGGTGCTCTGCCCGCCTCCATTCTCTACCCCTCTGTAAGTTTGTCACCAAACTCAGTTCGGGTTCTTCGTCCATGGAACTGTTAGTTGTGGATTTACAGTAAACCCTTCAGAATTCTATACGAGGAACCCCTCCTGGCTCATTGCCTCTGGTAACACATGAGCTATCCAGCTTGAGTGTGAGCATGTGCTTTTGTGCCTCCATCGGCATGGGTGTGAAAGTCAGCCTGCTAGCGTGCCAAGCGGCACCGCCGGAGCGATCCCTTGCCAGGGACGCTTTTGGGAAGGCGCGGCGACCTCTCCCCTGACCACCGCACTGCATTACCTCTTTGTTCCTTATGAAGCCTGCAAGAATGAAGCGTGCAGAATTATTCATTTTATACAGGAATTGTAGGCTTTATAAAGAATGCTACAAATTCTTTTGGAAGGAGGTCTTTGCCCTCAGTTTCTCTGACTTTTTAAAGTCACCTCTTCTGTGCGTTTTGTTCTGTTTGGGCCTTCTTGCCTATCTCACCTACAGCCAGTATGTTATAAAATGCTGATTGATCCCACAGTGGACAATTTGAAGACCCAGTTGCATGTATCTCCTGCAGATTCTTAACCTCCCTTAAATTACTTCATGACCTCTGATAGCTCCTTTTTCTCAGTTAAAGTCACTTGGAAATCAGTTTAATAAAAAATAAATTATATCAATTGTAACAGCTTCTGAAGTTATTCTGACCACCAGGTATCTTTTTGTAATGTGTTTCAGGCACAGTTTTAACTTACACTAATTTTGCATTTCTCATAACAGTACTCAGTCTGGAATTTTTGGAGCTAGCTTTCCAGCAGAAGAGAAATCAGGGACACAACTGAAGTAAGGGAGAGTTTAATGCCCAGAACCCATTTTGTACACTTCTGGTTAGGACAAGAGAGTAAAGAGCATTTCCACATGGCAAAACTGTCTTCAGTGCTGGGCAAATGTACATGGAAGTCTTTATCTTAAAGACATTGCAAAAGGTTATGATATTAGCATGATTAAGGAAAATACAGGATGGCAAGAACGCTTCTAGTTCCTGTTCCAGGGAGTGTTCAGCATCAAGAAACACAGATGAGTCAACTGGCTTTAAAGAAAGAGATAACCAAAAGTATGTCACAAACAGTAAAAACATAAGCAAACCCCTTGCTTAAAATCATTAGTTTTCCAGTCCCTGTAGGCCGTATCATCACCACTTTGGCCACTTCAGAGGCCAAACTGCTTCTGTCACTTGGTACTTAAGCACACAGTGGCCTAACCCACAGCTCTGCAAAGAGAAACAGCTAGGAGATGGACTTCAGAAATGAACTATTTGGAAAAACTGCCTCAGTTTAGGGAGGTGATTTTGCTAAGGGCAAAAGTAAACAGAAGTCTTCCATTTTCATATCTAATATATATAATATAATTTTTATAATAGCAACAGCAATTGAAAATCAGCTAATAAATTAAGATGTTCTATAAAATCTATTAAAGAAATTATTGACTCCTATTCATGATTCTCTAAATGTCACACCATTAGCATCTTGTGCACTCTGTGTTCTTCTAGAGAATATAGAAAATTGCCTATAGCATCATCACTGATATGATTCCAAATAATTGCATAGAAAGTGATCTATCTCCATAATACACTCTGTGGGATACACAAATAATGAACTCACCTGACTGAACACTTCTTATGGTGCTTTACAAAATGAAGCAAACATTGTCTTTAAACCATAGTGAAATATCACGCTTGCAGTTTGATTTCCAGCAGGGCACATTCCACCTTGAGTTAGTTTTCAACCACTTGCCAAAAAAAGAAAAATAAGCTGCTGCATTTGGATATGGAGTGTGAAATCACCCGGATGGGAGTAATGTGAGTGCACATAATTGTACACCTGTTAGTTATTTCTGAGAAACTAACCTGTTCATGCTACAATTACGTACAGTGTAAATCACAAAGACAGAAAACACTTTCAATCAGTTGGACATGGTGACGGGAAAAAAAAAATTAGATTTCATGGCTTGATAGAAAAATCACATTAAGGTCTAAATGAGTTATTTCTATGACTCAAATAAATTATCATCCAGGCTTACATTGGTATTAACAAGATGAACATTGTGGAGAGAGAGAATTATATACTCTAGGGGAAGATGAGTATAAATCACTGCAGTCAAAGATACAAAGGTTTAGTTAGGGTGTGCACTGAGAGTGCTTCTAGTGGGGAGTCCGGTGAGAAATTTCCTTGATGTGAATGGTACCATATCTAGTGCATTTTCCAGACATAAGCCCCCAAAACTTCCATTTGCAGTGTCAAAAGATGATTTGCTGGCATCACATCAGCAACCCCGTGCTTTGAAGATAAATGTAAACCAAGGCTGTGGCAGCAGGCGTCAACACCATGTCAGCAACACAGAAGGAGTCTCACCTGCAGTGTTTTGGTGTGACAGAGAAATGTGTGAGCTTTAAACACTGCCATGGAATTTAGAACTCGACCATTCAATACTGGTAACCCTAACACCAGTGGCCTGGTACTGTTCAGATGCTGGCAGCTTGACATGGTGCCATTCCCTTTCTGAGTAGTTTCTGTCTCACAGGATTCACTCCTGTGCTGTTGTGTGACAGGTCATGCATCAGGGCAAGGCATCTGCACAAATCTGTTTCCAAAAAATACAGTATTTCTGCAAGAAGTTGTCTAACCTGGCATTTTTGCTTAAATGAGAATATATATAGTATGGTAAGCAAGTGGTTTTTGCAGGTTTCTGTAGCTCTGAAAAAAATGAATAATCATAATTTACCCATATACTTTTAAAAATCTAACAGAGATTTCCTAGGGAGTCGTGGGAGAAGTAAAAACCCTATATGTGTGAATACATTGTGTGAAATGCTCATTTAGTATGGCTATGTGTCCTGAAATAACAACCTGCATCAACAGCTACATCAACATTACATTGCTGTCTGTCCTGAAATTGTGACCTGAATCAGCAACAAGAATTATGTTACAATAAAAAATACTAAATGATTTTTTACACACAACTTTTAGCTCAGCAAGCCCTGGGACTTTTGGTTTTTTTGACCACAGAGGCCTTTATTTAAAGCCCCCTGAAGGCAGCAGAATTCCTCCATTGTCTGCCTAGCCTTAGATGGAGTACAGAGTAAAACTTACTGGGCATGTTGACAATCTTCTTTCTAAAACCATTAGTCAAGTGCAAGATCACTGAAATCCATGGTGCAGATATGCAAAATGAGTAGGAGATGAGCACAGTAACAAGAACATGCAGTGTCTCTTACGAAATCACTGACCATTTAATTTGTGCTAATATATTTAAATTTACTTTGATTTGTAGGTTTTCCAAGACAAAAGATGATGGTGCCCAACCAACAACTTAGATATCTCTAAAGGTCATAAATACAACCCTCAGTCTTTGCATATATCCAATATTGATATTGATTCCACTTAGAATCACTGGGGAGCCTTTTCCACTCTTGATATTGATAAGTTGATTCCACTTAGATGTGACTTCTGAGGAAGCTATATATATGATCCATATATATATTCTCCTCTATTGCACCTTCAAACTTGGAGCACTTGGACTCCTGTGAAAACAGGTCTTTCTTTGCTGCAATAGGTGTGTTTTTATGTATCAGAAACAGTCAGCTTTAGCACCTGTAAACCTTGCATAATCACTTCTTGATCTGGGAAGTACTGGGTGGCACCTTCTCTCATGATTAGTGAGAACAAACAGGTGAATGTAAGAGAGATTATCACAACAGAACTGGTGTCTGAGTGACTTTGGATCTTTATTGTGTCATACTTACTGATCAGATCTAAATATCCGAGGTATAAGGCGAATTAGATGTAATGATACTTTTTCAGAACTTTAAAAGGTAACTTATTTATTTAAAAATGAAATCTTAATCCTGTAAGTAAGACAGAGGAAGGTCAACGATCATTCTACTGCAGCTAAGAAGAGATAAAGGAAAATCAGATCAGAGCATGGGTTGATAGCCCTCTAACTAGAGGAATTACCTCTCTTCAAAGGGAAAAGAGTGGAATGGGTTGTTAGTATGGCTGAGCTGGGGTTTTTAATGTTTATGTTGTATAAAAGCTAACAGGACAAGTGAGTTTGCCAGTAAAGCCAGCATGTATGCCCTGTATACACTGGGGCTAGGTTTGCGATGCCAGCCTCTCTCTGTCACTGAGCTATGTCCCAGAGCTGGCCACCCTTGATCTGAGGGCAGCAGGATGCTGGCCATCTCAGCACAGCAGGGGCTGTGTCTTTGAGCAGCCTGCTACAATAATAAACACTGAGGTGATGGGTGGGAGTGGTGAAGCAATCATCTGCACTTTCTGCTAAGTACATTTTGAGATGCACTGCAGACTGAGTATTTTTGATTTCACCTTAATGCTGAAACCAGAACTCCAACAAAGTCAACCTGGGAATTGTGAACCAGATGAAATAAGTGTTAATTTGGTAAACTCTTGTACAAGATCCTCTTTCATGATTAGTAACTGAAGTGTGGACACTAGGCCTGCTTGAAAGGGTACGTCTATCATCATTAACAAGATTAGAGTACACAAAGCTTTGAAACAGAGGAAAGCTGATCTCCTAGTGTAGCTTGATGCCTTCAACACAATTTCCAGGGAATCAGCACATCTGTAAGCAAAACAGAGCAAGGACATGCCAGCTAAAACAGTGTGCAGAAGGGCAGAACAGGAAAGGCTGAAAGTATCTTTCCACCCTGCAGCAGTTATCCCTTGGCTACTAGGGAGGAACAGAGCAGAGAGAAGGATAGGCAGATGTGTATTTCCCTCAGAAAAAAACATCCTTATGCCCTTCTGGGATACAAGCAGCCCAGAGCTTGAAAAAGAGGGAATTTGTTACAATTTTTGTCTTCAGTAGCTGCAATGGTCATTGCACAATCTGTTGGCCAAAACTACATAGCTCAGTGTAAAGTGCAGTACTCACACCTTCTGCTTGCGGGAATGAGATAGAAAAGGAGATTGCAAGATGCGGAGGAAAAAAAAATTTTAAAAAGCCACTACTCCTTGTAACAGAAACTAGCAAAAAATTCATCTCCCAAATAAATGAAAGGTAGTTATTTCCCAGAAAAACTGAAGGAAATATTTTTTCATTTCAGCTTCTATGGGAGACACTGCTATGCAGCTCATCAAACTCAGAGGCAGCACCAGAGGCAACAAAGGAGATGTGTTGGTATTGAGAACCTGAGGAGACCCCTTTGTCGATACCTGATTTGGGTCTGGTATCGACACTTCTACCTGAATTCAGAGTCTTTAAGTTGTTTTTATACTGTCAATGCTTTTGTAAATATAAGAATTCAAAAGCCAAAGAAATCTCAGAGACTCCTTTAAAGCTTTTCATTTAAAATATATTTCAATGTGAATTGAACTGTAAATGGTGGAGGCAGAAAAAAATGAATGCAGTAGGATGAAAAACAGACATCTATGGGCTGTCCTGAACAACTCAGACTTGAAAAAGTGAAGGGATTTATAATGCTTGGTCCTTTTTTTTTTTT